>CAJNDT010000738.1:0-32500 GCA_905221615.1 Symbiodinium sp. CCMP2592 | reverse complement strand
AAACCCTAAAACCCTAAACCCTAAACCCTAAACCCTAAAACCCTAAACCCTAAACCCTAAACCCTAAAACCCTAAACCCTAAACCCCAAAACCCTAAACCCTAAACTTGGGGGTTTTGTAAGGTTTTTTAGGAGCCCTCTTCTCCGCCCATTAGAGGCCCAAGAGGCAAGGCTTTCGCGGCCTCCAGGCGCTCGGACCCCTGCAGTAGACCGGTTAAGGCTCAAAAAGGTTCGGGACTTGGGGCTCGAAGGTTTCGGTCGGGGCTCATATAGTCATATAGGGCTTCAAGATTTCCGACGTTTGAAGATTTAGGGCTGGGGCTGAGGGTTTTTGGGGTTTGAGGGTTTAGGTTTTGAGGTTTGCAGCTTCAGGGCTGTAGGGTTGTCAGTCTATTCAGCGTTCAGGGCTTCGTGCTGTGGGGTGTAGGATCCCTTCATCTTAAGTAAACTGCAATGTAAGTTCTAAACAGCCCCCCAAGTCTGAGTCAGATAGCAGGTTCGGGGGGTTATTCGGGTACAGGGGCTGTCGGGTTTAGGGTGGACCTTCGTCGGTTTAGACCTTGGTGTTCAAAGTCCTACTTGAGACCCAGCCCCGTGAGAAGGGTTGGAAAGGGGGTTCAATGCTATGGCCCTTTAAAAAAAGTCTTCGAAGAACACAAACGACGGGGGCTTACAGGACGATAGTTCCTTGGGCTTTCGGTGGGTTAAAGCTTCAGGGTTGGGGCATTAGGCTTTGGTTCGTTTGATCAGTAAGCTAGCACGAAAGCACCGGAAGACCGACTCCAAACAAAGGGACAGGGGGCTTCAGCGAATTTGCACGACTCTCGAAAACATGATCACGTCGTAAAACGTGAAACACGATGTATATATAACCTCATTCACTACCTCATGGTACAGAATGCAAATCCTGCCCCCACGAGATGGCCATGTTCAACCTACGTGTCACAAGCAGCCGTAAGTGAAGTGCCCGTGTTTTTTAGAATCGCCGGAGAAGAAGGCAAGGTGTATTGCCAATGGTGCGCACCGTGGCAGGAGCACGATTTCCACCCTCAAGCCCGCGAAGATATGCACGGCACTGCGGAGGGCGGGGGGAGGTGCGGTTCATCAAGTTCAGGAGCACTCAGGTATTGGACTTGACATCGACTTCGGTGTCCCCAGCAGGCGGCGCCCGAGGGACTGGAAAGATCGCGACGGGAGTTGAAAATGTCATGGAACTACGGGCAGCATGAGCGTGGCAAACACGGCAGCCAAACCCTTTTGCTTCGTCAGAAAGTGAACACAATGTTGGTGAAAAGCCCTTCAAAGGTGTAGAACACTGCTGACAGGGCATCAGGCACCTCGGAAGTGCGGTAGAGGGCTGCCCACAGCTTCCGGCAATCGCTGGCCATCCGCACGCGAGGGTGCACGTCAAAACCGCAGTCGGTTCTGCTATTGTTTGGGGTTGCTGAAGGAGTCGAGCTGAATTCAAGGTTTGGGGTACACGGGTTTACCTCGACCTAGCATAACCTATTTGTTCCTAGGGGCCGTGTCACTTTATGCTAATGGTGTATATCAAGACCCTACAGAAGTAGGTTCGGGTAGGCTAGTTTTCATCGTAAACCTCCCAGACCTAAACCCCAAAATGCCCGTTGACTGACGGGTCCAGGGTTTTGGCTGAGGGTCGCGGCTGCGGACGGGTTGGGTTTAGGGGTTTGGGTTGAGGGTTTCTTGTTGAACGGCCCTGGCCTTCTCCTATACGGAACTTGGGTACCCGGGCATAATCGTAACTGTCGCTATTTCTCAGGAGTATCGTCACCAAAAATGACAACATGGTTTCCAAGTGCCCCAAAGCCTTTTGAGAGAGTTTGCATGCGGATTCTTGCTGGGAGTTTGGTCGGGAGCCTGAAGGTTTAGGGTTTAGGGATCAAGAAATGGTTGGATAGTAAGGGCTTAGATCTCAGGGGTTTTAAGCTAATTACAAACACCAGGAGAAGTTCGCCGTTTGGGGTTTAGGGCATAAGCATCGCAGCTGGAGGACCAGGGCGGAGATTTGGGGTTTCGATCATTTTTCCCTTGCAGTACTGCGAAGAACTGCCGCTTCGTTGAAGGAGTCTCCACAAACAGACCCGGGAGCCTGCGTTTGTACACTGCTGGCATCCCGGCAATACAAGCTGAAAAATACACCAACCAAAATTTAGGAGGAGCCCTAGACAGGAGATATGAGGAGCCCTCGCCAAGGTTTGCGCGTCCTCTCTGTTCGGAGTGGTTCATGGTTTCAGGGACTTGGACTCAGAGAGATTAGAAGTTCCGGTGTGGCCTTGAGACCACTACTTACTTTGCTGCAGGGTCCTACACCGGTATCCATATGTAATGTAATGTATGGAGACCCTACCCTTGACCCTAGACTCTAAATCCCTAACCCCGAAACCCTGAACCCGAAACCCTACACTACCCTAACCCCTGAACCTAAAAACCAAAACCCGACACCCCAAAGTCCCAAGCCATCCTCGACAAGTTGGAGCTCCGGCCGACTGGTCAAACTAAGTTAAAGTTACTTGGAGGTTGAGGGGTAGTTATAAGTGGGGTTACAAGTCCGCGAATATGGGTCATAAGTATATAGTTATCCTACTTATAACCCTACTTATGAATACCCATGAACCTCCAAGTAACGTTTAGAGGCCCAAGCCCTTCACGATCCCACCAGACAGCACACCATCAACCGTCCACAAACATGTAGGCCGGAGCCTGAGCTTTATGCCGAAGGAAGCAGGTTCTTATCATCGAAAACTTGAAAACGCATCCACCTCGAACTATAAACACTGAGCGATGTAGATTCCAATTTCGTGTCTTCGGTACTGCAGAATCCCACCTGTCTAATTAACACGTTCTCAAGGCTCCGCTGTCCTATAAGAACCGGCAGAGCCCCAAGGCCAGAATAGGAGCTAGACAACTTCTGAAACAACGAACCTTAACCACTCCTCCAACAGCCTATATTTAAGTCGCAGAAGAAAGCCTCTAAAACCCTTTGAGACAATAAGGTCCACAAGAGCAGGCCTGCGACCCGACATCGTGTTACTTACCACTGAGACTCCTATTAAAAAAATCCTAACAACCCCTCAAAGCCCAGCATGTCTTTTCAAACGATAGAGGGCTACGAGGTCATCAGCTCGCTTGCCCTTCTGCGCAGAAGGCCTCGCCAGCAAGTCAGTCTAACATTAGTTACCTACCTACCTACCAACCTACCTATCGCCTACCTACCTAAGCTGCCGAACTTACCTACCTACCTTCCTACCTACCAACCTACCTTCAAACACATATCCGCAAATGAGTAGCGTTGCGAGACTTGCAGTAGTTAGAAACTTGATCCAGGCGTAATGGTAAACCTTACACCCCTCCCCAAAGCCTGAACCCCTCCAGTCTTAAGCCCTACAGTTTTCAATCCTAACCCCGTGCCCAGAGCCCTCAAAGTCCGAAACCCTACTCCCCTTCAGCACCGAAGAGCGATCTCTCCTGAACCCTAGAAGCCTTCTAACCCCTACTTGTCGGGTATCATGGGGAACTAAAGGTAAACCTTTTTTGGTTATATAGGGGTTATGTAGGGATTATACTGCCCAAAAAGGTTTTAAAGGTTACTTACTCTGCTATTAGGACCCTAAACCCTGTGCACCAGGGACCTCGCTAGGACACGACAGGCTTCTGGCCGACCTTGGCCCAGAAGGGTCAATCAGGCCATTTTTGTTAAACCTTTACTGAACTTAGGACCCTAGCAACACTCATAATTTTTAGCTGTTTCTTAGGGAATATAATAACAAAAATTACAAACGATTTCTAAGTACCCCTAAGAAAACTTTGGGAGGATACCTGGGTCTATCTTGGAGAGGGCCCACCCTCTGCTGCAAAGGGTCCTTAGCCTTTTTAGGAGCCTTCCAAAAGCCCTTACAAAGGCTGCAGGGCTTAGGACTGTAGATTCTCAGAAGGTTTGGGTTTAAGGATTTGTCCAAGATATGCCTTTGCTTGCTACATGAAACCTTACGAAAAATCACACGACTCCAACACCTCGAAACCCTTACAGAAGAAGCCTTGGCCGGGGCGCGGCGGTTAGACGGACTTTACGCTCTGGCTTAGGGGTTACCCTGCATTTCAAGATCATTTGAGAGCTTCCGAAAACTGGGGCTATCTCATTTCGGGGTCCTTATAACAAGGATTAGGGTTTAGGGTTTAGGATCCAATTAAGTACTGCTTAGGGTACTATATTAGGGTCCCCTATTTTCGGAAACTACAAACCTAAACCGCTGAAAGGCTGAACCAATGAAGGCCCTGAAGCCTCAAACCCGAAACCCCATAATATAGGGGCCGTAACACCGTAATAAGTAGAATAGGGGTCCTTTAAGGGTTCCGTTAAGGGGTCTATAAGGAATTTATAAGATGGGTCTATGATAAAGGCGCCTTGTCAATTAGAATAGGGTTTTGGTGCCCATTCTACTATGATTATACTAAGGACCCCTCCAAAAAATAGTATAGGTAATTATTAAGGCCGATATATTAGACACCAATTCCCAAAATGCAAAACCTTTGAACCCAAGGCCCCAGACACCCCCGGCAGTGTCGTAGACGAGATTGACTACCGCCTCGCATTAAGTTTATGTAGCTGGAAGTTTTTGTAGGGCTTAGGGCCTAGATGTCATCTCGAGTGCAGAGTTGGGGGCCGACAGTAAATCTAAGGGGGTTTTAGGGTTTAGGGCTTTCGGGTTTAGGGTTTATGGGTTTAGGGTTTATGGGTTGAGAGTTTAGGGTTTAGGGCTTAGGGGGGTGTCCACGAGATGGAGCTTAGGCTGCTTGAGGCCAACGGTAAATTCGGCTCAGGGAGGAGGTGTCAGAAGCGGAAGTACAGGGTGCCGGTGACAACCAAATAATGAGTCAGGCATGTCATTATGCTTCGGTGGCTTTGTTTTCATGTCAATGTTTAAGGTTCAGGGTTTGCAGTCAGTGTAAAGGAAGCTTGTCATCTGGCCACATGCTTGGGTTTTGGTGTTGAGTGGACTTTGGTAAGGCTTCATAAAGCTGGGGGTGGCACTCGTCAAGAATGCCTCGCTAATTTATTGAAGTACCAGATTCCAAGCCCGGTACCTTGAGCTCTGAACCTGCCAACCCTAATCCCTAAGCCCTGTAGTTGTTTCGAAACCCAAACCCCAAAAAACCCAAACTCGAACCCTGGACCCAAAGCGCTGAATCCCAAAACGCACACCCTGAACCTCGGACCCCAACAGTCGGAAGCCCGAACTGTAAACCCGGAACCCCAAAACCCAAACCCCAAACCCTGAATATGTTATGGTTTAGGGCTTTAGGGATTGTACCCACAACTCGAAATCTCAAAGTCCTAAACTACAGCAGACGATGACCACCGCAGGCCTGCCCGAGCTTTAGCATTTCCGTCTCGGTTGCAGCCTCCACGTAGACCTGGACGCTCGGTGGATGCCTAACCCCACCGAAACAGCATACGGTTCGGAGTTCAAGCAGTACTTGGAGGTTCAGGGGTAGTTGTCAGTGGGGTTGGGTTATAAGTAGAGTTACCCTGCTTATAGCTACCCATGAACCTCCGAGTAGGGTTCAGGCACCAGACCTCTGAATCCACATCAGGATCCTTCTCGAGATCCGCACTTACTAGGAGGTGCTTTCAAAGCCTTTGAAAAATATTAGTAGGTAAGATCCTCTTAAGCCCAATAAGGGAAAATATAAAATGTCCCAAAGCCCCACCTAGCTTAGTGTCTTGGCAGCCGAGGCAAAATCCTATCGCAAGCTCTGAGCCTGACCCTGGCGACCCTTTACTGGGAACTCCAGAAAGTTGGAATATGGTTTCAGGGTAGGATACCTTATAATTTACCATAAAGGGTTTAGGATAATAATATTCCAACTTTCTGGCTTTTACTTTAATCCGTAAACCTGTCTTTCCCGGCTGTCAACTCTACAGCACACCATGCAAGTCAACGCACGCAGGCCGGCGCCTGAGCACGGAACCTCAACCTTCGGGTACATCTCTGTCTATGTCCAGGTGGAACTTCCAGAAATGAGTGCCCAAACGCTGAAAATGCCTGCCTGGACTTATCACCCCACTTATAACCATGAACCTCCGAGTAGTCCTGAACCTTGAATGGATGCTTACATGAGGCTCCAGCCCGTACGACGTCCTCCGTTCCGCTGGGGCCTCAAATACCACTGGAGCGTTTGAAGGGCTCAAGCCCAGAGACTCCAATACCCCTTAATTGAGGAATATACCTTAAATTATAGTAGGATCCCTAATATGATCTAAGAAATGTTCCTGAATTAAGGGATGTTGGAGTCTCTGGGAGCCTTCAGGGGTGCGACCATGGCGATGTCTTCCTAAATTCGTGCGATCACTACTCACATGGGAGTTTCCGAAAATAGGAGTACCTTAATTTGGGGCCCTTATAATAAGGATCCTATTATATAGGGTACTATATTAGGGTCCCCTATTTTCGGAAACTCCCACATGGGTCCAAGTCGAATCCTGCTTATTTTCGGGCCTGGGACCCGACAGAGTCTCTGGCTGCTATGGTCTTAGCTGACAGGGTGCAAGTAAGTAGACCAAGCCACCTTACATACCTAGACCCCCCAACTACCCTCCGATATACCCCAAATACCCACTATTGGGCCATAATGGCTCTATTGAAGGGCCCTTGTAGTATCAGAAGTTCAGGCCCAGGAGCCTCAATATTTGGGTCCTCAAACGCCGAATCTTCATGGGCTCTTCGGTCACGATATCGAGCCCTTTCGAAAAGTCAACGCCATCAAGGGTATTCTGAGAGGGCACCCGCACCCAGAGCCCTTGAAATTGTCAATTCCGATTTACTGTTCATCTCAGGCCCTATACCCCAAGAGAGCGTAAAACAATGACACCCTTCTTAAACCCGTTCTTGTCATCATTTGCTCGCATTACGTATGTGTTGCACAGGAGACATATCGCTCAATACATGCAAAAGCAGAAACAGGAAAAACAACAACTGCAAACACACAAGTGCGTTCGTCATGGTGTATGTATATACAAGAAGTACGTATGCAAATAATGGTAACAGCAGAACCTGCTATTTTAAGTATCAGTATTCTCATCACCACTAGTATTAGTATTGTTTTGTTATTCGAATATAATATTGTAAACCATAACCGTGACAATAAATTTCAGAACACAGCTAATATTCACTCCAACAAATCTAAGGAATGTAATAGTAATAATGAATAATGATAATCGTAGTACTAGTACTCATACTAATAGTACTACTTTCGATGACAAAAAACAAGTATACACCTTAAAATCAATGTATTAATAAGAAAGGCAATAATCATGAAATATAGTAGTATTACCAGTACTAGTAATACTAATAATAGCAACAACAGTAACAATAGTAATACTGTGTAACAACAATAGCAACAATAGTAACGACACTACTAATGATATGTTATTTTTAGTTTCGTATTAGAGTACTGCTTTTAAGAAAAACTGATCCTTATAAGAACTTACAATGAGAATAATATTAACAATAATGGCAATCATAATGACAATAATAACAATCATGTTTGGTAACCAACAGTAGCAAGCAACAACCACAATCACAATGATATCAAACACAACAGTACTAAATGCATAGACATAATCGTAAAACTGACAATCGTGATGTTAAGAAGAAGAAGGAGAATGCCAGTAGTATGGACTGATGCTCCTACAGCATTCCTAAGCCCTAAACCCCTAAACCCTACTCACCTTACCCCTCTTCCTCGGCTTCCCGCGGACGAAGCACCGACCCTGTGGCACCTGCAGAGCAAGGCAGCTCCGGCAGGGTTTTGGGATCAGGGTTTGGGTTCAGGGTTTAGGGTTTAGGGTTCAGGGTTTAGGGGTTTAGCGGTTTAGGGTTCAGGGTTTAAGGTTTAGGAGCTTATGGGTTTAGGGCTTTGCTTGTTTTAAAATCAGGCTAAGACATGAGTAGTACTATCGTTTGGGTTGTTGTAGTCCAGGAGTCTCGAAACTCATATCGTTACAGACACTCCATTGTCCATGTTCCCACCCCTCACCGACTCGAACCTGGTTTTCTGTCGGAGCGAAATTGAAAACCTCGACTTCATTAGTTATAACTACCCGTGAACCTCCTAGTACTAGGAACCACTACTAGGAACTCCATTATAGATCCCTCCTGGAACCCTTTCAACAGCCCCTTAAAAGGAACGCTACTCAAATAATTGAGGCCCCACTTAGGCACCTAAGCTAAACCCCAACTCCCCAAACCCCGAAGAGCCCGAGACCCTAAACCCCTAAAACTCTAAACCCTAAACCCAAACCCCTAAAATCGTAGAGCACCCTAAAAACGAAAGCTCCGCCAAGGCTCTTTAATGGAGCCCTCATGGTCCTTTATAGTGGGTATTTAAGGTATATTAGAGGGTGGGGGGCCCAAATCCTAAAACCCAAAAACCTGAACCCTAAATCCTAGACCCTATAAATCTTAAACCCTAAACCCTAAATCCTGAACCCTAAGTCCTAAACCCTAAACCCTAATCCCAAACCGACTAGATTTCGATCCTGCCTCTGCCACGAGCTTGTCGATGCCGGCTTGCAGGCCTGCTGGCCTGGGAGCTTCACTTGTGCTTTGAGGCTTTTTGGGGTTTAGGGGTTTAGGGTTTAGGGATTTCAGGTTTAGGGGCTTAGGGTTTAGGGGTTTAAGGCCTAGGGATTTCGGGTTTAGGGGTTTAGGGTTCAGGGATTTCGGGTTTAGGGTTTAAGGATTTCGGGTTTAGGGGTTTAGGGTTTAAGGGTTCAGGGGTTAAGGTTTCAAAGGTTTAGGGATTTCGGGTTTAGGGGTTTAGGGATTTCGGGTTTAGGGGTTTAGGGTTTAGGGGTTCAGGGAATAAGGCTTCAAAGGTTTAGGGATTTCGGGTTTAGGGGTTGGGGTTTAGGGGTTTAGGGTTTCAAGGATCTTGCGGATTTCAATCGGGATCGAGGACAAAGGTTATATGTTTACATTTTTAAGGTGGAGGCAAGAATTTAAGGTCCCTGGTTACAGTACAGGTTCTGGGTTTGAGGTTGGCAGGTTTTAGGGATTGGAGCATGCCTACTATAACTAGCGATGTACTTCGTCGTGCACAGAGTCCAGTATGCATTGTAGGGACGAAAGTGATTCAACAAACATATGTAAACAGTTGTTACATATATGTCACACAGACAAGACAAGATGAAGCCTGCAGGCATGTAGATATAGGTACAGACATACACTTTGATAGTTCAACAGAAGCAAGCATGTTTTGGTATGAACTTAATCGTGCATAAAAACCAATCCAAATTACTAACTACCAACAACTACCAGGACCCTCCAAACGACCAGTACTGGATGTCATTCTTTTATGATGCGGAAACCCCTCGAAGTGACTAGTTTTTAGCCCCACTATGTAAGTAACATAATACTACCATCACCAGCTCTTGAAGTGACATAATTGGACTTGAATATGTCGATCATTGTTGATAGAAGTGCTATATACAGCTTAGATTTTAGGGTTTTCGAGGGTCTGATATGAAGGGTTTCGGGATTTAGGGTTATAACATCGCGCAGTGCCTCGCACTTGCTCCTTAAGGTACATTCATGTGAACGACATGGCACCCTAAACCCCAAACCTTAAACCATATTTAACCCAGCCCGCTATAGATCTAGCCCCGGGGGCACTAACCCTTGAAGAGTTAATCCACCTGATAGCATAGGAAATCTTAAGCAGACACACAAGCACAAACTTTTAATCACACAGCACATGCACGATGGAGTGCCGGCAGAACCTCGGGCCAGGCAGCGAGGATTTCGCCCAGGGTTATCGGGTTTAGGGAATTAATTGGGTTTAGGTTTAAGGCTTAATTCGAGGAAAGACATAATATAAGTTAAGGCGCGGTGCTGAGTGTCTTATGCAAAGTCTGGTCTGAGGTTTAGAGGTTTTAAGTTGTTATGGCCATTCGGGTTTTCAGAAATTAATGTTTGTGCTTGTGTGGGAACTTCCGGGTTTTCGGGTTTAATGTCTTTGGCTTCAGCATCCGGGTTTTCGGGTTTAAAGTCTTATAGGTTTCAGGTTGGGCGCCGAATGTAGGGATTCGAGATCTAGTTTAGGATTGCAGGAGTAATAGGCAGCCCCTGACCGGGGGCGAGACGTTAAGCCCCTACATATACAGATAGGGCCACATGCTGGCCGAAATATATGAATCAAATTGACATATATATATATATATATATATATATATATATATTCGGGTTAACTTAATTATTTAGGTCTTCGCTGTAGTTATAACTCCGGGATTTAGGGCTTCGGATCTCGAGGGTGTTATTTCAGACTTAAGCAGGGTTTTTTTTCTACCCATCGGAGCACTTGGCCTGCACGTTCGCACCGTTGGTCGTGCGTGGGGCAGTGCTGACACCTTGAGGCACTCGGCCGCGACGCCATGCCCCAGCTTCAGCGAGCAGTGCCGGGACTCGTCCGACGATGACGATCCTCCTAACTTCCGGGATGAGGAAGCAAAAAGGCCCGGCTTTGTGGCAAATGCCCGGCAAAAGCAGATCCCGGCCCGGATCGACCGCCCCTGTCCAAGGCCAAGGATCTCTTGCCCAAGGGGCGGAACTGCACTCATCACTCGTTCATGGGATGGATGGAACATCATCTGAGTGATGAGTTGGACCTGGAGCTGAATGCCAAGTTTCAGGGCATTCCAGAGTCGCTCCAGATGGCAGCCGAGCACATGCAGACCCACATCAGTCTGCGGGCCCACGGCCCATGCAAGGGTTTAGGGGATAGGTAGGATAGGTTTAGGTCCTATATATATAGGCTTTAGGTTGAAGGGCTGTATAGGATAGGATCCCCCCCATTTTCCTTAAGCCCTAATCCCGGAGCGAATTTGGGGTGCCCTAGTCCAATTGGGGTTGGGTCTAGGGGATAGGTAGGATAGGTCTAGGTCCTACAGGCTTTAGGCGCGATCCCGAATCGTGTTTGGGGTACCCTAGTCCAATTGGGGTTGTCCCCCTAAGCCCTAACCCCCAATGGTCTAGGGGATAGGTAGGATAGGTCTAGGTCCTAGGCTTTAGGCGCGAAGGGCTGTAATATAGGATCCCCCCCATTTTCCTTAAGCCCTAATCCCAACGAATTTGGGGTACCCTAGTCCCATTGTGGTTGTCTTAAGCCCTACGCCCTAACCCATATATGTATATAATCGCGGCGGACCCCAAATAACCCGACTTATTCAAAATCCCGGCCCTTGCCCGGCTCCAATCTAAACCCTCAATCCCAAACCCGACCCCCCCACCCACGAAATCCCAAATGTTCCAGCTTAAGCCCAACGTAAAACCCAAATCCCAAACCCAACCCTAGACCCTAGATCCTTAACAACCATGGGCCCCAAGCCCAAATCCCGAACCCATAATATCGGCCTTTTTGGCAATCCTTAAATCCCAAACCCAACCCTAAAGCCCACATCCTTAAAGCACGGGCCCGAGGCCCAACCCTAAACCCCCGAATAACCCTATATAATTAAAAATTAAAGCCGCGGATATAATAATATTATATATATATATATATATATAGAATTAGAGCCCAGATCCAGATATCGCAGGTGCATCTCCGTTGGCGGCTGGCTGCTCGCGCGGCTGCGGCTGCCTTGTGGCCAAGGCCGCTTCAACCCATAATATATAAGACCCTATAGGAATATAATTCCCTGCCCTAGATTAGGGTTTAGGCTGTCGGGTTAAGGTTTCAGAATTTCGGATGTCGGGTGTGCATAGGGATATGTTTCAGCTTCTTTTCGGGATCAGGGGTGAGGGTTTTGTTTTGGAGTCATTTGGGTTTATATAGGCCGGTCATTAGTGCAAAATCCTTAAACCCAAAACCCTAATGCATTGGCTCGAATACATCGGCGTTGGGGGGTTCGGCGCATCGCTGCGAGATGGTGGCGCACCGAACCCCCCAATCCCGAACACAAACCCCTTAATCCCCTACTCCTTAATTAATCCTTTCTGCGACGCAGGTGCTGGCTTGCTGCATGATGATCGCCGGTATGCCTGGGCTCCCAGATCGGGGAATAGGTTAATTCAATAAATTAGGATATATGGGTCGAATTTTCGAGATTTAGGGTTTAGGGTTCGGGCTCGGGTTTCGATATGACTCAGCCTCGTCTTATTGTTTGTACTAAATATAGGGTTCAGGGCTTAGGGTTCTCGTGCAGGGTTAAGTGTTTTTCGCTCGGCTAGGGCTTCGGATTAGGGATGCCGTTATCCCCGGGTTAAACCTGAAACCCTTAACGTGAACCCTAAAACCTTGAACCCTAAACCCCAAACCTTTAGCACCTGCAGCTTTCGAGGTTTAGGGCTTAGGGTCTAGGGTTCGGCTCGGGTTTCGATAAGGCCTAGCCTCTTCTTTTTATGGATTACAGGGTCAAATAGCATTCGGCCAGAGCTTTGCATTAGGGGTTTCGGATGCCTTTTTTTCGGGGGTCCTAAAACCCAAAACCCTCAACTCAAACCCTAAAACCTTGAACCCTAAACCCCAAACCCCGAACCTTTAGCGCCTACAGCTTTGGAGGTTTAGGGCTTTCGGGTTTCGATAGGGCCGAATTCTTTGTATGGATTACAGGTCAAATAGCATTTGGCCAGAGCTTTGCATTTATAGGGGGTTTCGGATGCCTTTTTTTCGGGGGTCCTAAAACCCAAAACCCTTAACCCAAACCCTAAAACTTGAACCCGAAAACCCCAAACCCTGAAAACCCTACACCCCACCAAAACACCCGAAATCCTATGTGGAGCTCAGCCGGAGAAATACCCTAAACCCCGAACCCCAAACCCTAAACCCTGCCAGGAATAATTCTTGGTCTTCCCCCATGGTTTTGTTCGGTATATATATATATATATCGATCGAGACTATATAGGTTTAGGAATACCAGCCCTCCGGCCTAGAACAACATTCGATTTTCTAAGCCCACCCAACCCCTGCATGCAGCACGAGCCGGAGTTGACTACTTCCATTGGCACAGCTTTAGGCACAGCTGCGCTGCCGCGGCATGCCCTTTCACCGTGCACGATTGCACTGATTTTGGTGGGTTCTGCTGCAAGAAATGCCATTACTGTTGTAATGCGCGGCAGTCCCAGTCACCACGGCAAAAGGTGCCAGCAACGTCTATACAGAGAGCAACGTCCACAGAGATCCACACCGGTTTCGACAAAGATCTGAGCGACGCAAAGCTCTCCGAATAGGAAGTCGCCAGCGCCGTTGGAAAGGCACACTCTTTCACTTCATCGACCTCCTCGTGGCCGAGCTCTTCGTCAGGGTTGTATAATTAATATCCCATTGCCCTGATACTCCCTAAGCCCCTGCCCCGACCCAGCCCGCGAACGCATGTACGGCCCAAGCTTAAACCAGAAGTGCTTTTTGCACCCTATAACCTAAAAGACCTTAAATATTAATTCCCCGGCACACCCTAAGCCCGGACCCTAACCCTGGAGTGGAAACCCTACGATCCCTATATAGGGGTGAAGACCTTAAATATGAATTCCCCGGCACACCCTAAGCCCGGACCCTAACCCTGAAGCGGAAACCCTACGATCCCTATATAGGGGTGATAGGCTCGGGTATAGTTTAATTTGGTTGTACCAGGACGATATATTTATATATAGATTATATAATTCGAATTATCCTTACCCTTGCTCAGCGGAATTTTGGAATTTTTTTTGGCTTGTTTTTTACAAAAGTCTTAAAAAGAACTGATTTCCGAGACATATAAACAAACATCGTGGCCCAAAAAGATATTTTCAGTTCTCGGGGGCCATGGGTGTCGTTTGTTGTTGTTGTTGTTGCTGTTGTCGTTGTGTTGTCATTGCTTTTGTTGCCTCTGATGTTGCTGTTGTTTATGGCGTCATTGTGGTCGTGTGGATGTTGCAGTTGCTGCTGCTGCTGCTGCTGCTGCTCTTATTTTTTGTTTGTCTGTGATTGCTTGTTGTGGTTATTATTGTTGCTTATGCTATTATTGCCATTGATAGTGCTATTGCTACTGGTAGTATTGTTATTGATATTGGTATTATTGTTATTACTGTTATAGCTATGTTCTCTATTGCTGCTGTTGTTGGTGCTGTCGCTGTTGCTATTCTTGCTGCTGTTGTTGTGGTTGTTGATGTTGTTGCTGTTGCTGCTGCTCTTGTTATTGCTGTTGCTCTGGTTGTGGTGGTGGGTGTTCTTGTCGTTTTCGTTATTGTTGTCTTTGTTGTTGTTGTTGTTGCTGTTGATGTTGTTGTTGCTGTTGTTGTTGTTGTTGCGAATGTTGGTTCTGGTGTTGGTGCTGTTGCTGGTGCTGTTGTTGCTGCTGTTGTCGTTGTTGCCGTTGTTGGTGTTGTTGGCGTCAACATTGTTGCTGGCGCAGTTGCTGTTGCTTTCAATGCTGTTGTTGTTGTTGTTGCAGTTGCTGTTGCTGCTACTGCTTATTACTACTGCTACTGTTACTGCTACCGCTACTGCTGCTGCTACTGCTGGTGTTGTTGTTGCTGTTGAAGTTGACGGCAACCCTAAACCCTTTTCACGGACTTTAGTGAACAAACATCACAAGCTCTACAAGCTTTCCCCGAAAGTGTGACATCCACTCACCGAGGCATGAAAATACCTTGAACATGATTTTAACCGGCATTCAGCCACAGGCAAACTTGAACTGCTCGATTTTAACAATAAACGCAGCTCCTAACCATATGCTTTGCAGGCCTTGCTTCTACCACCTCACTACTTAATAGATTACTATACATTCATTCACACGCAAGGACGTCCCCGAGGCGAGTTGGTGGTTTTCGTTTGTCGCGCTCAGCGGAATTTTTTTGATAGGCTTTCCTTAATTCTAGCTATCGCATCTGATTTTTTATTCGCAGGGACGTCCCCGAGGCGAGTTCGTGTTTTGTTTGTTCGATGCGCTCAGCGGAATTTTTTTGGCCGGCTGGCATGCCTAAGGAGAGGACTATTCGACCTCTCCATTCGCAGCGCAGGGACGTCACCGACTGTCCTGTGGAGAAGGGCGTGGCGGGACAGATTCCTTAGCAAACTGTTTGCTCAAAGGAATTTCTATTTCGCCCTCTCACCACCCTCTCCTTCTGCAGTTCAGGGACGTCACCGGCCTGCGTGTGGAGAGGTCATTTCGTCTGCTCCTTCGGCCAGCCCGGGAGTAGTTTTGAAGAGATCAGCAGCCCTCTAGCCGCTCTAGCCCTTTTTAGACAGCCCTAAACCCCAACAAATCTCATCCCAAAGTTAAGCATAAATCCTAAACCCTAAAATCCCTACAGTTCAAGCCGCAAGCCCTAAAACTCTAAACGCTTCAGCCGTAGACCCCTAAACCCGCAAAAACAAAGGTATGCTTTACTTCAAGTTCAGATAGATCCTAAACCCCAGAACTAGCTTTACCTCATAATTCATCAAGGCTCAAGTTTATTTCCTAGATTGCAGCCTTCAGCCCGAAACCATAAGGCGACAATGTTGATGAGATCTAAAGCCCAGACGTTGAAGCGAAGCCCTATGCCTGGTATTCGAACAAAGAATCCGAATTACTTGTTTTGCAAGCCCGCCAGGTGGACCGTGCTCAGGCAGCTCCTAAGCCTTAAAAGAAGCACCTTGACATAGCAGCCGATGCAGCTGATATTCGTGGGCCGAAGCAGCCCCAGCTCAAACACTCAAAAACTTCTAATCATTTGGAGCTCAAGCTTGCAGCTTCGTGAAGGCCGAGTCAGCCTTTAAGTTGAGCCCGGGGGATTGTCGGATTGGGTTGCATCTTGACGACGAACCTCGTCACGAACTACAGCATAGCCGCGGAGTATCATTTGAGCATCGAAAAGCTGTCCTTGCGCTTGACCCAGCGTTCGGTTTAAGCTATGTTTCTCTGCTGTGTCGAACCTCGTCAGGGCAGTTATACGACGCAAGAAATCAAGGCTGTGGCATGCCCTGTCAAAATGGAATGCCGCACTGTTCCATTCAGCAGGCGGCATCCAGCGCGTAGCTTGAAATGCCCTGCAGCTTGTATTGCTGCGTTCCGGTTCTATCCTATGAGGAAGACTTGAGCGCACCACGACGGATGGCGCATCGGACATTTCGTCCTCGTCCAAGCCACCCAGAACCAAAGTGATGCCGTCGGCAAGGTTGACGACGGCATGGCAGGCCTCTGACTCTGCGTCCGTTTGCTGGTGTGGACGTTGGTGTTGGTGTTGCTGTCACTATTGCTGCTGTTGCTGATGCTGATGCTGCAGCTGTTGTCGTTGTTGTTGTTGTTGTTGTTTTGAAGGTGGTGGTGTTGTAGGTTGTAGTTGAGATATTTTCTTTCCTCGGTTTGATGGCCTCCCCGAGACCGGGAAAAAGAGCAGGTTATGCAAAAAAGATATTTTCCAAAAAAGGTCTCCAAAAAATTCCAAAATTCCGCTGAGCAAAGGCAAGTATCACACCAGATGCTGCCCAGGTGGGCACGGCAGCGACGGGACCCGCGAGTCCTGGCACATTGTGGTTTTGGAGGTCGGGGGTAATTTCGGTCGGGGTCTAATATTCAGGGTACCCTAGAGGTTCCTCGGCGCCATGCGCACCCGTATGCCCCTAGCTAGTATAGCCCCATATATGCTATCCCGGACTTGGGTTGAATTCTTGAATTCGGGGATGACTTAGATAAGGATTCCTCGTACTGGCATTCTTTATCGGATATGGGTACCCTAGGTATAAGGTTAATTCCTTTTGCGCCAGCCGCACCCATATGGCCCTAACTCCACCCCTAGGGTCGGGGATGAATTCGGAATTGTATATAAGTATACCTATATATAGGTATACTTATATACAATTCCGAATTCTTCAAACCGGTTTGGGGATTACTTCGATTGGGATTCCTTCTACTGGTTTTATGGGTACCCTAGTTATAGGTTCCTCGTTGCCATGTGCACCCATACGCCCCTAGCTCCACCCCTAGGGTTGGGGATGAGTTCGGATTTTTTTACTCTAGTCGGGCTCATTCTGGAATTGGGGGATTACTTTCACAGGAATCGCTGGCAATTCTATTTACTATCCTGGTATGGGTACCCTGTATAGGTGTAGGTTCCTTGGCGCCATGCGCACCCGTACGGCCCTAACTCGACCCCTAGTGTCGGGGATGAATTCGGAATTGTATATAAGTATACCTATATGGGTATACTTATATACAATTCCGAATTCTTCAAACCGGGGATTACTTCGATTGGGATTCCTTCTACTGGTCTTATGGGTACCCTAGTTATAGGTTCCTTGGCGCCACGCGCACCCATACGCCCCTAACTCCACCCCTAGTATAATTATAATATGGGTATAGATATACAATTCGGAATTCTTGAATTCGGGGATTAATTCGGATCGGGATTGGTTGTATGGCATTTGGGTACCCTCTAGTAGGTTCCTCAAGCGCCATGCGCACCAATACCGCCCTAATTAACTCCACCCATCTCGGGGATTGGATTCGAAAGGGATTTGCTGGGTTTAGCATAATACTTGGGAAGGGGTACCCTGTATACGTACATTGGCGCCAGGTGCAGGTACAGGGCCCTAATCCCCACCGCATAACATCATCGCCCATCTCGGGGATCTTCAGGGCTAGAATCCCAAACTCCATGTACACATTGCAGGGTTGTTTCCAAGGCTTGAAGGTTCAGGGTTTAGAACACTGCAGGAATTATCTTGCTAAGTATCATGGGGTAGAGTCCATAATCCCCGGTGCTACTGCTTAAGGTTTTGTGTCTGGGTTTTTTTGTGATCTGGGGTCCAGTGTACTCGAGTTCTATTAATGCATGGGGATATAAGAATGCAAGCAATCCTCTGGAACCGAATCCACCAGGGACCCGACTTCAAATCCAAGGCAAGCGATCCGATATCGAGATATGCGGATTGCATCAGATTCTATGGAGATGCTGCGGATGCTTGGTTTGCGAACCCCAATTATAAATCCACCAGGGACCCGACTGCAAATCCAAGGCAAGCGATCCGATATCGATGTGCGGATTGATTCAGATTCTATGGAGATGCTGCGGATGCTTGGTTTGCGAACCCCAATTATAAATCTACCAGGGACCCGACTTCAAATCCAAGGCAAGCGACCCGATATCGAGATATGCGGATTGATTCATATTCTATGGAGATGCTGCGGATGCTTGGTTTGCGAACTACAATCCGTTATAAAAAATCTGGGAGCGATCGATGAGATATGTCCGCATGGACTTTTGATGAACCATATTCCCTATCGTGACTTCAACGATGTCACAGGAGATCCTCGGCACCAACCTACTGAGTACCAATCCCTGATGCCTAAACCCTAAAACCTAAACCCTGAACCCTAGAAGCTCCTGGCTGAAAGCCGTATTTGAGGTTGGGTCATCGTGCACATTATTTATGCTTGCTGCAAAAGAATATCCTGGCTTCCTGGCTGAAGTATCGGGCTGAACTTCGCACTATACCCGAACCCCTCGATTGATCCGAACAGTCGCCTCAGGAGATTTCCGATGAGCAGTGGATGTTGGAATCCGGCAGGACCACCTTCGAAGCAAAAGCGGGCTCCTTTTATTAATGGTGTGTGCAATGCTGCACGTTTACATGCGGAACTCATGCTTTCTCGATTGGGTCAAAGTCGGGGGTTATGAGGTCGAACATGGCATTTAACCGTAATGCATGTGTCTAGCTCAGGCCTCACATGAATTCACATGTATATGTATACGCAATACATAAATCTTGGATGCGCAGCTCAGGCCTCATAGCACTTTAAATGCCACGTGTTAGAACCCTTAGTTCCTCCATGCAACAGTGCTGTCATCCCGCCACTGGACGGTAGCCTCGCTGGTCACGCTGATCACGAATATTTTTAATTTGCCCCCCCTGCAACTTTGCTGCAATCAGGTCGTGCTGTTCATCCGTATCATACCAGGCTCTAGAGCCCGAGCCCAAACCCGAAATAGTGTGCAGGCAACCATGCCGAAGCCCAAGCCGGGCGAGAGTGTTGCTGAGTCTTTCGTCGGCATTCGGAGCCGTTCTGCATGCCATCTGTAACCGGTTATATGCTTCGAGTACATCAGCCGAGGCGCTTCGAAGAATGTGTGCTCAGACATATCGACATCAAAGCCGTTCAGAGGAATGGCGAACTGGTGGTAGGCCGGTAACCATGACTCACACATGCAACCACCGAGCAATCGCAAAACCCTAGCCGGCCCTAGCCTGCAGGAGGAGACCTGCGAAAGAAGAAGAATGCTTGGTTTAGAAATGCTTATGCCGACATGCCACTCGCATTAATTGGCACTTACAGCCGGGTCGATTTGCTGGCTATTTCCGGTGTGTTGTGTGTGTGCATGTGCTACCCGAGGAAATTGAAAAGAAGACCCTCGCGAGGGACAGTGCTCAAGATTTTGGAGTCCATGCACGACAAGCACCACTTGTGCAGGAGGCTTACATCCCGTAATTTTTTTGAATGGGCTGGAGCTTAAACCCGAAAACCCTAATGTCCAACTCCTTGATTTGCTGCCCAAGGTCCGAGCGCCATGGACAGCTCTACCTGGGCGTCCGTGCAAACGGACAAGATCTGCTCTATGATGGATCGATGTGTAAGAAGTGGCCAGGCTGTGAAAAGAAAGCCCAGTGTGAATGGTGAGGGAAAGGGAGATGAGAAGGGAGGGGTTTCCATGGACGAGATGGAGACCCAGCCCGCCGATCTAGAAGGCCACTCATGGGTTGTATACCGGCATGCATGTCTTAAGACCCTGTCCCGGAGGAGACCTGAAAAAATTGCTGGCCGAATTCGACGACACTATCCCCGAGGCCCCATACCATAAGTTAACACACTATTCATCCCGTCTTGCATCGATCGATCGTTTGATCCAGCATGCATGTGGGATCCTGATATTAATCTATACCATATATACCTATAGATTTGCCATGCAAAGTGTAGGGTTTTCGACAGAACCACTGCTGTATCGTTTGGATTAACATCGGGCGATTGGCATGTCCCTCTCCTGTAGCTTTCTATACACAATCGAGATGTCCATTTTGCTATGCAAGTAGTAGGGTTTGGGGCTGAACCACTCCTGTATAGTTTGGACTAATTCTATAATAATATGAAGCCTTAAGATATATGGCCTGC
Source organism: Symbiodinium sp. CCMP2592 (assembly GCA_905221615.1). Lineage (NCBI taxonomy): Eukaryota > Dinophyceae > Suessiales > Symbiodiniaceae > Symbiodinium > Symbiodinium sp. CCMP2592. The sequence continues at coordinate 12,355 of CAJNDT010000738.1, read as the reverse complement.
TGGAGGAACACGTAGCAGAGCGCAACGAAGACGAGCCGCAGGCCAGGGCAATTCCTCGGTTTTGGGTGTATATATATATATATATATGCCTTAGGGTTTGCACTTGTAGTTCAGGGGTTTAGGGTACAGGGTTACGGGGGTTGCCGTGTTATGGTTTCAGAATTCGGTACTCCTAGCTCAGTGTGAATGCTCGACAGGATGCAGAAGAACCGGCTTCAGAAGCCGAAGTGGCAGAGGAGACTACCTCGGAGCATTAAGGGCTTTAGGGTTTAGGGTTTAGGGGTTTAGGGTTATACAATATTCATCCCTTAATTTAGACGGACCCATCTCTTAAACAATTTCAGGATCAAGCTGAAGGAAGTGAAGAGGAGATGCAAGAAGCCGAAATGACACAGGAGACCGTTGGCCGCGCATACCCAATATAATATAATAATATATCTTTAATAATATAGATCAAATATAATTTGTGGTTTATCCTCCGGCGCCAAAACCTCACTGCCCTGAACAGGATGAAGCAAGCCAGCATGAAGAAGCGGAAGAAGACGAAGTGCCAGAGGACACTCAGAATTACCCAAGTCGTAAGGTCGACTAAACCAATAATTAAAACACAAATCATATTCTTAATAACCCCTTGCTCGGATCAGGATCAAGGAGCGGAAGCAGCAGAAGAAGGATCGGAAGATGGTGCTCTGGAAGAGGACACTACCTCGGATGAAATGTGAGTTTACGGCAATTACAGTATGCATAACCCAAACCCAGAAACGCACAGGATCCAAGAAGCGAAGCGGAAGCCGCAGCTTCCGAAGTGGCAGAGGAGGTCAGAGCTTGTTTCTGTATACATATATTAATGGATATATATATATATATATATATATATTAATTATACATGCATATAGCACAGTTAAACCTCAAAGCCTTAAAGCCCCAGACCCGCATACGGCAATTACTGTATGCATAACCCAGACCCAGAAACGCACAGGATGCAAGAAGTGAAGAGGAAGCCGCAGCTTCCGAAGTGGCAGAGGAGGTCAGAGCTTGTTTCTGTATACATATAATAATATATATATATATATATATATATACATGCATAACCTGAAAGCCTTAAAGCCCCAGACCCGCAATTCCTCCCTCTATCAGGACGCAGGAAGCGAAGAAGAACGCCAAGAAGCCGAAGTGTTAGAGGACACGTGTACTTAAGTTCACTTGAATGCCCGCGACACACAATCTCCCCAACAGGATCCCGGAAGTGAAGAAGCAGCTGAAGACTCCCAAGTGGCAGAGGAGATGTCTAGTACTGTCTAGTATGGATTCTTAAACCTGCAAGCCCCACACCCACAATCCTCCTCCATAACAGGATGCCAGAAGTGAAGAAGCAGCTGAAGAATCCGAAGTGGCAGAGGAGACGTCGATCTAGTATGGATTCTTAAACCTGCAAGCCCCACACCCACAATGCTCCCCCATAGCAGGATGCCAGAAGTGAAGAAGCAGCCGAAGAATCCGAAGTGGCAGAGGAGACGTCGATCTAGTATGGATTGTTAAACCTGCAAGCCCCACACCCACAATGCTCCCCCATAACAGGATCCCAGAAGTCATGAAGAAGCAGCCGAAGAATCCGAAGTGGCAGAGGAGACGTCGAGTATGGATTGTTAAACCTGCAAGCCCCAGACCCTCAATCCTGCCCCATATATAGAACAGGATCAACGAAGTGAAGAAGCAGCCGAAGAATCCGAACCGGCAGAGGAGACGTCTAGTATGGATTGTGAAAAACCTGCAAGCCCCCCACACACAATCCTCACCCATAACAGGATGCCAGAAGTGAAGAAGCAGCCGACGAATCCGAAGCGGCAGAGGAGACGTCTAGTATGGATTGTCAAGCCTGCAAGCCCCAGACCCTCAATCCTCCCCCATATATAGAACAGGATCCACGAAGTGAAGAAGCAGGCGAAGACTCCGATGTGGCAGAGGACCTTAGATCCCGAGACCCGCAATTTCCCTGGTTAATATTCTAAATATATGTATATATACACCTAACCCTGAATATATATATATATATACACATTATATATATATATATATATATATTTTATATCGATCTGTAATCGATTCTAATCCACCTATAACAAAATCCAAGAACTGAAGAAGCTGCCTGTGAATTCGAAATTTGGGAGGACTCCTGTATCTGGGTTAAACCCTAAAGTCCCAGACACGCAAGCCCCCCTGTATCAGGATCCAAGAAGCGAAGAAGGAGACCAAGAATCCGAAGTGGCAGAGGACCAGGTACACCGGAGGAATATGCCCTAATTAACCTAGCTTCCCCTCGACCCTAAATGCTAAAGCCCCAGAGTCCTCGACAGGATTCGGCTGGACACTTGAAGCAGATCGACCTACAGCAAACTCCCAAGCAAACCCTAAACCCTAAACCCTATACCGAAACCCTCAACACTAAACCCTGCACCAGGAAACCCAGATCGTGGTTGCAGGCGACGAAGGTCTGGAGGCCGATGCATCCCAGAGCCTATCAACCAGCATATATACAATATATATATATATATATATATATATATATATATATATATATATCGATCAGGACGATGATCCGCCGTTTGACGGCGAAGGAGAGGTCACTGCCTCGAAGGCCGTGACTATCGTGAGCAACTGTAGGCGGCTTATATATGCTGGATCACTATACCACTATACTCGTATGCAGGCTGAAGCCCCGACACCGAAGAAGAAAAGGCGAGGCACCCAGGAGGCGCTGCAGAGCGACGAGGCAGGGGCATCCGAAGCCTCGGGTGTGAAGCAGATCTCTATTCCGTCTATCTGCATGCATGCATGTGCACCTATGCATGTGTATATAAATAAGCATGCATGTATCGGATATGTTATATTATATAGACACATACTATATACAGGCGGTGTGTCCGGCTCCTGGACGTGGCCTGAAGAGATCCACTTCTTCTTCCGTTATGTACGAGAAGAAGGCGGGCCGGGCGCCGGCTGCGCATCTTATGGAATTGAAGGAGGTCCATCGGGCGGCTGTCGAGGCACACGCTGTGGCTGTGCCCAGCCCAGCTGAGCAATTAGCTCTGCATCGGGCAGAGGCCGCTTCGAAGAAACGAAAGCCTCCTCAGGCTGCTGTGCGCACAAAGCAGCTTGCAAACGGATGGTTCCGGGAGACGCGAAAGAGGATGAAAGGCAAGAACGAGGGCGACTTGTATAATGTATATACCCACAGCAGTGGGAAAAGCTACCCATCGCGTGTTCTATTCGAGAGAGCAGGAGGCATCGATGACAGCCCGCCGAAGCGCAAAGGGCCAGCACCCAAGGATGATGTGGAAAAACCCTCAGCCAAGAAAGCCGCGAAAGCCAAAGCGAAGAAAGCCCCGAAAGCCAAAGCGAAGAAAGCCCCGAAAGCCGCTGCGAAGAAAGCCTCGAGATCGGCAGCCTTTGTGGAGGACGGTGAGGAGGAGTCCGTGGGCATGGTTCAGGATGATGAGGTATCCGCGCCGGAGAGCGAGCAGGCCTGATCCTTTATCTTTACACGGGGCATCAAGGACATCATCTTCTTCAAGTGCGATGCTGTGGAATTGTCCACACGTTCTTTAGGGGGCATTTTGTCCCTGAAGTCTTGCGTGCCAGATGCATCGAAAAGGATCTTCTTGTCCACGCATGCACTGGAAAGCATGCAGCATCATGTTTTGTAGTGTTCCTTTGCAATATTACTTCGAAGCTACAAGTGTGCATCAGCCATTCTAAAGGTTGCAGGATCAGTGCCATGCTAGCTGGCACGACAGGCCTCTTGGTGAGGGTATGCTTTCAACTTATTGAAGTGCTTTCTTTGCAAATGAAACTGAGCAAGCTCGCTCGGATCTTATGGGTGGCACAACAAGTGCCAATGCCGGATGAGGACCACAGGAATGATTTCGTTGCTTGTATGCAATCATGCACGTGCATGCATGCACATGTTTATTTATCTATATATATATATATAGATATATGTATATAGCATGTCATACATAACCCCTTTAGCGCTCCGGTTCGGGTTCTAAACCCTGTCGCCTGTGCTCCAGGTTGAATTCTGTGCGGGCGATGGGAAATTCACGGAAGGCATGGTTCAACGTGGCTTTGCTGGAAAACGTTTCGACGAGCCTATGCTGCATGGTGGGTAGCTATACAACAATTGTTCAATTATCCTGTCATGATCTCTGCGGTGCCTTAGGTGAAATACTCCAGAAATCACGATTTCTTTCGAAATGTGGGCTTCCTGGCCCTGCTCTGTGCCGTGGCTTGTCTGCCGTATGCTTCCGAAAACTCCCCTAAACCCTCAACTCTAAGACTCTAAACCCTACACCCTTAAACACTAAACCGTAGCAATGCACAGCTTACTTCCTTTCAAATGGCTGTCTTGCAGGTGCGGAATATATGTTACAATGGATTACTGATGTGTGCCCCGCCTTGCTCTTCCTTCGTGTTTATGCTCCTTAAATGCATTGGCTGCTTTGCTCCGAGCACATGTCTTGCCCAAGCCCAGGAGCAAAGGCACGACGAAGCGATCCTGGAGAAATCCCCAGGGAGAAACCCGTTACGAAAAAGTGAGGAAGGCAAACTTGTTTGCCAAAAGGTTGGCCTACATCTTGCGACTGTGTACGAAGCTTGGGATCTTTTGGATTCTAGAGCAGCCCTCCAGCTCCGTGCCTGGGTTGTCATGGGTAGTTGGCATGTGCATGTATTGTATACATGGGCTCTGCTATAATTGTTGCCTCGTGACTGTAGGTGCTCTGGGCACTGCCGTGCATGCGAAGAACTCTGCGCAAATGCCGTGCTCAACGAGTGGCTTTTTATATGTACTCATATGGTGCATCCAGCCCGAAGCCGACGGTGTGCCTTTGATGCGCTCTTAAGGTCTACACTTATATCCTTGTAAATTATAGTCAGGAGCCACTGCACGCAGGTGTTGGGGTACTTTGCCGAAGCTCCATACCCTGAAGAAGCCCTACAGCTTCAAGAACGCAAAAGCCGCTCTATTCCAGAGGTGCCCGGTTTAAGTTGCTCGACCAGACAATATATATATATATATATATGTATGTATAGCTTGCCCTGAAGGAAGAGATCCATGTCCAATGCCAATCTTCAAACTGTCTTTCGAAACAAGGCGAAAGGGACAGTCGCTGCTTGTATGCATTAATCCTCTCTCTCTCTCTCTATCTATATATATATATATACATATATTTATTTATATAGATAGATAGACTATACAAGCATATACTCGTGATACATCAACTAAGACCGGTGGCCCTGGGCTACAAAAGACAGCTCGATATCCGATGGGATTTGGCTTGGCCGTCGCCGATCTGCTGCTCGTATATATTTTTGCTTTATGGACTTCCTAAATCCGAGTCCCAAGGCCTAAACCCTGTTCCTCCTCGATCGACTAGACCCCCGCATATTAGAACCCTAAACCCAAGACCTGCTGCCCATCCTCACACCCCCGAAACCCTCGACCCTACACCCAGAACCCTCCAGGTTGCGAGATGCGATGCCTTCTCCACGACAGCAGCCAGTGCCACTTTCAGCAGTAGAGATGGATGACGATGCTTCCGATTCCTCGGATTACAAGGGCGAGCTTGATGATATGATTGGCTAGAAGCCTCGACCTGTGCTCCTGGGACCCTTCCGTCGACTTGAAGAAATGTTGCTTGGTGCGTGTGCCTTGCATTAGCATGCTTGCATCATACCTTACTCGCCTTGTCATGTGCTCTTACAGCTTCAGTTTTTTAGTGCTCGATTGCTGGTAGAAAGCGTGTCCTGACCATGGTCAAGTCGTCATCTATGACATCTATGAAGAGCCCCAACAAGAAGTCGGTGATCAGATCATATCTCAAGATGACAGAGGATGAGCCTGTCAAGGGTCCTCAGCCTCAGTCGGTGGATGATGTTCTGGAGCTCGTGAAGATGCGACGATACAATGTGAGACGTTTGGTGCGCATCTCTCAGTATCTGAAGCAATCAGACACTTGCCTAATAAGGTTCATGTTCCAATAGACATGAGTCCCGGAAACCCAACAAAAAATCCTAGGAGCTTGGATCAGCTCACACTCTGGCAGACACCATCGAAGAGTCCGTCTATCAGCTCCTGGAGGGCAACTCAGCATAGCCTCGAGCCTCCCTATGCAGGCTGCACCCATAATTCATCTTATAGTTCTTTGTGCAAGTAATGATCGCTCAATGAACCCGGACTGGCAGGACCCAGAAGTCAAAACCGTTCCAGGGCTCGACCTGTGTTATCCCGCAAACCATATGTCAAACCGCCAGCACGTGCCTAAAGCTATTAATGCCATACTCGCGCTCTTTCAAAATAAGTGACACGACCTGAAAGGAAATGGCGTGTCACCCCGCTGTCATACACTTTAGACCATTGCTTGCAGATGCCCCAAACCTAACTGTATGAGAGAGGTGCGTGTCACTGCGTGTCACCCTGAGAGCTAACTGTATGGGAGCGGTGCGTGTCACCCTTAGTGCTAACTGTATGACAGTGGGACGGGCTAGCGTGTCACCTCCACAGTACTAACTGTATGACAGTGGGACGGCTTGCGTGTCACCCCGTGTCACCCCTCTGTCATACACTTTAGACTAGTGGCCTGGTATAGCCCAAAGCTAACTGTATGAGAGCGGTGCGTGTCACCCTTAGAGCTAAGTGTATGAGAGCGGTGCGTGTCACCGCGTGTCGCCCCGTGTCACCCCGACTCTCCACCTCATGCACCTAGGGTCGGCCAAGGAACCAGCATCCCCAGCACGTTTTCAAACTCATTCCTGGGCTTCACGACACTTCCGATGGCTTGGGTTCGTTTCGGGTCCATGGTAGTTTCAGCTCCATTCCGGTCTGGCAATCCAAATCGGATCAATATACTTCATGTATATGTATGAAGACACATGTGCGACAGGAGATGATCATTAAGTATATATACATTAACGAATTATATATGTATACATATATATGCATGATTATATGCAAATATTAGGCAGGTGTGCATATTATATTTTGCAAACATCAGGTATAGTATGTATACTTATATACCCATAACCATATATATATATATATACATGTCATGATATCGGATCTATAAATATATATTTATAGATCCGATATCATGACATGTATATGTATATATATATATACATATATACATATTATCAGTATAAGTTCTGAAGAACAATGTTTGTGCGACTTCCAGTGGCTGTGTTCGTGGCACATCAGAAACGGGCCTTACATCCCGAGGGTTTCAGATCCTAAAGCCGAAACCGGTTAATATTCACTTAGCAATATTCTCTAGGGTCAAGGATCGACAGGCTCGCCCGTAGTGGGGCCACATCATCATCCTGCCAAGCCTTGGATGCTTGCTTCGCTATCGGAGCTTGTTTTGGTGCCAGTTCTTGTAGTGCCACCGAACAAAGCCGGAAGCTTCGAGGCCGGGGATGGTTCATAGAGGCTTTAGGGTTTAGGGATGTAGGGCTTCGGGGGTTTAGGGTTTCGGGTTTAGGATTTATAGGGTTCGGGGATTCATGGCAGGGCAGACCGAATGGTAGTGTCACGTTGACTGTTTTGCTGGGCCCAGGTGCAGGATTGTTTGTTTCAATCCTCATGCTCATATGTTGTCCGACTTCGGTCTACCGACTGCATGCATCTAACATGTTGCGCTCCTGAGCCCTCCTGCCCAGATTGATATTGATCCTGTCAGGATCGACATGGTTTCCCCTTCGAAGCCGCTTGTGGAACGAGTCAAAACGTTGCCCTCTCTCGAGACCTTTGCCTGCATCTATTCGAATGCATGTATCTATACATCGAGGTCCGTGTGTGTGTGTGTGTGGACCGTTCTCCCGGTAACCGAACCCCCTAACCCTAGACCCCTTCAATCCGAAATCAAAGACGTGGCACCCCCACGGCCTTGCATGTACGGCTCCCCTTGTGCCAGCAGCGCAGCAGCGCAGTGCGAAGTTTGTTGAAGCCCCTGGGCTTCTTACAGAATGAAGAAGATTTGTAGGGTGGGGTCTCAAGAGGAACAAGTGCTGGGGAGTTCGCCTGCCATATTATCCGTGTCTGGGCTACGATTCCCCAACTTTGATCTAGTGTGTACACTTGAATCCCTGAACCACAGACCCCATCCAACCATAGATCCTGTATACATATAATGTCTATCGAATATATACATGTATACAATATATATATATATATATACACATCTATATATATTTATATATATATATACATAAATATACATGTATATATATATATATATATATATATATTATATAATATGTATATATAGATCGAGGTAGACTCGTGATACACACAAGTTTTATATAAGCTTAAGATTTCCGATTTCTACGTGTATATATATATATATACATGCATCTGATAATATCGAATATATGTACATATATATAAATATATATATATCTATATATATATATATATCTGTGTGTATACATACAAATATATATATATATATATGTATATGTATATATATATATGTGTGTGTGTGTGCATCATATGTGACATTGAGGCTCGGTGAACTGCTGGACCTCGTGGCGTGGCAGCAGAGAACGGTCACTGGATTTCTTGTTTGTCCGAAAAGAACGTGTTCGGGGGACGGATATGGAATTGCGGCTGCAGCCTTGTGAGGCTAAGTCGAAGGATGGTCACCGTTGCTCTTTGGCCTCTACTAGGGCGAGCATCGGTTCCTCCCGATCCGGATCCGAGGTATTTTGGCTTGCATCAGCCGTAGCTACACTTCCAAAGGCACCGCATTGGGCATGTATACCTACATCCGTTCAGGCAGTCGAAAGCAAAAGAAAGGCGGAGAAGAGCAGCACCGAAGTGCCAAGTGCTGGGGCTCTTAAGAAGCCAAAGGTGGCTAAAGATGCAGAGGGCAAGGACGCTCAGAAGGCAGCCGCCCCTGTAGTTGCTGCGCCGAAAGCATCCCGCCCGCTATCCATTGTCGTGTATCACATGCCCTCTGTGCAGGTCGGCAAGAAAGTTCCTCCCACAGCCCCTGTAGCGACAGCTGCTGCCGAGAAGAAGCGAGTGGCAGCTTCCGAAGGCGAAGCTCCAGGAAAGGTGGCTAAGACAGCAGAAGGTACTGCTGTCGCCAAGGCCATGCACATCGTGGTGTGGACCGGATGCTAGTATGCACATGTCCTACATGTATGTAAAAGTGGCCTACATTAGGTGACGCCCCCTCTTCCTGCTGTTGCTCCGAAAGCTTACAAGCAAGCTGTGCCCAAAGAGCAGAGATATTTGACACGGGGGTGTTGGCACATATAGCTCAAACTAGCAGGCGAATCAGAAGACGTGTGCTCCGGCTGCTACACCGGAAGGTTCCAGGGCAGGCGATGCCAAGGCCTTCCCAGTTTTTGTGTTGCTGTGATACTGATCGAAGATAAATGCATTGTTTGCATAGCTCGCATGCCCCACATTGCCCCGCATCCATGTTTAAGGTGATGAAGAAGAAAGCTGCTCCTGCTGCTGTGCCGGAAGACTCCAAGGCAGGAGTTGATGCCAAGGCAGTGGAGAAGGTTCTATAATCGAGTAACCAGCGTTGCCCCGTGATGAGGTGGAGAAGCAGGAAGCCTCGAAGCCGGGAGGTGTTGCCAAGCCTGTGGAAAAGAAAGAAGCCTCCAAGCCGGGAGGTGTTGCCAAGCCTGTGGAGAAGGAAGCCTCCAAGCCGGGAGGTGTTGCCAAGCCTGTGGAGAAGAAGGAAGCCTCCAAGCCGGGAGGTGTTGCCAAGCCTGTGGAGAAGAAGGAAGCTTCCAAGCCGGGAGGTGTTGCCAAGCCTGTGGAGAAGGAAGCCTCCAAGCCGGGAGGTGTTGCCAAGCCTGTGGAGAAGGAAGCCTCCAAGCCGGGAGGTGTTGCTGTGGAGAAGAAGGAAGCCTCCAAGGTGGGAGCTGTTGCCAAGCCTGTGGAGAAGGAAGCCAAGTCGGGAGGTGTTGCCAAGCCAGAGGAGAAGAAGGGCCCGGAGGTGTTGCCAAGCCAGGGGAGAAGAAGGAAGCCTCCAAGTCGGGAGGTGGCGCCAAGCCTGTGGAGAAGAAGGACGCCTCCAAGCCGGGAGCTCACGCCAAGCCTGTGGAGAAGAAGGACGCCTCCAAGCTGGGAGCTGTTGCCAAGCCTGTGGAGAAGAAGGACGCCTCCAAGGCGGGAGGTGTTGCCAAACCAGAGGAGAAGAAGGACGCCTCCAAGGCGGGAGGTGTTGCCAAGCCAGAGGAGAAGAAGGACGCCTCCCGGGAGGTGTTGCCAAGCCAGAGGAGAAGAAGGACAAGCCTCTGGAGAAGAAGGACGCCTAGGTGTTGCCAAGCCTCTGGAGAAGAAGGAAGCCGCCAAGCCGGGAGCCGAAGCCAAGCCGGTGCAGAAGACGGAAGCCGCCAAGCCGGGAGGTGAAGCCAAGCCTCTGGAGAAGACGGAAGCCGCCAAGGCGATGCCCAGGTTACTTATGGAATATCTTGCGAATATCTTGCCACTCCCATGTTTCCAGTTGCCCGACATGCAGGCGCCGAAAAAGCCAGCTGCTCCTGCGCCGGAAGCATCCCAGGCGGAAGCTGAGAACAAGGCAGTGGTCAGGGTGCTAGAACCGATTACCCCAATGTTCGATGCACGAATGTTATTCTAATACACCTGGCATGCACCTGCACCCTCTCTGCCAAAACAAGAAGGCAGACGTTCCTGCTGCTAAGTGTGAAGCTCCTAAAAAAGGATGTGAGGCCATGCTGTATATATATATATGTATATATTACATGCATCGATGTTTATATATATATATATATATAGATATACAGATCGCTGTTTAATGTGGGAAGCCGGCGCTAGTATATATATATATATATATATATGCACACACTACGCTGCATGATGTTAACATACCAGGGTGCGAAGAAGGCACCGGCTGGCGATGTGCAACTTTGAATGTCCTCAGCTGGGAACGAGGCCCCTTGCGGTGGTGCTATATTCTGTTTATTTATTTATATATATATATATATATATATATGCATATATAGTATATTAGGGGTTTGGGGTGCAAAGGGTTCCAGGTTCACTGTGAAATAAGGTCATTGATCCTCTGTGCAGGCCACAAGCACGAAGCGAGCAGCGGAGGTAAGCACTCCCACAAGACGAGTGCGAGGGAAGACGGAACAGGCCGATCGGACTTCGACACTGTGTTGTCACGACTCAACCCGATGTTTACCTTCCTCACATTTTACTACACCCAATCGGGCATGCATATAGATCTAGCATTGGGTTCGATGACTAGACCGACAACCCCATATATTATACTATATATATATATATATATATAGATCGAGAGAGATTGTCTATGAATACGACAAGGTCTGTTCCTCTACCGATTAGGCAGAAACCCCGTACTGTGGTATAACTCCTATATCCGAGCTTAAGGCTTTTTTTCCTATGCCTTGCCTAGAGCAACCTTAGATCCGCTCCTCTACAATTTAGACAGAAAGCCCATCCCCACTGTTGTATAATTCCTATATCTGAGCTAAAGGTATTTTCCTATGCCTTGCCTAGAGCAACCATAGATCCGCTCCTCTACAATTTAGACAGAAAGCCCATCCCCGCTGTTGTATAATTCCTCTATCTGAGCTAATGGCTTTTTCCTATGCCTTGCCTAGAGCAACCATAGATCCGCTCCTCTACAATTCAAACAGAAAGCCGATCCCCACTGTTGTATATTTCCTATATCTGAGCTATAGGTTTTTTTCCTATGCCTTGCCTAGAGCAACCATAGATCCGCTCCTCTACAATTTAGACAGAAAGCCCATCCCCACTGTTGTATAATTCCTATATCTGGGCTAAGGTTTTTTCCTATGCCTTGCCTACAGCAAAAGTAGATCCGCTCTTGTACATGTTACACGGAAAGCCAATCCCCGCTGCTGTGCAGCTCCTCCCAGGACTATCGGAGCTAGACGAATTTGGCTACATGAAGTCTAGGCAGAGGGCTGCTCCCTTACTTCCACATGCTTTAGACAGGAGACTTATCCTCGGTGCTGTGTACTTCACATATCAGAGCCGCACGAGCTACAGGTGATAATCCGCTCCTATATATATATATATATATATATTATATGTAGGAGACCTGTCTGATACAACGATGCTGCAGGAGGCTGCGCCCAAGCGTGCATCGAAGACTCTCACCGAGGAGGAGAAAGAGAGCCTGCGACAGATGAGCGAGCCGAGTGTGCTTTGGCTTCGCATATGGTGGTCGGGCGAGGGCCACACATCTTGTGCTGCAGACCGCAAGAGGAATTTCGCGTGGCTCAACCGGCAGACAAAGGCTGATCCCGTACTGTT
>CAJNDT010000737.1:132500-148414 GCA_905221615.1 Symbiodinium sp. CCMP2592 | reverse complement strand
CCGATTCCATGGTGTGTGGAAGGACTGATGCGAATCATGGCATATGCAAAGGGTACGATAGTTAATCCCTGTCCACGCATACCAAGGCGCATGGTTGAGGTAATCCACAACCGGACAAACCACGTGTCTCTTCAGCTTGGAAGTCCTCACATCCGGAAGCCCCTTTCGGCCGTCAAGTCAGGTTTTGAACTAGAGGGGAGGACATGACCTGTTCAGTAGCTCAGGCAGAGTGCGAGCGTATCCGTGCGAAATAGGCAGGAATCAACGAATCCAGTCATCCCGCCACATCGCGCATCTCTTGCAGCCTGGAAGCTGTCCAACGAGGAAGTCCTGCAACTGAGACCCATTGAAGAATACAGACGCTTGCCAGAAGTAGACTCATTTTGCATGCAGAATGAAACGAAGGTGCCTGTAACGGAATGGCCAGCGCAGCCGCCAGGGCGCCGTTAAGGCTTGCCTCCAACGACAGCGCGCCGGAGGCGACGCCCGCACCGGCCCTTCACAGCGTGAAATACAATGAAGCGCGATCGGACTTTTTTTCCTGGGGAACTGACAAGGCAGCGGTGAACGCCAGCTGTCCCAACCGGTCCTGTCGTTCAGGCACAACACTGACAATCACATCTGCACTGACTGCAAGACGATGCAAGACCACCAGCGAGTAGCGAGTGCATCTTAGAGTCGTCCTGGGCATTGCGGCCCTCGTACGGTCCACTGAAGGCACGGCTCCGGACGACTTGGACCGCCCAGGTGAACTCTGCCTTTGCGGTTAGATACGAACGAATTCGAGCATCCTTAAGACATCTCAACACATGAGCTGAGCCGCCTGGCCTCAGTGAAGCGCAGGCGGCACTTTTGCGCCTGACCAAAAGCTTCTTGAAGCTCACGGCGCTGCTTCTCGATCCTGAAGACGTGCGACCCACGCTGTCGCTTTCAGCCGACGACGAGACATGAAAGGATCAAGTTTTCGGCCCACAGGAAGCTTGGCAGGCGAGTTTGTCAAGGAATCTCTAGAATCTTCCTTCTCGGAGCCCTCTCAGGTTCCAAAAGTTGCGGGCACTTCCGTGAAGCTCAAGCTGAAGTCTGTGTGCCACCTTCTCCCGGTCGCTGGTCACAGCAAGCATCGACCCCGGCCGTAAGGTCAATGAAGTTTCGTGAGGGTTCGGCTGGGAAGGAGAGAAGATGACAGAAGCCTTCTTTGGCATTGAAGGTGCTTGGGGTCAAAATAAACGTAGTCTTTGCAGACAAGAGGCTGTCGAAGGATTGGCGGATATTCTAGCAGCTCCAGGTCTTCCTCTGTCCAGTTCATGGGAATTTCCTCAGGTGAGTCAAGCCGAAACCAAGAGCGCACGGGCTTCTAACTTCTACCTCATCATAGAGATCATGCGAGTCTGTATACCTGCATGAGCATGTCGCTGTGGTGGCAGCTATATCTGACATTGTCGGCAGTCAAGCACTAACACTGACAGAATTGGATGTTCATGCTCTTCTGGTGCGAGCATCTGGGAACTCTCGAGGCAAGCTGTCTACCCATTCCTTGAGAAAGGATGTATCGCCTGACTTCGCCTTGAGCGCAAGCTGCATCGGCTCAGTGCACCAAAAGCCCTACTCGTCGCACTGCGCCGTGAACCGAAGGCCGAACAGACACGCCTCGCCTCCCGCAAGACCAACATCGCAAGTTGTGCCCACCAAGGCAGCTGTTGCCAGTCCTTTGCCAAGGACTGGAAGCTCTGCAGTGGCGTGTCCTCTGTCTTCTTTCCTTAGCCATGCTGATCCAGCCTCGCGCTTTGCAAAATCTTCACCGGCAGGACAGATCCCACCTGTGGTGACCTGAACACCACACACACACAAGATATCAAAACGCAAACCTCATGTGGGGCCACCTCATGTCACATGGTGTCGTCTGCCGACAGTTCTATTGCAGAATCTGCCATACTCGCCTGAAGTGCCCGCTTCGCTGGAACCGTGATGATGGCCTTTCACTTCTGCTGGCCACATCCAAACAAGGCATTACAATGCTTGCCTCGTCCAGAGCGATGCTGGATGTGGCACTCATCCTGAGCCACAGTCGTCTTGCCCTGGTCTCTCCATCCATAGTCACGATTGGTTTCATTCAGCTGTAAGGCCGGATCCCGCGTAAGTCCTTGCCAAAGGCATCTTTCAAAGTGGTGAGCTCCACCTGTGCACGAAATGGTTTATATATATATATATATATATATATGGTCAGGCGTCTGGCGTTCCCAGCCCCCCCCCCCCCCCCCCCCCCCTCAATGGTTATGGTCTTGATTAGGGGTGGGGGGGTGGGGGTGGCCGGCTTAAACAGGATATAGTCGCCAGCTGAAACTGTGGGTTTTCATTGCATACTATAGACGTAGGTATATCGCGATTGTACTGGACCGACGTCTCTCTATACATACTCAATACAAGTATAGAATCTTTCGTCTCGCCTCATCGACATTGGTGGGGCTCCTTGGAATGTAGACAGACGGATCAAGAAAGGGTGGAGATTCCCCCAACCCTCAACGAAAACACGGAGAAAGTCCCTCCAAATCATTCAGCTGATTCCTAGCAGCGAGCTCCTCTACCTCCCTGTAAGTCTCCATCTCCTCTGACGATAAATGAAGGGAGCTCGCTGCTTCGTCATCCGCAAGTCCGCAAGAAATGAGCTTCTTATCCCCAAAAGGGTAAGGAAGAGGTCCCTTGGCACATCCTCTGCCGCAGCATCTCAAAGGAGCAGAGAACCCTTCCAACTTACGGGAAAAAAAGAACTCCGGCTGCCTCTCAGTCGACAAGAAGAGAGAGGAGCTCCTTGTCGGCCCCTCTTCCTCCTCAAGGGATAGAAGAGAGATAGCTTTCAAGAAGTGAGGACTGAGCTGTCCGGGTTTCGTGTGCGATGCTGAAATGTCGTGGCTGAGCCCGCGCTAAGGCCAACGCGGCCGCCGATCGTTCTGATCGATATGCGGCTTCCAGTCCAGCGCTTCGAGCGAGAAGTCGCCGGCAGACTCTTCGGCGGCTTGGTCTCAATCTTCACAAGAAGAGTCTGATCCTCCCCCTAGCATCAAAAGACATGAGCAGCCCTTACCCCAATCCTTGAACTAGATTCCAAAAAAATCCTTCGGCTCATCCTCGACAGAAGCGGACTAAGAGCAATTATTAAAGGGGGCGAAGAAAAGCGCCATATATCAACAAAAAGCCACACAGGCGGCTCAACTTCACGCGAAAAGAAGAGGGCTCGTTTACCCTCGGCAAGAAGAGAACCTCCTTTTCTTCTTGAAAAGGGAGGAAGCTCAAGAAGAAAGGGTGTGAGCTCCCCCACTTCAAGTAAGAGGGACATTGGTCATCCCTTCAGCATTTTAAAAAGGAAAGACATCATTGTCCCCCCCCCAAAACAAGAACGGAGTTCCCAGGTGATTTGTGGTAGCAGAAGGAGAGCATTTCCTTCTTCCTTTGGATGTCGCCTTTTTTGTCTTAAGACGATTGAGGAGGACCTCGCTCTAGCAAGAAAGGACAGCTTTCCTCCCACCATCTCCTCTGACGATAAATGAAGGGAGCTCGCTGCTTCGTCATCCGCAAGAAATGAGCTTCTTTTCCCCAAAAAGGTAAGGAAGAGATCCCTTGGCACATCCTCTACCGCAGCATCTCAAATGAGCAGAGAACCCTTCCAACTTCACGGGACAAAAAGAACTCCGGCTGCCTCTCAGTCGACAAGAAGAGAGAGGAGCTCCTTGTCGTCCCCTCTTCCTCCTCAAGGGATAGAAGAGAGATGGCTTTCAAGAAGTGAGGACTGAGCTGTCTCAATCTTCAAAAGAAGAGTCTGATCCTCCCCTTAGCCTTCAATAAGACATGAGCAGCCCTCTACCCCATCCTCTGAATTAGCTTCCAAAAAAATCCTCTGCCTCATCCTCGACAAGAAGAGACTAAGAGCAATCTAAAGGGGCAGAAGAAAGCGCCATCTCAACAAAGCAAACAGGACGCTCCAACTTCACGAGAAAGAAGAGGGCTCCGTTTACCCCTCGGCAAGAAGAGACCTCCTTTCTTTCTTGAAAAGGGGAGGACGCTCAAGAAGAAAGGGTGGAGCTCCCCCAATTTTCAAGTAGAGACATCTGGTCATCCCTCAGCATTTAAACGGAAAAAGCCTCATGCTCCAAAACAAGAAGGCAGTCCCCAGGTGATTTGTGGCAGCAGAAGAGAGCATCCTTTTTACCTCTTGGTATGTCGCCTTTTCGTCTTAAGAAGACTGAGGAGACCTCGCTCCTAGCAAGAAAGGACAGAGCTCCCCTAGCTTCCAAAAAGAAAGATTTTCTACCTCATCCTCCACAAGAAATCACTGAGAGCTTCCTCCAATGTAATGAGACGCAAGAGAGCTTCATCTCAGCCCAGCAGACAGGCCCCTCCAACTTCACGAGAATTCAAGGTCTCCGTTTACCCATCGGTCGGAAAGAAGATAACTCCTTTCTCTCTTCATAAGGGGTTGGATCTTGAGCATTTCTTTTACCTTTTCAAAAGATGGAGAACAGCATACGCACAAGAAGAAGAAACCTCCTTTCTCTCTTGGAAGTGGAAAGAGATCCTGATTACTTCCCTTACCTTTTCAAAAGATGGAAAAGGGCATACGCTCAAGAAGAAAGGGCGGCGATGCCCCACCCCTCAACGAAAACACGGAGCGAGTCCCTCCAAGTCATTCAGCTGATTTCTAGCAGCGAGCTCCTCTCTCTCTTGGTAGGTCTCCATCTCCTCTGAAGAGAATTGAAGGGAGCTCGCTTCTAGTCGAAGAAGACAAGGCTCAACGCATCTCCAGTTTCAAAAAGAACTGCGTCTGCCTCTTAGTCGACAAGAAGAGAGAGGAGCTCCTTGTCGTCCCCTCTTCCTCTTCAAGGGATAGAAGAGGGATAGCTTTCAAGAAGTGAGGACAGAGCTCGCTCAATCTTCAAAAGAAAAGTCTGATCCTCCCCTCACCCTTCAACAAGACATGAGCAGCCCTCTACCCCATGCTCTGAATTAGCTTCCAAAAAGACAAATCCTCTGCCTCATCCTCGACAAGAAGAGACTGGGAGCGTCCTCCAAACTAATGGTACAAAAGAAAGCGCCATCTCAACAAAGCAAACAGGCCGCTCTAGTTTCATGAGAAAGAAGAGGGCACCGTTTACCCTTCGGCAAGAAGAGACCTCCTTTCTTTCCTGATATGGGGAGGGGGTCCTGATTGTTTCCGTCGCCGTTTTAAAGATGGAAGAGAGCATACACTCAAGAAGAAAGGGTGGAGCTCCCCCAAACTCAAGAAGAAAGGGTGGAGCTCCCCCCAATTTTCAAATAGAGACATCTGGTCGTCCCTCAGCATTTAAAAGGAAAAGACCTCATGCTCCAAAACACAAGAAGGCAGTCCCCAGGTGATTTGTGGCAGCAGAAGAGAGCATCCTTCTTACCTCTTGGTATGTCGCCTTTTCGTCTTAAGAAGACTGAAGAGACCTCGCTCCTAGCAAGAAAGGACAGAGCTCCCCTAGCTTCCAAAAAGAAAGATTTTCTACCTCATCCTCCACAAGAAATCACTGAGAGCTTCCTCCCATGTAATGAGAGGCAAGAGAGCTTCATCTCAGCCCAGCAGACAGGCCCCTCCAACTTCACGAGAATTCAAGGTCTCCGTTTACCCGTCGGTCGGAAAGAAGATAACTCCTTTCTCTCTTCATAAGGGGTTGGATCTTGAGCATTTCTTTTACCTTTTCAAAAGATGGAGAACAGCATACGCACAAGAAGAAGAAACCTCCTTTCTCTCTTGGCAGTGGAAAGAGATCCTGATTACTTCCCTTACCTTTTAAAAAGATGGAAAAGGGCAACGCACAAGAAGAAGAAACCACCTTTCTCTCTTGGCAGTGGAAAGAGATCCTGTAATTTTCTTGACGCTCAAGAAGAAACGGTAGGGATTCCCCCAACCGTCAACGAAAACACGGAGAGAGTCCCTCCAAGTCATTCAGCTGATTTCTAGCAGCGAGCCCCTCTACCTCTTGGTAGGTCTACATCTCCTCTGAAGAGAATTGAAGGGAGCTCGCTTCTAGTCGAAGAAGACAGGGCTCAAAGCATCTCCAGTTTCAATAAGAACTGCGGCTGCCTCTTCGTCGACAAGAAGAGAGAGGAGCTCCTTGTCGTCCCCTCTTCCTCCTCAAGGGATAGAAGAGAGATAGCTCTCAAGAAGTGAGGACAGAGATCTCTCAATCGACAAAAGAAGAGTCCGATCCTCCCCTCAGCCTTCAACAAGACATGAGCAGCCCTCTCCCACCCTCTGAATCAAGAAAGAAACCCTTCTAACTGCTCCATGTCGCCACCACTTCCTCTCCAAGGGATAGAAGAGAGATATCTCTCAAGAGGTGAGGACAGAGCGTTCTCATTCCTAGTTATTCTTGGCAAGAGCAGATTTCTCTAGAGGAGATTTCTTATACCTTTCTCAGTCGCCAGCCTTCAAAAGAAAAGCCTCATGCTCCAAAGCAAGAAAACAGTCCCCAAAGGTTGTTCGTGGCAAAAGAACAACGCATCACGAGAAAGAAGGGAGCTCCGACTGCCTCTCTGGCGATAAGAAGAAAACTTCTTTCTCTGTTCGTCAGGAGCGACAGCTCCTGAACATCTCCTCCTCGAGAAAAAAACTTGGAAGGGAGCTTACGATCAGGAAGGAAGGATAGAGCTTTTCCAAATTTCAAACTTTGACAAGAGAAAAGCCAGTCCTCCCCGTGGCCTTCAAAACGAAACGAGAAGCCCAAGCCCTCTACCTTACCCTGCTGTGAAGCAGGAAGAGAACTCACTCCAAGATATTTTGGTAAGCGACGAGAGCTTTATTTGAGCAGAGAGAGACTTTACCTCTTGGTAAGTCGCTTTTATCTTAAGAAGATTGAAGAGACTTCGCTCCTAGCAAGAGAAGCCAGGGCTCCCCTTGCTTCCAAAAAGAAAAGTCTTCTACTTCATCCTCCACAAGAAATGATTGAGAGCTTCCTCCCATGTAATGAGACGGGAGAGAGGTCCATCTCAGCACAGCAGACAGGCCCCTTCAACTTCACCAAAGACAAGAGAGCTCCATCTACCCCTGCGTCGGCAAGAAATCTTTTTCCTTGAAGTTCTGCAAAAACACAGATAAAATCACAGCTCACAAGGGTGTCGCCCCAAGATTTGTACAGACTCAGATCCCAAAAACCCAGATCGCAAGGGATATCCCCCTAAGGGTTCGTTGAAACAACAAGTTCCAAAACAATAAATCGCAAGGGGTGTTTCCCTAAAGCTTTTTATAACAAATGAATTCCAACGCCACAAATCGCAAGGGGTGTCCCCCCCAAGGTTTTGTAAGAACTCAGATCCCGAAATCACAGATCGCAAGGGGTGTCTCCCTAAGGTTTTGTGAAAACTCAGAACCGAAAACCACAGATCGCAAGTGGTGTCCCCCTAAAGGTTGTTATAACAAATAAGTTCCAAAATCACAAATCGCAAGGGGTGTCCTCCTAATCCCTGCGAGCAGAAAGCCTGTAAATACCGCGTTAAAACTACGGCCAGGGATCCCACACATCTGCGGGCAAAATATGGCGGAAGTGATCCGCCACCGAGCCAAAAGCCTGTAAATACCGCATTAAACAAAGGGCCACGGATTTCGCACATCTGTTGGCAAATTCTGGCGGAAGTACCGACTGCTCACTTCCGCCAGATTTTGCCAACAGATGTGCGAAATCCCTGGCCCTTTGTTTAATGCGGTATTGACAGGCTTTTTGCTCGGTGGCGGATCACTTCCGCCAGATTTTGCCCGCAGATGTGTGGGATCCCTAGCCCTTGAAGTGGTGGGTGAGAGGGTGGTGGGAGGGTGTTTGGGAGTTAGGGTGGGCAGGAGGTGGAGGGAAGGTTGTGTAAGAACTCAGATCACAAAATCACAGATCGCAAGGGGTGTCCCCCTAAGGTCTTGTGAAAACTCAGATCAGAAACCCGAAGAGCGCAAGGGGTGTCCCCCTAATCCCTGCGAGCCGCGACCGAGCAGAAAGCCTGTAAATACCGCGTTAAAACAACGGCCAGGGATCCCACACATCTGCGGGCAAAATCTGGCGGAAGTGATCAGCCACCGAGCCAAAAGCCTGTAAATATCGCATTAAACAAAGGGCCAGGGATTTCGCACATCTGTTGGCAAATTTTGGCGGAAGTACCGACTGCTCACTTCCGCCAGATTTTGCCAACAGATGTGCGAAATCCCTGGCCCTGTCTTTAATGCGGTATTTACAGGCTTTTTGCTCGGTGGCGGATCACTTCCGCCAGATTTTGCCCGCAGATGTGTGGGATCCCTAGCCCTTAAGTGGTGGGTGAGAGGGTTGTGGGAGGGTGTTTGGGAGGTAGGGTGGGCAGGAGGTGGAGGGAAGGTGTGTAAGAACTCAGATCCCAAAATCACAGATCGCAAGTCGTGGTGTTCCCCCTAAAGGTTGTTATAACAAATAAGTTCCAAACTCACAAATCGCAAGGGGTGTCCCCTAATCCCTGCGAGCCGCGACCGAGCAGAAAGCTTGTAAATACCGCGTTAAAACAACGGCCAGGGACCCCACACATCTGCGGGCAAAATCTGGCGGAAGTGATCAGCCACCGAGCAAAAAGCCTGTAAATACCGCATTAAACAAAGGGCCACGGATTTCGCACATCTGTTGGTTTACAGGCTTTTTGCTCGGTGGCGGATCACTTCCGCCAGATTTTGCCCGCAGATGTGTGGGATCCCTAGCCCTTGAAGTGGTGGGTGAGAGGGTGGTGGGAGGGTGTTTGGGAGGTAGGGTGGGCAGCAGGTGGAGGGAGTGTGAAGTGGGAGAAAGGGGGGGTGGGGGTTGGGACGCTGGGTGGGCGCTGAGGGTCGGTGGGTGGCAGGGATGGGTGAGGGAGGGTAGGTGGGGTTTTACTTCCCGGCCCCATTTAATTAATTTAAATAATTTAAATCCTGGAAAAGGGCCGGGACCCCCGGAATTAATTAATTAATTTAAATCCAGGGGGTTCCCCCATATTTAAATTATTTAACTCCCTGCCCCGGACCCCGCCCACACCCCCTCCCCCAGGATTTAAAATATTTAAATTATTTAAATTATTTAAATTATTTAAATTATTTAATTCCCGGCCCCAATTAAATAATTTAAATAATTTAAATAATTTAAATAACTTAAATAATTTAAATAATTTAAATAATTTAAATAATTTAAATAATTTAAATCCTGGGGGAGGGTCCCGGGGCCCCGGAACCCCCCCCAGACCCCCTCCCTAAATTATTTAAATTATTTAATTCCCGGGCCCAATTAAATAATTTAAATAATTTAAATATGGGGGAGGCCCCCGGATTTAAATTATTTAAATTATTTAATTCCCGGCCCCAATTAAATAATTTAAATAATTTAAATCCTGGGGGAGGGTCCCGGGGCCCCGGAACCCCCCCCAGACCCCCTCCCCAGGATTTAAATTATTTAAATTATTTAAATTATTTAAAGTATTTAATTCCCGGCCCCAATTAAATAATTTAAATAATTTAAATAATTTAAATCCTGGGGGAGGGTCCCGGGGCCCCGGAACCCCCCCCAGACCCCCTCCCCAGGATTTAAATTATTTAGATTATTTAAATTATTTAAATTATTTAATTCCCGGCCCCAATTAAATAATTTAAATAATTTAAATAAGTTAAATAATTTAAATCCTGGGGGAGGGTCCCGGGGCCCCGGAACCCCCCCCAGACCCCCTCCCCAGGATTTAAATTATTTAAATTATTTAAATTGTTTAATTCCCGGCCCCAATTAAATAATTTAAATAATTTAAATATGGGGGAGGCCCCCGGATTTAAATTATTTAAATTATTTAATTCCCGGCCCCAATTAAATAATTTAAATAATTTAAATAATTTAAATAATGTAAATCCTGGGGGAGGGTCCCGGGGCCCCGGAACCCCCCCCAGACCCCCTCCCCAGGATTTAAATTATTTAAATTATTTAAATTCTTTAATTCCCGGCCCCAATTAAATAAGTTAATTTTAAATTATTTAATTCCCGGCCCCAATTAAATAAATTAAATAATTTAAATAATTTAAATCCTGGGGGAGGGTCCCGGGGCCCCGGAACCCCCCTCCACACCCCCTCCCCAGGATTTAAATTATTTAAATTATTTAAATTATTTAATTCCCGGCCCCAATTAACTAATTTAAATAATTTAAATAATTTAAATAATTTAAATCCTGGGGGAGGGTCCCGGGGCCCCGGAACCCCCCCCAGACCCCCTCCCCAGGATTTAAATTATTTAAATTATTTAAATTATTTAATTCCCGGGCCCAATTAAATAATTTAAATAATTTAAATATGGGGGAGGCCCCCGGATTTAAATTATTTAAATTATTTAATTCCCGGCCCCAATTAAATAATTTAAATAATTTAAATAATTTAAATAATTAAATCCTGGGGGAGGGTCCCGGGGCCCCGGAACCCCCCCCAGACCCCCTCCCCAGGATTTAAATTATTTCAATTATTTAAATTATTTAATTCCCGGCCCCAATTAACTAATTTAAATAATTTAAATAATTTAAATAATTTAAATAATTTAAATAATTTAAATCCTGGGGGAGGGTCCCGGGGCCCCGGAACCCCCCCCAGACCCCCTCCCCAGGATTTAAATTATTTAAATTATTTAAATTATTTAAATTATTTAATTCGGGCCCGGGACCATCCACCGAACAGACCCAGGATATAATCGCCATCTGCCTGTCTATATTAAATACTATAGGCGTGAAAACCCACAGTTTCAGCTGGCGATAATACCCCATTTAAGCCGCACACGGGGGGGGGGGGGGGCGGGGCGGCCAATAAATGTTCTTTGCCGCTGCAGAAGATGGGCTCACAGGGACACTGGCTGCAGCCAACACAAGCTTTTTCTGGGAGTCATGTCCTTCTCTTGCCTCTCTCCTCCTCCTGCGTCCCTGGATTTGTGTGACGATACCTCTGGTGGAGATGACGATGATTCTGTCATATGTGTGGAGGCCACGCAGGGCGTGGACCAGTGTGTAGACAGCGACTCTGAGGACTCTGACTGCAGGACCCCTAGAGCACGTGACTCTGATCCGGCCTACCTTAGGCACCACCTGGCCACGCTGACTGCTGACAGAAGGGATCGGCCTATTGAGGCTAAAGCCTTCCACCTCCTTAGACGGGGTGAGCCTCCCTGCAAATCCGACATCCTTGCACTTTTTGACCTGCTTCCCCGAAGTACACTTAAACGTAGTCCTACTGGCAGGTATGTTGTTCTAGGGGCCTCGCCTAGGAGCCGTGACGATCTTGTTACCTTCAGCCACTGCATGCCGCTCTTCACACTCGCGGTATAAATCGCTTCCTGAGAGCGCACGCACCGACAGCTAGGTATTCAACGCTGGTACTTCGTGAGGGGTGTGCTTCGACTCCCCATAGGGACATCCGCAATGGGCCTACGAATGCTTGCATTTTCGGTTTGTCTACACTGGGTGCTGAGGATGGGCTTTGGGTTCAACATGCTGACGGGACTGTTTGGAAAGCTTTTAAAGGACGCATGCTGCCTGGTAGGGTTTTCTCAATCGATCAGCCCATCTTCATCAACACTCGTGGCTTACTGCACGCGGGGCACTGTCATACCAGTTCGATTGTAAGGGGCAGATCTAGGGTCATTCTTGTGGCTTTCTGCACGATCCATGTCTCTTCGTTCGCGAGGGATTTTTCGGAGCAACTACTGGACCTGGGTTTCCCGTTACCAACCTGCCAGGAAATCCAGGCCGCAGCCTCGAAAGGATCTTCCTCGGGGTCACATTTTCGGCAACTCAGGATACCCGAGGCATTCACAGAAGGACGCCGAGGCACATGTTTGGAGCCTCTGGCAGTTAAAGCTGCACCTATATATGTCGATAGTGATGACGACGAGTCTATGGAAACACTGCTTGATCCTGAGTCCTTCGTCTCTTCCTGATCCCTTGTGCCCCCTCGTCCGTCTGAATCCTTGGTCTTGTTTTCCCCTGGTCTGTGTGTGTAAGACACTCGACATCGCACTGCTCTTCCTGCCCCTTGGTCTTGTCTCCCCCTTGTCTCCGTGTGTAAGACACTCGGCACCCGCACTGTTTTTCCTTGTCCCTTGCCCTTGCCCTACTCCTATCTCGTAGCTTCCCTTCTGCTTCTCGGGAACTGACTCCTGGAAACATTCGGTTTTTGCGAAATGTTTGTATTTTCTTGCCTGCTGGTTCTTCCCGGGGCGCTTGCACTACGGTGTAGTACGTTCGGCAGTCTTGGATGGGCCATGGTCGGGACCACGCCGCCTCGTATGGCTGCTTTTGGGTCGACTGACTCCTGGCTCCGCCTGCTGGTGCTGGACGACCTCGAGGGTACCAACTGGGGCTGGCTCCTGCTCGGGGGCGTTGTGCTCCTTTCCGGGGGTGCACGCTTGGGGAGCATCTTGTGGGGCTACCTCGCTGGACTCCGCCGCGATCTCCAGGAAATCAAAGCCGTTTGTGAGTCCTTAAGTGCGAGCCTGGACAAGTGGAGCACGATTCACTCTGAGAACTTCGGGCGGCTGGAGCGAAGTATCATACTCCTCCTTCAGGACCACCGCCGAGCTGTGGTTTGCGAGCCGCAGAGCTTCATGCAACCACTGCTTTTGGAGAACTGGAACCAAACCCGCTTGGATATTCTTCAACAAATCAGGCTTTTGGGCCTGGAACTACAGGACATGCGCCATACCATGGATGACCTTATCAAGGTTCAGGCTCTGATGCGAAAGTCTTTAGTTCCCGTGACCACAGACACTCCTGCGGACATCAAGGAAATCAATGGGCACTTGTCTATGATCAGAGAAGGGATCGAACTGGACACACAGGGCCTGATTGGAGCGGTCCATGGCATGGAAGAACGCTTACAACGCGTTCGCCAGGAACAACGCGCGCAGCCTGCCCTACATCCCCATTCCCAGTCGGAAGTGCTCATGCAGCTCTCTGTCATTCGTTCACACCTGAGCTCTGGAGGGCACTTGGAGGATGCCACGAGGCCTGATCCACCTCCCTGGACCTGAGATACCTCCGGTGATTGCTTGTACTTCTCAGAAGACGCCTTTTTTCCCCTTGTAAAATAGCTGGAACTGGAGATTCCTCCCTTGCTGTAGCCGTAACATAGCATGTAACTGGAACTGTTTTTCGGGCCTCGCCCTCCTTTGCATCCCCCTTGTGTACTGCGACAAAAAGTGCAGTCTTGCCGTGCAGAGTTGCCCTGGTAAGTTGCTCGGACCATGTCACTTGAAGCACCTGAAGCTTTGCATGAGTGTTGTGAGTGCTCGGCTCCATGTTGTCAACACACAGCAGCATGAACGACCTTTGGGAGTTGGACATTGTCCAACCTCCACACCTTCTGCCATTCCTTCCCTTCACTGCGGAAGACTTGGCTAGGAGACTCAATGAGATGCCCGCATGGGTTGCATACTGGGTTGCTGGGGAGATTCGTTTCTGGGTTCGTGGGTGTAGACTTTCCTGGTGGTGGTTCTATTCCCGTCTTACTGCACTTCAGGTGTACTTAGAAAGCCTTGATCGTGTTGCTTCCCAATTCCCTGCCCTCCGCCCTGAAGCCCTCCTCGATTGGTTTTGTTCGGACGATGATGTCTTTCTTTACCAACGTGAAGTAGTGGAGTGGACGGGGCGTATTGACTGTACCGCTGAAGCTATAGTTTGGGAGAACACGGGTATGCACCTTCCATGTTGGATCATCGTTTTAGGGCCCTCTCCTATTGAGGGTCTCTATGGATAGAGCGCTGTTACATCCTTTGTTTTTTCCCTGCACTGCCTGCCCTTGCACTTACTTTGAACTGTTTTTACTGTCACTGGGCGACTTGGCCCTTGTCGAGAGATCCTTGTCTGCAAATAGTGAGAGCTTACACACCAGTGGCCGGTCGCCCAGGGTAGTTCCATGACTCCGCCCTCGGTGCTCTTTTTCGGTTCTGTGCCTTGGGGACGATGCGACCTGCCGATCCGGAACTGGAAAAGGCACGCTGTGCCTTCAAGGACCGCGGCTTCTGGTCTCGCACCAGCTTTTGTGCCTTGGCCTACCTGACTACTTGCGACGTGTCCAGCCCGGAAATTTGTACAACGTTTTGAGATGGCGAACCAACATTGGGACTTTTCTGCGTCATGTCAGATGCGCCAGGCTCCCTTGCAGGGTCATACTGGTATGGAAGTTTGGGCATGGAAAGCTGACTGACCTAGGGCCGATTGCCGTGGTCTCCCCGCGCAGTGAAAGGGTTTACACGCTTGGTCGTGTACAACCTGGAGTGGATGCCTTGCGACTGCCACTTGTTCTCAGGGGCCGAAAGATGTGCCTGTTTTGCGGTCAAGTGCGTCGAGTGTCTTCAGTGGATTCGGAGTTTTCTGGGCTCTCGTACACGCTTTCAGATTTTGGGATGGTTTCTTATTTCCTTCTGTGTTTCGACTTCAGAATGTTGGGCGAAAGGTGCTTTCACTGCTGTAGTTTTGATACAGATGTGCCTCAATCGCTTTGGTGCGCTGCAGCATTCACTCCTGTAAAAGACTTCCCCCCCCCGCAGATTCCTCTCGAGTTCTGCCCGGAAAGTCTTTTCTAGGTTCGCCGCCTGTGAAGCGATGGACTCTCGTGACGATCCCAGGGCAGTCTTCATGGAGATCTCGGACCGGGGCACTCCTGTCGGAGTTCCTCTTCGCTCCACAGCACGGGTGGTGCATGCTGATTCTCACCAACCCGTGGTGGAACAGCCTCACGCCGATGCGTGGGAGAAAGGTGCTTGGCTACTGAGCCCAAACGGAGGGTTGTCTTGGGTCTTGCTGGTCTGCTTCGTGATCTACAACTGCTTCCAACTCCTTCGACACCTCAGAAAGGGGATGCCAGTGGCTGAAGTTCCAGCCGATATGGTCACTGCTGGGAAAAAAACCAGGACCACGGACGAAAGCACTGAGCCCCCGCCGGCTCCTGCACCTTCGTCATCGGCACCTGATCCTACCCCTGCCGACCCGCAGGTGCACACAGGGGACAAGGACGAGGTTGGGGGTCCGGATGTTCAGGATCCCCCGACACAGCCCTGTTCTTCCCCTCTCGCGACAGAAGAGGTTCCCCCTGGGCCATCCTCGCCGCCGCTCACCAACGTGGAGGTGGAGGCCCTCCGAGAACTTCGACAGAGCTTGCAGGACGTCAAGATGTGGGTTGAGGACTCCTCGCATGCTGCAGCTGACCGGAACAAGGAACACCTCGCTGCCACCCTGACGGAGCTCAAACGCCTCCTGGACGGGAGTATCTACTCCCAACCCAGGTTGGAAGCCGCCATGAGAGATGCCTTTGAACCACTGCAGGCCACAGTGGTGCCAACGCTGACAGGGCTCAAGAGTACGCTGGGTCCCCTGCCGGAGCATGGGGCAGACATCCGTGCCCTCAGGGAGGTCATCCTCTCCATTGAGGACATTGCCACCCGTGCTTTGAAGGGTGTGGAAGACTCGTCGTGGGATCAAAATGGCCGACTCAATGCTATTGGGAACCAGATCGGCACGGTTGGCACAGATGTTGGAAAGGGCCTTCAACATGCCCACAGGAAGCTGGATTCCATACATGCTGCCCTTGGAAGCAAACCAGCAGGCAGCACTGATGGGGGCACCGACTTTACCAGTATCCTGGTGGCTGTCAAGGACCTCCAAACCGAGATGAAAGCTATGAACCAGAACATGGAGAAGCTGCAGACTCAAGTCCAGTACCTCGAAGGACGCATGGAGACTGCACTTTCGAAGTTGGTGGTGGTGGAACAGTCTACCAACAAGTTGGCAGCGGCTCGTCCAAACGCACCGCCGCCGAGTTCACCGGCGCCGAACATGCCCGCGGAGGAGGCGCCTTTGCCCCCACCTTCGCAACCCCCTGGTCAATGGCAGGCCCCCGTGACTGGGC
>CAJNDT010000737.1:15000-127500 GCA_905221615.1 Symbiodinium sp. CCMP2592 | reverse complement strand
GTTTGTTGTTGCGCTTCAGGCTGTGGTCTGGCAGAAAGAAATGGTTTTTCTCAGGGTGGTTGGCGTAGAAAAATGGTTTTTTCCTTGCTACCGGAGCCCGGGCACCAACCCCAAAAATGCGTGCAAATCTGTGCAAAAAAAGTGGTTTCCTGTGCAAAAAAACTGGTTTCCTGTGCAATTGCGTGCTTTTCTTTTTTTTTGCGTTTTGGGTTTTTTTTGCTATCAAGCGTTTTGGGTCGGTTTACACGCAAAAATGGCTTCTAGAAACCATTTTTTTGCGTATGAGACGGGCTTAGCATATGAGCCCAGAACTACGGGGCTGCTGGGAAACCATTTTCCACTGTATCAGGTGTGCATGCTATATATATGGTGAAAAGTATATGCCGAAAACGAATAGAACATGTATAAATATATATATATATATATATATATATATATATATTTATTTATTTAATCATGTTCGATATATATATATATATATATATATATATCTATATATATATCTATATATATATATATATATATATATATTACAACAACTATAGCACTATCACCGAACCTCTTTTGCTCGAAGTCCTTGCAGGATACATGCAGCAGCCTCGATGGCTGCATCAGCATATGTAATTGAGGGCCACCAATGCAGATGACACAAAGGGTCTTTGCACAAGCATTCAATTTAAAGTCCAAGGACAGACCTGATCTCAGCAGGCATCACTAGTGATTTGGCAGCACTCAAATATTTCAGTACATTCTCCATGTCCGCTGTCTTCCACAAGTCCTCATCTGCTTGCATAAGGAGCAAGAGGTTCCTGATCCGGATGCCAGCATCATCCTGGGCAGGAAAGATACATATATATATATGTATATGTATATATATATATATATACATATATCATACATTGGTATAGTATACATATATATATATATATACATATACAAATCAAGCTCCTCAGACATATGTATATATAACAATTGCAGCTATATATGCTTTAGCATAATGGATATATAGCACATACACCATATAGTACATGTATTTGAACATATATTGTAGTTTTGATCAGGTTGAATAAAGTCATGTTATGTAATACTATCTCATGTCTCGTTGTCATGAACATACCAAACGAAATTAGAAGTATTATATTATGTATGCTCATATTTTGCTATATTGTATAGATATACTGTACAGAGAGAAAGATCCAAAGTGTGCAAAATATAGCTTCCTTTCCATATACATACATATATCACTCTCTATATGAATTTATCACAAGCTAGCTGAGAAACATTCGCGATGCGTAGCCCTCGAACACCTTCATGCATGTTCTTCAGGATATCCGCCAAAGCATGGCCAAAGCCCACAGGGTAGGTCCTGAGATCAGTCATGTGACATGGGCCACATATCTATATGTGACCATCCACATGACATAATCAGCACAACAGCATTCTCAGAACAGCTCTGGCTTGCACGGAGGAGACGTTGCTTGCCTGTTGACCGCCGCACTCCTCGAACATCAGTGTAGTACTTCGCGACCGGAACCAAGGCAGCTTTTTTGGCCTCAGCCAGCAAACTGAATGCACAAACAGATGTTTTGAGTGGATGTTCGAAAGCATGTGATACACTGTCTGCGGAAACATGGGACAAGGCACCTTCGGGATGGGTCCCAGGTTTAAGTAAGCAATGTGCCAGCTGTTCGACCAGAGGCAAGTGCTTTTCGCATTTGAGCCACCATGCATAGCCATGTAGAGCTTTTGCTTGAAGACCTCGGATAACATGTCTATCCAGACAGCAAGGACGTATATATATATATATATATATATATATATATATACATATGTATGCATATATACAGAGCATTATTTGTACATGCGAGCCCACACCAACATATGTAAGTATGATGCAGACAGATAGTTTTGTTCAGGCATGTATGCATGGAAATGTAAGCACAACATATGTTGAGTCACACACTCACATGTTCGTAAATCTCATCGACATGAAGAGAGACTATATATTGCTGTTACAATACCAGATCACAATGTATATGCATATGGCTAGGCATACTCTTATAACGACTGAACTTCATCAAAAGACACTGAGTTGAATATGTCCTATGTGTGTAGTTTTGTTCTCTCTCTCTCTCTCTCTCTCTCTCTCTCTCTCTTGATATATATATATATATATACGTATTTATTTTAAACCTATATATAGATCTATTCATACATACAAACATGATACATTCAATATAGAGCGTGAAGGAAGACTTGTATTGCTTCATCACATGTGATATTCACTTCTGTCATCACTGCTTGTCCTACAGCTTCCACCAACTCTGAATTGAAGCAAGAAACATAGCAGATGTTTTCGACAAAATGTCTCCAACATGGAAGGTCCCCAAAACGAGCATTACCAGGTTGCTCAATGATGAACACATGGCCCAGCACCGCTGCGAGGTGGGCCAACAAGATGACCCTGGCAGACATACTCTGTAAATTGGGATAGATCAAGGAAACCGATTGTTCATAAAAGGACAGTCTCAAAAAGATTGCATATTTCCCCCAGGAGGAACCTGGCTGCCATCATATTTCCCCGCAACACCCACTCTTTGCTAGTGTCCACAAGAGGAGCAAACCAGTACCGCTGACATCCACTGCTGCTCATCCAAGAAAAGCTGCTGCAATCTGGCGCCATTAGTAGCACACTTCGTGGAGCCATCCGCAGTACGGACAACAGTGCCAGCCTTGGCAACACATGAGGTGAGCATCCATGTATGTGTCGATATATATATATATATATATATATATATATATGTATATGTATTTATATATATATATGTATATATATATATATATATATGTATATATATATATATATATGTATATATGTATATATATACACACAATATATATGCTGTATATTCGTAAATATGCATATATATATATATATGTATATATATATATATATGTATAGAGAACATACTATATGTCATCTGGTATTCTTGAAGACAAGTAAACTCCAATGAAGCAATCCCAGGGACGAGAACCCTGCAGGCGTTAAGAAATCAAAGCCTTCAAAATAGATCTTGTCCATCTTGAAGGCTGGAATGCCACGGAGTTTCACAGCAGCTGTGACATTGGCAGCACCCGCGAAGAGCTCACCAAACTTGTATGCCTCCAGCAGGGTTGCATGTACATACATTTATTAGTTTTATTTCTGCATATTTCTGTGTATAATATGTATATATATATATATGTGTATGTATACATATGTGTGTGTGCATATGATATCGACACAAATGAATATCACACATGCATATTTTTCCTTCACTACACCCCAAACAACCGTGCACGTTGCAGCACTCAGCAGGTGAACAGAACGGCTCACTCGGCGAGACCACAAATAAGCCGGGTGTGGAGCAAGCAGGGTTGCCGAACTGCTCAGACCACAAAGATACAAGCCATCTGCCAACCAAGCAGGCACTTGCAGAACAGCTCATTCAGCTGGGGACACCCATACAGAATCTTCATCCATGTCTGGAACCAGGATTTGAATTTTATAGTTTAGGGTTGCAGAACAGCTGATTCAGCTGGAGACACCCGAATCTTCATCCATCTGCATTGCGGAGCAAGCAGGTAGGCCACATAGGCACTGCAGGTCTTAAGTCCTAAACCCTAAACCGCGGATGTACGTTTATTTTCTAATGAACATCTTCCTATATATACTCTGCTGTGCTCAACATGTGCATATGCTCGGACTGAAATGACAATCCCTAGACAGGCAAGCTAGGATAAATCCACGATTTCAGTCCAGGACCCAGGTCTTGTCCAAGTCCAGGTTGTAGACCAGGAGGAGGATGGCAACACAGAGAACCTGTGACTTCTCCGAATACATGTTGACTGGAGAGGATGTTCATGATGAGAGACACTATTTGCAGCCAGCAAGCATATGGAATGTTGCCAGCATATAGCTTTCGCACCAACACATCCAGGGACCATTGTGCCATGATGCTTGAAGCTATGAACTCCCGGGAAAGCAAAAAGAAGGCAGGCTTCACCTGCAGTTTCTATGAACAAAGTCGTCATGAAGCCTGGGCAACCTTATGAAAGGACATACCTCCAACTGAAGCATAGATGACGACATGCTACATGAACTGCATATGCACAGACTCACATCCAGCATGATTGCAGAGCCTGTCATCTCTCGAAGATGCAAGATCCAGGCAGTACGAGGCAGACATGCATGCACAAATTAGAATATATATATATATATATATATATATATATTGCTACATATGTAGTTTTACAAAAACCCAAATATACATATATAGATATCTATATCTATATATATATATATATATATATATATATAATGTACTTTCGATACCTCTTTATACATACATACATATGTATATATATATATGTATATATATATATGTGTACACAACCAGATACATATATATATATATATATATGTATATATGCCATCCAGCATGTATGTGCATGTATGCAAGAGCAGAGACAGACCCACATGCCCATACTATATATCTATCTATATATATATATATATATATACTTAGCACAAACATCAAAGAAAGAATGCATGAAACCGACCCTTCCCCAGCGCACTGCCAGCTCCATCATCAGGCTTGCGCTTGGAACCTGGCCAGCCGAAGTGCACTTGTTTCTTCAAACTCGAGCAGAGCTACATATCACGCATCGATGACATATCTATTTCATGATCCTTGTCAAGACATCTATAGAACTTAGAAATGCTTTTCCACTCTGTCCCGTGTCTATAGAAACCATATATATATATATATATATTTACATATATACTTACCATGAACCGACAGAACACCTAGAACACCCATAGTAGCTGCACACATCACTCTACACATACCTAGACAATCACAGCACATCTAAATAACATGTATATATGTATATATATATATATGTATGAGACGTATGTGTAATGCTTTGTGTGCACATGTGAATCCTACTGAACTACCAATACTAAAGCCCGAAATGAAAAGACATACCAAGTGCATGCATGGAGCCTATAGAACAGAAACAATTCTATAGTTATCACACATGCACCAACAGATACATATTTGCCCAACCCTCCCCCGAATGTAAAGACATGGCGAGCCTTGTAGTATGGCATTCTTCCGGGCATCATCTCCTGTAGCAGCACGACAGATATATGCAGTAACACAGTATTTCTCTTGCCCCCCGCGCTGTATGACAATCGAGCACCCCAGCTGCAAGTTGCAAAGCTTCCCACCTGTATCCGAGAAGGAAGCTAGCTTCAGCAGCCGCTTGTTGCCAGGCATTGGTTGAGACCTCACCACACCACTCAACTCAAACATGTGAGTTGCACTGACTCTTGTCGATGGGCTGAATGCACATGAACTGAAGCTTTGAGAAATGCTCATACAAACAGCTCTTTCTTTCCAAGCACACATGAAGCTCTGCGAAGTCATATGGAGGGCCCCAGCTGGCATGTAAGGTTTGCAAGCTATGCACACCACAGTACCCTCCAGTCAGTCGTAAAACCACTGGCACAAAAGCAGGCAAGGTCTACAGGCTGGCCTGGTCTTGCCTCCCCTGTTGGGTGTAGCCACAACCGCACTATCCCTACAGAATGCCATTCCTCCATCTGAAGGTCCAGGCATGTCCAGTCTCCATCTGCTTTGAAAGACCACTTTTCACACTTCACTTGAAGTCTCGTGGACCTGGACCATGCTCCGACCTCCATGTGAAAACAGGCTCGCATGAGCTTTGCTCACGGCCAAACTTCTCCGTACTGCTCCTCAAGCTCTGAACGGAAGTTCCGGATGGTATCGGTCATTTCCTCACCATGGATAGTCATATCGCGATCCAACAGGGAGACCTGAGCAGCTCACAATACACACATGATTTGGATTACCCATCCTTCAGGCCAGCATCTCACTACATATTGAATCTGGACCAGGGCACAATCTCGTTGGCCACGAGGACGCCGACCTTCAAGTTTTTGAAGGACATGCTCCAGACCTGTGGGCCGTTCTTCTGGCGAACTCCAACCACACTCCTGGTCCAATACAGCTCCAGCTTGTAATTCCGCCCATGCCGAACCAACCTGCAACTTTGTGACACACAGACTGTACGCACCTGGATCAGCACAGTTCTATTGCTTTGCATGTATGTGCATGGTTGTGTGTATACATATATATATATATATATGAGTACATGTATTTATACACATGTACACTATACGACTGTATATGTATATACCTTGTTGGATACATTATATATATCTCTCTCTCTCTCTCTCTATATATATATATACATATATACATAGAGCATATCAGAAGAGATGCATGTGCGAAAGCTACATGTCGGAGTAGACATGTATGTGTATAAATATATATGAACATATACATACACACATTTCTGTCACTATATATCGGTAGGTATATCTACATATAGATATATAGATGCAGAGATCACATCACATTGGCCAGCGACGACTCAGCCACCCCCCCTGCATACATGACACACTGCAAAGAAGCAGCTGAAACACCTCAGTCCACATGATTGATGTCGAGCAAAGGGACAAGGCTTTATATAGACAGACATAAAAGGTGTAGGACATGTGTACATGTTTCTACCCAGAGCAGAAATCCCATGCATGAATTTGGTGATAGTTGAGGGTTGAACGACCGATCACACAACTATCTGAATTAAACTATTGTTTGTTTGAATGCTAGGCTGCATGAACGAACGGCATTGAATGTCAATAAATCCCTGAATGTCTGCATGAATGATTGCATGCAGGGATGGGCCAATGCAGAAATGTGTCTATGTGTTCGTGCATGCACGTGTGTATGTCCGTTCATGCCAATATGTATACGAATGTCTACATGCATGGACAGAAAATCATATCTGCATGTATACATTTGTGCACATGTTTATGCACACATTTCTATGTATATATATATATATATATATGCATGGACTTGTATGCTTGTATATCTGTGTGTTTATATCACACATAGACACATGTTATATGCATATTATACATACACTCCTCAATGTATATATAGCTTCAAGTTGCCAGGTCAAAGGCTTCAGTCCCCCCCAGGCAGCGATACCACATGTATACATATATATATATATATGCATGTGTGTATATATATATATATATGTGTGTGTGTGTCAACATGTTGTGTTTCAACTGCTCTATATTGCATAGATCATGGATTGAGTGTGTGTGTATATATATATATATAGATAGATAGATATTATATTATACATGCTCACACACTAGACAAGTAATATACTGGTGTTGCAATGATATACTCTGCACTTCTGTATTCTCCATAGTATTTTATGATACATAAGCAGGTATATGTAGATTTATATATAGTATATATATATATATATATGTACTATAGTGCAGCAGACAGAAAATGCACATCAGGTTAACAGCTTGCACAACACTTAAAGCAGACAAGCAGCTCCTTGCAAATCTTCCGATTCTCATCGGAAAGGCCTTTTGCAGAACGTCCCCGGCCACGACCGCGGCCGCGGCCGCGACCGCGGCCAGGAGGTGGCACGACCTCCTCCTCCGGCTCATCCTCACCTTCCTTGGCCACCTCCTGCTGAGGCTGCATGCCCTCTTGAGGCGATGGCTCAGGCTCTCTGGGCTCCATGGTCTCATCTGCATCGGGCTCGTCGGGCTCTGCATCAGCCGATGGCTCAGCAGCTCTGCTGGGAGCTGCCTGTCGACCCCTGCCTCTGCCCTTGCCCTTGCCACGGCCGCGGGAGCGACCGCGACCACCAGCACCACGAGCACGATTGGCCTCCTGCTTCTGGAGGCGCAAGTCTGCCGGTGGACGAATGGCTCAGCGTCCACCTGCAGCAAATCTTCCCCATCACTTCCATGGACCGATGGCTCTGGCGCCAAAGCCTCCAATGGCATGGGACCACAAACCCCGGAACTCCTCTGCACTCTCCATCTCCGGCTCCGGCTCCTCCGCAATCATTGGCTCATCTGCATCCTCAAGCAAGGTCTCCATGCATGGGCCATGCATCGATGACGATGCCTCTTCGACACGAGCCATCGGAGCAGCATGGTTCATCACATCTTGCTCCTCTGCATACACAGCATCAAAGTCCATCGCCAAAGATCGGTGGATGCCGGAGGATGGCCCAGACTCCTGATTGTTCCCCTCACTCCATGCGGTGGCCTTGCTAACCATGTCCTCATCATAGAACCGGGTCGCATCCACTTGCGTGAGGTCCAGATCATCACTCTCAGATCCACCCCTCAGGACAAGCAAATGAAAGGCAGTACACATGTAGTAGAGGATATATATATATGTATATGTATGTGTATATATATATATATATATATACTGATATTTAAATTTGTCGGATGTAACACACAATATATGTACTATATAGAGATATGTATGTATATGTATAGGGTACAATATATTCTATGTGTGTGTATTCATTTTAATGTTGATATGGATGCAGTTACAACGATATGACTTTTACAAACAGATAAAGCTATGTGATGAATGTATGCGTATGTATAGATTTGTGAGTTGATCAATATCCTGATTTGATGTCCACCAATACATATATGTATATATATATATACATATGTACTTATATTGGCTGATATACAGAAGCAGACTCATCTTTATATCCTGGTGTGCTACATATTCGCATATCTTTTTATATATATATATATATATATATATATATATATACATAGTACAGATAGATGGGGCGAGAAAAGAGTAACAAGCGAAATGCCACATGTGCTGCACACACTCAGCCTCACATGTATCAACCATGCAGCACACATGAGAATTCTCAAGCCATGTCTCAATAGACCAGAAAGCGGTCCCTTATAAGTTAATATATCTAATTGTGAAGAACTCTATAAGAACCTGTTCCGAAGAAATATGTATGTATATATATATATATATGCAAGGTATCATTGGATGTAGACTCCGATCAGCACATTGAGCCACATTTGATTTCCCAGTGTGACACTTAACCAAAGCTAGCACACAGGAGAAATATACAAACCACTTACACACATAAGCATGCTGACTTGAACATCAAGTTTATGCTTATCGCAGAAGCAGCACCCATATGACAACACCATGCACATACCAGTACACATGTATATGCTACACCGCATCCCCCCCAATGATCTAACTCGGTATCGATCTTGTCTACCAGCCCCTTATATCTGGACTCACTGTTGCTACCAAGTCACATGATAGCAATATGATTCGAGCACTTGTATGCGCAAATACCAATCTGCAAATCTCTCCAGTAAATATGAAAGAGACAGGGTGCATTTAAGTGAAGCTTCATGCTCTATATACCATTGCAATATGAAGATGCTTGCTGAAGGCAAGGGTCGGCTTGCCATGCTCCGGCGTGTCCTCGATGCTGATCTGGCTGGGGAAGGCCTCTAGCAGCACTCGCAAATAAGGTGTTTGAGGGTAGAGCATACAAATTACACAGGAAGTGAAGCATTGCCACCTCACGGGAGGAGCCATTGAGCAACCTCTGTCTCTTCAAGCTCTCCTCAGCTATGCTCACAGCATTCGAAAAGCACTCAACCGAAATTCAATTTCCAATAATCAATGACATTGATGGCCATGGAGCACCGGCTTCAGCTGGAAGCATCGGACAGGTGTCCACATTATCCACCATGGATCCAAGCATGATCCTATGCAGCCATAAAGTCAAAAAACCTGCATCTAGAATGAGACACCACTTTAGACTTGTAATATACACCCCACTGTCCTCTCCCTTTGCGCGTGCAACTTCGCGAGAAGGTGCTGCTTGACTTCATCGACAGATGCTGGGCCTCAACATCAATAATCAGTCACAAAAGATACTATGTGCACATGTATGGTCATGCATCTATGCAGATTTACTGCCTAAGATGTTGTATGTGCTCCCAATGCAGCATGCAACTATCACCACAAAGCATATGCCTGTACTGAAGCCATTTGAAGAAAGATGATATATACACCAACCTATTCGAGATAGACTGCATGAACAAATCCATCTGCTCTCGATGCACTTCCGGGTTTGTTCATTTGCGGATTATATATATATATATATATATATATGTATGCTTTGAATAGTATATAAGTGTGTATATGTATATATATATATATATATATATATATATATATGCATCTGTTAATAACCATAGTAATACGATCATTATATATATATATATATGTATAAACATTATATACTGCATAACTTGTGCATAGACAAGAGACACCGACATGAGGTTATATATTTATGTTTATACAACTACAGAAACTGAGTGTGTGTATTATATATTATATATATATATATATATATATATAACTTTCTTCTATATATATACTTGTTATATACAAATACCGGTTGAGATAGAGAGAGAGAAAAAGAGTGAGAGAGACAGAGCAAGAGAGAGAGAGAGAGAGAGAGAGAGAGAGAGAGATAGAGATATGCAGCAATAGAACAACTCAGCATGTCTGCATTAACACATGTTGAAGCAACACAAGACTGAAACTGTCTGAATGCAAGCATCAACATTGCACCAAAGTCCATGCTAAGCTCATGCACGTGACCTGCATGCGAATCCTCTGCTGCATCAGGAGCTGCTTCCACACGCTCCGGAGTCTCAGGCAAGCCTGAGGAAACACTGATCTCCCCAAAGATGGGGTCATCCAGGCCATGCCCACCACTTGCAACCGGCTCTGGCATCACCTGCATCTCGGGCACCATCGGCATCTCTTCATGCTCAGCGGAAGATCCGGTCGCAGGCAAATAAGGGCACACCAAACCATCCAATGTCTTCCACTGGCCCACATAGGGATCGTAGTGAGCACCCTCTTGCACAGCCCCACACAGCATCAAGGCTGCACCATAGCCATAGAGCCGTGAGAGTCGATCAAACCTTTCATGGACAGTCTCCAGCTGCTCACTGCTCGAAGCCGGGGCACGGTCACTGCTCGAAGCCGCCGGGGCAAGGTCACTGCTCGAAGCCGCGGGGGCAAGGTCACTGCTCGAAGCCGCTGGGGCATCCAAACATCCACCATCCAACTCATCATCTGGCTGGGTGAAGGTGTCCGGCATCACATAGTCTTGGGCATCTTGGACAGGCGGAAATTCCACTGCCTCATCTGCCACTTCGCGATGCAGCGAATCCATCAGCGGAGGCATCTCCTGCTCAGGCTCAGCAGGCGGAGCTCCCGCACCTGCAATCGCAGGCACCTCCGCTGCAACTCCACCTGCATCCGCCAATGCCAAATCGCCACCCTCAGGAAAGGCTTCAGCAGACTTCCTTTTCTTCCAAAGGGCCCGAATGCGGTTCTGCACCTCCAGCGCTTCGGGATCCATGCCGCTGCAAATCTTGATGACATAGGGCACTTCATTGGCCTCCATCTGCCGTGCCACCTCTCGAAGCCTCACCTTCAACACCCATTTATTCCACACCACAACTGCATGCATGAGAAAATCATGCAAGCCCGATGCATAAATGTCTGATTGCAGCTGTGATGCAGTAAGCCTCTGCACATCCACATCTCGCTGATTATCAGAACGATCAGCGAGTCCTTAAACTCCGAGTCCTGTCCCTCTATCTGTGCAGCCGATACATGGCATAGACTTCTCTACTGGTGACAGGCAAGTTATAACATGGCCACAAGATGATAAGCATATCTATACATCCATCGATAAACATATACCTATCATATTTACCTGTCAACAAAGTATGTATAAACATTTCGTGTACATATATTTGTCTGTGTATATATATATATATATATTTGAATTTAATGCTACATGTATATGTTTATTTAAGTATATGCTATATTTTCTGTATGTGTTCAGGACTATAGGAGCAGAGGAAAGTTGTGGACACATGTACATGAATGTCAAAGTTGTATACTGTTTGTGTATGTATATATATATATATATATACGTCTATGTTCATGTTATCCTCAATACATGAGTCTATGACGAGCATCGGCGATGGCAACACACCAGTGCCTTGATGGCATGAGCATCTGGGTTGATGCAACCAGCATCGATCTTCACCTGGCAAATGTTGTACCCCAACCTTTAACCCAATATCGTAGTCTCAGTCTTTCCTACAATAACAGAGCACCTCCTTCTTCGCGACATTGAGGTGTCTCATCTGCATGGCGGGCGAGATAACACAGAAATAAGTAAGCACACGCAGAACTCCTACCACCAAGTATATTACCATGCTACTGACCCACCTTGATCTGCACACGAAAGGAAGACATCATGGATTCCAAGACATTGACATACAGCAGGGCATAATGCTGGAGGTTGCGGCCCACGATCGGAGCAAGAAGTGCCTTGGAAAGGCATCCCTATGTATAGGGAACAATTGGGATTCTACATTGATCGAAGATATAGGGTAGGAGCCAGGGCACTTCATTCAATTTGCAAGCCAGCGCCGTTGGGATGCGCTTCTGCCCTTTGCCATCAGCCGGCCATTGAACAAAACACTTGTCATTCATGGCCAAGGAGGCCAACGCGGGGACCTCATCCCACTCCTGAACAGCAATGACCATTGGAAAGCATACAGCCCCTTCTGATGACACAGACTCTCGGCTCAGTGGCCTTCATCACATCCTTCACGAGGATGGAAAGGAGCCTCTGCGAAGGACCATCGTCCGTCTCGGCGATCGGTCCCGGCTCCATGGCACCACAGAGACAAAAAGGAACAGCTCGGAAAAACACAAGCCTGAAGCTGCCAGCAGAAGACAGAGGCATGAAAGCACAAGCTGCAAGAAGCTTCAATATTGTCCAGCAAGAGCAAGAGCTGCTTTCAACAATGCTGGGCTCCAGGCCCCCATCAGTGCCACGCTCACAAAAAGTGCTGCAGTTTTGGTGTCCCACATCTTGTATTTAATTGAATGCGATTCTGTCTTGGATATAAGCTCAGAAAATCACTGAAAAGATAGGTGATTCTGCCAAGACGAAAGTACATCTCTGGCTCTGCTTGCTCATGCATGGTTTGAGAACATGTCCGATGATGGTCACACATCTGCAATCAAACGCCCAAGATCTCACCTGCACTTGCTCAGCTGCACTGCTAGCAAACTTGAAATGCAGACATTCATGCATGCATATGCATATATATATATATATATATGTATATGTATATGTTTATGTATATGTTTATGTATATGTATATGTATATGTATATGTATATGTATATGTATATGTATATATCTGATGAACCATCTCACTGGATATCGAATATGCCATTACCCACATGTATGCATGCTTCACTACACTCAAAAAGCACGAAAACTGTGAGCAGAGCAGACCACTCGACTGGAGACACCCATATTTCTTCATCCATCTGCGAAGCAAGCAGGGTTGCACAACAGATCATTCGGCTAGAGACACATATCTTTAATCTTCAACCATTTGCGAAGCAAGCAGGGTTGCAGAACAGCTCATTCGAATGGGGGTACCCACAGAATCTTCATCCGTCTTCGAAGCAAGCACAACTCATTCTGCTCGAGACACACATATAGAATCTTGATACATCTGCATTTGCGAGGCAAGCAGGTGTAACAGAGGCACTCTCGTCTCTCTCCACTGTGTGTGTTTGTGTGTAATTATGCATTCGACCTGAAACATGTGTTTATGTTGTCATGAAGTGCAGCATGGCCATGTACATATACAATCCTTGTATATCTTGGTGTGTATGTGTAAGTGTACATGTGTGTACCCATGATTTGGCCAACACATACTATGCTTTGGACCAGCATTTTCAAGAACTAGTTTCCCAGGCCAAAAAGAAACCAAATCCTCCTCAAAACCATTTTGTGCACACAAAAAGTAGGAAACCAAAATAAACCCCTACAAACCAATGTCCAGGTATGTGTGCTAGCTAACCTATTTCCACTCGAAGCTATTGAAGGGCTTCGCTAGAAACGGAGTTTCGTTCGCTATCGTCGATCGCAGGAGAGTTGCCTCTGACATGCGGAGACAGGATAGCTGTGACTTGGAATGGCTACGAACGTGTATGACCGTGGCCATTCTGGATAAAGTCCCCCATCAGGGGGGTAATTTTGAAGTAGAGCGGGGAGAGAAGGCGAACTTGGCTAGCTAGCCAAGCGAGAATGGCTGCCTCTCCCCGCACCCCCTCTGCTTCGCAGTGATTCGGCTAGTCCTGGGGG
This sequence comes from Symbiodinium sp. CCMP2592, assembly GCA_905221615.1. NCBI lineage: Eukaryota > Dinophyceae > Suessiales > Symbiodiniaceae > Symbiodinium > Symbiodinium sp. CCMP2592. Next base: position 113,260 of record CAJNDT010000737.1, on the reverse strand, counting down.
AGAGCAGCTGGAGAGTCCGTCCATCCTGCCGACGGTTTTACCGAGCGAGCAGGATGCGGGACCGAGTTCTCCACCCGGTGGGATAGGGAGTCCCATTGCCCTTCCGTCCTTGAGGGATAGCGCCTTGGTGCAGAAGCGTGCGCTGCTGGATAGGTGCCACGAGCACCTAGCCTGGCGTCGCGGGGCTTCGGTGTACTCGAGCTGGCTACCCTTAGTCTTGAGGACGCGGAAGAGGTCGGGCACCAGGTAGCTGAGGAACTCGGCGTGGGCTACGACGAGTACATCGGGGACTCGATCTATCTTTGGATACAGGAAGCCCGTGAAGCCAGAGACCTTGTTGAGAGGACCTCTGGCTACAGGGCTACCCCGCTGGCCTGGATCAACCTCAGCAAGCGGCCGGCGATTGAAGGGATAGACCTTCAAGAGGATAGCGAGCCAGAACCTCCGAAGGGGGATAGGCAGAAACGCTTGGTCAACGAGGGCTCCCTGGCACAAGCGAGAGAAGAACGGCTACAGGCTACTTGGGCTACCAGGCTGAAGGAGGAGCTAGAGCTTTGCAGGGCGCTGGTCCTGAAGAAACTTCAGGGCAGCCTGGACCCGGATAGAGCCAAACTGGCGCTAGCCGGGAAGACTCGGGCTAGTACTCTCAAGCGCTACGTCTCCATCTACGCCCGTTGGCGCCTGTGGCTAGAGCAGGCGATAGAAGAACCGTCCCGGAGGCTATCCTCAAGGCGGTTAGCTGGATAGAGCGAGTGGCGGAGTGGTCGGTCGAGGCTAGAGCAACCTCTGGTCGGATATAGCATGGGCGATCAAGGACACGGTGGTCGAGAAGCTATCGTGGAAGGCGCCTTGACAGGCTATGATCCCCAACGGGCTATAACCATGGTGGAAGGCAGGCTATCGACGATCTTGAGGCGAACCAAGACGACTGGGCCGCTAACAGGCGCATTCGGGAGCTACTCGGAGAGGGCATTCTTCGAGGACCCTGGTTGGGTAGTTGCGGGCCTGCTGAAGAACCACGCCGGCTACCCCCGGGGCTACCTCATGCCGAGGCTAGCGGAGAAGGGGACTTTGGAGAAGAAAATGGCTACCTATGCGGATGCCATGGTGGCGACGGCGGGTCTACTGGCGATGGTCGGGATACCGATCGTGGCTCCGACCAGTAGCAGTCCTTCCTACAGGGCTAAGCCTGAAGCCCATCCTCCCGGAGGATAGAGACATGCTGGGGAGATGGAAGCCCGACCATCTACGCGGAAGCGGCGAGAGCCCGGGATCGGGAAGCGCAGCTAGATGAGAGAGAGATTGCCGGCAACCTCGGTGGCTGGCTACTTCGAATGGGCAAGGCTAGCGGACCCGACGCCGACAAACTTGCAGGAGAGCTGCGGCGCGAGTGGGCGAGCGAACGGATTGTCGAGCTAGTGGATGGCCCGGGGCTACCTGAAGAAGTCGCGGCGAGCGAGCCTCCCGAAGATAGACCTGAAGATTCGGCTAGTGAGCCAGAGTTGGGTCCGGAGCAACACCGGAGCCGGCCGAGGCAGCTACTTAAGAAGGCTAGGCGCACTAGCTATATAATAGCTCACAGGAGTTCTCGGCTAGACCGGAGACCGACCAGTACACGCATGTTTGCAGGCTATGTTGGCCGAAGGGCCAGCGAGAAGGACCCCAGTCTAGTGATAGCGACACCTCTCAGGCTAACACAGGCGACGAGAGACCTGGGCCCTGTGGAGCTGCTAGGGGGACCCCCAGGGATATTTCCCCAGTTTCCCGTAGCACCACTACCGGCCAGCCCGTTTGGCTGGGGGCTACCGTTCACGAACTGAGTGGATAGATGTGCCGGAGGAACAGTGGGGCTAGGGCGACGGGGGGGGGGGATACTTGGGGGGGTGCCTCTCGGGATACACTCTTTCCTTCCCATCCCTCGAAACCGGGAACCTTAGGGATAGAAAGAAGGGAGAGAGGAGAGAATCACGTTCTTGCACTTGTGCTGCTTGTTGTGTGTCTGGCTAGGGCGTAGGCTGCGAGGTTCTGAGGCAGGCTAGTCGGCATGTGCACATGCGCGGTGCTTGTTTGTTGCTGTCGGCTAGGGCTTTGCACAAAAGAAACCGCCGTGGCTACTGATGGCTAGAAGGGTGGAGTAACGGCCCACCGAGTTCAGGAGAGCCCATGCTAGGGGCGAGCCTTTGCCGCTTGCGGCGGGATAGCAGCACCATGGATAGGCCCGCCAACTGGGCGGACCAGTCGGAGCAGGCTAGCGTGCTAGCCCAGAGGATAGAGATCCTCCCAATGCTAGAAGTCGATCCGGCTAGCCTTTTTCGGAGCAGCTCTACGAGAGGCTAAGTCTGGATAAGCAGCATGAGTTGCTGCAGCTAGTCCGGAAGGCCAGGGGTATGCGGCTAGCAGAGTACCAAGAAGGGGCTAGCGTCCAACCTGGAGGCAGGGTCTCTGCCAGGGTAGTGAAGTACCAGAACGCCAAGTCCTGGGGCGATATTCCCTATGAGCTAGAGGCTACCCTCTCGACGACAGAGGCCCAGTACCTGGAGCAGAGGATAGCCAAGAACCGCGAGTTGGCCAGGCGAGACGCTAGAGGAGTCCTCCCAGAGCGACGAGATTCAGGGGTCAGAGGAGGCCAGCACGGGGGATAGGAAGCCGGCTAGGGACCCTACACCCGGAGAGGCTTTTGGCAAGCCTGCCAAGTTGGTTAGAGACCCTGCAACGGTCCAACAGATCCAAACCAAGAGCAAGAAGAATTTCCTGGCTAGATGCATGCAAGGCTACCGTGGACCTCCTGGCGATGTCCCGGCCTACGTGGCTAGGATGGAGCAGGTCTACCGGATAGGAACCTTCCAAGAGCCAGACCCCGACGAGCTGGAGAGCACAGAGGATAGACCGAGGGGTCGGCGACCCGTCCGTTCCCCCGCGTCCGGCCGCAGGCTAAGAGTGACTCCAGGGGCGAGGCAAGGATGGCTATATTCACCCGGAGGCCGAGTGCACCCGGTGGCCGGCCACTACAATGAGGCCCAGGGAGGCTATGGCCAGCGACGGCGCCTGAACTAACGTCAACCTGGACCAGCCACACATGCTACAGAACTCCAAAGTTCTGTGCTTGTGTGGAGATGCAACCTGGTTGATCCTGCCAGTAGTCATATGCTTGTCTCAAAGATCAAGCTACGGAGCCAGAGGCCGTGCATCGGCTAATGGCACCTCCCCCGACGGCCAGCCAGGCCCAGGGGGTGACCCTGGGGGCCCCGAAGGGGGCATGATAGATCAGACTTGGATTTTTCTTCACCGCAGAGAGTGGCCCTTCAAGAGCTACGAGAAGGGGGGCCGCCAGGATAGAATCTTCTCGCAGATGGCGGATAGAGGGCGACAGCCCTACAAGGGAGGGATACAAGACCCTCCATGGCTATATGATCTAACCGATGACGACTTCATCGCGGTTAGCAAAAGAACGGATAGTGCCAGAGCCCTCGTGGATAGAATCCCGGATACGGGCTGGATAAGATGCCGCAAGGGCGGTGTCACGCCCGGGATAGGCCGCTGGGATCCAGCCGGTGCTATCTTTCGATGTATAGTTGTTTGTGACGAGTGTGGGCTAGAGCAGTGCAACAAAAGGATGTGGCATTGCCTGGATACGCACGGGGATAGAGGTCATACGTGCAATGACTGCCGACCTGGCCCGGCTAACAGAGTGGCTAAGGGCAGGGGCAGAGGCCACAACCCTAGCCCGTGGATAGCACCAGACGTCCGGCGAGAGAGAAAAAGAGGGAGAGCGCTCGCACCGGAACAGTTTGTGTCGGCTAGTGCTTTCGGCAGCCAGAAAGAAGAGAGGGACAGGCTAAGTTTTTTTCAGGAGAGTGGAAAAACCTTTGGGAGCTTGTCGGGGGGGGGGGACTCCGGGTCTCGTCGGTGGCTCCTCCCTCTTTCCCAACTCTCTGGCTATGTGTGGGGGGGGGATCCTCCTTCTTTCCCAACACGGGTCCTTTCGGTGGATCCTCCCTCTTTCCCAACTCTCTGGCTAGTGGGGTGGAAAATCCTTGTACCCGCGATGGCTAGAGCTTTTGATTTCAAGAACTTACTGTAGCTTTGGACTTCAGCTAGCCCGCTTTCTGGGCTACGCCACAGCATGGCGGATCCGGCAGAGCTAGCGAAGGGCTCCTCTGATTTCCGCTACCTTTTGACCCAGAACCGGTGCCGGATACGTCCCAGGCTACCTTGTTCAAAGCCGGGATAGACACGATATCAATGACGATAGCGAAGTTTTCGGCGAGTTTCAATGGCGAAACCGATTTGAAATCGGTGCTAGTCAAGGACTTCTCGATAGAGCCGGAGAGCACACTTGCTAACAGGGCGCTAGCAGCTGCCTTTGTGGTGGCCTGGAGAGCGGCCCAGGCGCGAACCCGCGAGCAAGCGGATAGAGAAGCGGCTAGCGAGGTCCGGGAGTGGGCCAAGCCCATTCCTCAAACGGAGTACATGGCTATGCGCCAGTCCTTCGCACAGAAGTTTGGCGAGCCTGAGGATAAGCATGTTCCGGCGAAGGAATATATTGAGCGAAAGCTGCACGAGCTAGAGACGGGCGAGTCCTGCCAACCGTCGGCTACAAGTTTTGTACCTCTTCTCGGGTCGGGAGAGGCAGGGGAGCTTTCAGTGACATCTCCGACGGCTAGCGTCCACTTTCGGCTTCGATGTGGATATCTCCTGCGTGGATCTGGCTAGAAACCCTCCGACCGACTTGGCTACATCCAAGGCGAGGGCCAAATACCTCACCCTGGTCCAGTCGGGCTCCTATGACATCGTGGCTATGTCCCCGCCGCAAAGGTCCCAGGCCAGTTCGCAGCTTCGACGAGCCGCGGGATTGGCTAAGCTTACGGCAAAAGAGCGGGACCGGGCTATTCTTGGTAACATTTTTGCTGATTTTTCTTTTGAGATAGCTAAAGCGGCCCTCGCCTCTTGGAGCAACCAGAAGATCTCGGGGCTATGCCGGCAGGCCCCCACAAAGGGCAACGACCGGCTAGCATGTGGCAATGGTCGGCTCACACCCAGCTCACCGGCCAGGGGCTACGCTCCGTCGCACTTCATCTGGATAATTTCGGTGCCACGTCGGCGAAACCGACAAGGTTGCTGCTCAAGACTCCATTGGATATGCCGGCTACTGTACATGAAGACCTTCCCACCTTCGATGACACAGGTGGCTACTTGGGGCCTTAGCCGCCTTCGGCTACAACCGCGGCTAAACAAAGCCCCATGCTGGCTACAGCTGCTCTCGGCGAATGGCCCTCAGACTTTGCTCGTTGGCTAGCACAACTCGCTCTGGCTACCTGCGCGGCGACTGCTACGACCGCCTCCGGAGAGGGAGAAGCTGCAGGATACGTTGGACTCCGAAGAACTGGGCTACATCACGAACCAACCAGAGGGACCACGGCTACAGGGCGGCCAAGGACCACCGAGGCGATGCCACCAGAACGATGGGATAAAAGAGTTCCATGATGGTGGTGGGCTATGCTCCCCCGGCCGATGGCCACGGCATGCTCGAGGGAGAATCCTGGAACTGGCTGTGGGCTAAGATCCGGGAGATCGTGGTCCGGCGAGCGGGCTCCGAAAATGAACTCTTCCGTATGGCTATGGGGGGCGAATCCGGATGCAAACTGGTCCGGGATAACCAGCTACACGAAAACCTCCTACACCTGCTCCAGACCTGGATAGAAGGCCAGGACCTCAGTGAGCCCAACCTGCTAGAAGTTCCTCCGGGTACGGCTACGACTAGGGCGATCTGGATAGAGACTTCCTGCGCCGGGCCTACGAAGGCCTGCCTTTGGGGATACTGGAAGGGCTACCTAGGACCCCGCACGTGTTCGAGGAGCAGACTTCTTGGGAGCCGGCGCTAGCCTGGGTGCCGAACTACTCCTCGGTGGGCGATCACCGGGACTTCGTGCGGGCTAAGTTCGACGAGGACGTTGAAGAGGGCCTCATGGAGAAGATGCTCGGCGAGTTCAAGGCGAGGTTTGGCGAGCACAGGGCTACCGTGAGGATCCAAAGGCGTGTTTTGCGCACGAGCGTACACAATATACACGAGCGTATAGTCAACGCCGTGATTTGTAGCGTATACGCTGCGTATATGATATACGCTGCGTATATAGGTTATACGCTGCGTATACGCAAGCCATACATATTTGCGTTGATACATATAATGCATCAATGTGCATGCGCTGATGCAGAAAACGCTTGCGCTGATGGCGTTTACTGGCCAACTTCACGCTGATGCGAAAAATGCTTGCGCTGCTATATACTGGTCAACTGCTATACTTTCAGCAGAAACTTATTGTAACTGTAACACTTAAGTGACGTTAATTCTTTTTCCCATCCATCCTAAGATGGTGCACACATGCGCTGATGCGAAAAATGCTTGCGCTGATGGCGTTTACTGGCCCATGCGCTGATGCGAAAAATGCTTGCGCTGATGGCGTTCACTGGCCAATTGCGCTGATGCGAAAATGCTTGCGCTGATGGGGCTTTCAGCAGAAACTTATATTGTAACACTTAATGTATTTATAATTCTTTTTTACCATCGTAAGATGCTATACACACATGCGCTGATGCGAAAAATGCCTGCGCTGATGGCGTTTACTGGCCCATGCGCTGATGCGAAAAATGCTTGCGCTGATGGCGTTCACTGGCCAATTGCGCTGATGCGAAAAATGCTTGCGCTGATGGCGTTTACTGGTCAACTGCTACTTTCAGCAGAAACTTATATTGTAACACTTAATGTGACGTTAATGTTTTTCCCATTCATCGTAAGATGGTGCACACATGCGCTGATGCGAAAAATGCTTGCGCTGATGGCGTTTACTGGCCCATGCGCTGATGCGAAAAATGCTTGCGCTGATGGCGTTTACTGGCCCATGCGCTGATGTTGAACAACACGTGTGCTAGCTGCCGCAATAGCCAACAACGTGTGCATTCGAGCCGATTGTAATAACACTTGCAACATTTGAGCCAAGCTCGGTTTTCTATAGGGTGACTTGAGCCAACATTCGAGCCAAACTCATTAAGGTTTGTAGGGTGCTATATGTGCACACATACAATCATGCATATGTGTGTGTGTGTGTGACGAAACTTAGGGATTTCTTTATGCGGGTAATATGATAGCATATATATAAGCCAATATGATTGCGCATTCTCTTGTGACTCGAATGTGACAACGTTGGGAAATGAGAGGGTCATGGGAGATGTTGCATCACAGAAAGTTCTTGGGATTGCTTATAAGAATTGGCTTCATACGAAAAAAGGCTCCCGAGGCGATCTGCTTCTCATGGGCTTGAGGGTTTCGGGTTGAGGGCTTTTGGGGCATTCGTTTTGGGTCCGGCCGGCTATCTCAAAACCCGACCCGAAAATCCCGAACCCAATCTCATCAGGACCAGCTTTGCACACCCAAGGAAAGCTGTACCCTGAATCCTCTATGCAATCCCAAATCTTCGCGTAAACCGCATTCGAAAGCTTTTGCGCGAGGATCCGAGCCGTCACTTCGTCATTTAAATGCCCATGATGCATCGTCTCTTTGCATATTCGGCGCTAGAGCTGCTTAAAGGTCTTCTGTTGTCGTCGCACAGCAACAGCTCTTCGAGAGTCTCCTTTCCAGTAAGTGCAGCACCGGGTCCAGTAGATGCTCTTTTTGCTCGCTCCCATGACAAAGCCAGGTACAGCACATAGCGCTGTTGTACACGCAGCATCATCGAAACCGAATGGCACTTCACAGCGATCTTTTTCATCTTCCCCATGTACGATTCTGAGTTGAAGTTTTGATGTATACGCACGTTCACTCGTGTCGATGCCACATACAGACCAATGTGTTGAAGATAATGGTGTTTGGGACGGATTTTGCACAAAGCGATGCCCAAGGCCTCAAACTTCAAAGCCAGCCGCTGCCACGTCCGCAGGTGCAATTGAACCAGCCCGTTGAACCTTGTAGAATCCTGCTCGGTCATCAATAAGTCGGAGTTGTCCAACAATCGTTGGGCCTTATTGAGTGCTCGTACCACTACTGCCATCTGCAGCAACTCCTCATCCTCGTGCAGTGAGAGACGAAGCAGACAGGCGAGAGAGACACAGAGAGAGAGAGGGAGAGAGGCGAGGAACCTAGGGGGAGGGTACAAATATCTAGAAATACGGAAATTGATGACATGATGCTTGCCCGATATATGAAGGTCCTGAACATTCTGCAACACCATCTGAAGCTTCCTTGCCATGCCCCACACCATGACCTTCATCTGTGCAGCTTTGAAGCTGCTCCCCATTTCCGGATATTCACTCCAGGACTCCAAGCCCGTGTTCGCAGGTGTCATTGCAGGCAAAGAGCAGGAAACCCTTCAGGCGGGAAGTTATGAACTATTGAAATAACAGAACACATAATAAGCTTAGAACAAAGTTTGTTCACCCCCCCCCGGGCGGCCCAGTCTCGCTCTTGCGCTCCTTCTTGATCCAGGCTGTAAGGCTCTTGAGCTCTAGGCGCAAATTCGTCATGGAAATCACACCCCGCATTGCCATCAGCTTGATAGCGGCAGCAACCACATCTCTTGCAATCCCCAGCAACACAATGTGCATCCAGTCAAAGAAAGTATTTTCAATCTTCCATCCTGGCATTGCCGTCCAGGGTGAAAGTTCGGCTGAAGGAGTTGTGTTGAGGTACATGTTGTGATCAATAGCCGTCAAAAGAAAGGGAGCATTCGCCGAAAAGTTCTTGAAGTTCATATCATCCATGTGTTTCTCTGTCGGCGTCTTCGCGCAACATCGGTCGCACAGCTGGATACAGTTGTAGTGGCGAGAGAAATAGTGACACTCCCGCCGGGCTTTCTGATCTCCACGAAATCCATAGAAGCACGCCCTCGGACCATCAGAGAGAAAGAGAGAGTGAGAGAGCGAGAGAGAGAGAGAGAGAGAGAGAAAGATAAAGAGAAAGAGAAAGAGAGAGAAAGAGAGAGAGAGAGAGAGAGAGAGAGAGAGAGAGAAAGATAAAGGCACGCCCTCAAGCCTGGGGAAAGAAAGAAAGAAAGATAAAGAGAAAGAGAGAGAAAGAGAGAGAGAGAGAGAGAGAGAGAGAGAGAGAGAGCGGCCCCCAAGTGCATGCCCACACACACAGAGCCACACATACACACACACACAGCTGCAACCCAAGAATCTTCCATTCACCAGCCAGCGCCGTGCCACTTCTTTTCGCACGGCACGACGTAGAAGGAAACTCTTCACCATAGAAGCCAGTCGATGGAAACTTTCCGCTTTGAAGGACTTTGAAAGACCAGCTCATCAGCCTCGCGATTTCCTTGTGCACGTAGTTCTTGACCTTCGAGTAGGCGATTTGCTTTCTGTGCGTTCGAGTTCAGTATATTAGCATGCGCACAAAAACCAGCAAATCCAACACAGGCCTGCTTCTGTTGCATAGCTTTTTGCGGGAGGATGCAGCACACGAACTGCGTTTCAAGGCAATCCACATCCAGCAATGAGGACAATGCACTCGAAAACGACCAAATGTTGTATTCGGAGTTCTTGTACATCTCTGCACCATCAAAGTGAATCAGCAACTGTATCATCTCGCTTAGATCGCAGCCGGCCAATGCCGGATGATCCTTCACTTCTTCCGGCACATATCGTTGCAAATGCCGCCAAAATTGCTTGATCGCAGCCGGCGAGTGTCGCCCCAGCATACTCAAACCAAACTGGCAGGGAACAAGGAGACATTTATACAGCATGACATACCAGTGAAAACGCGCACACACACACACACTTACTTATACTCAGGTGCACACATACGTGGAAGCACATGTAACCAACAGCATGCTCTTGCTGCTTGTCTTTCTCGTCCTCGCTCTCTTGCCCTTTCTTTCGGAAAACACACCACGTCTGTCTTTATTTGGCCCCCACTGAAACCTGATGGTCGCTTGAAGAGTGAATCGCAGAGAAGACCTCGTGTGGTAGGAGCACAGGTATCCGCGTGGATGCCGTCCCCTTCAAAGGGTTATCTTCCTGTTCACCAATGTCATCAATATCGGCATCGTCTTTTTCAAGCATGACATCTATGAAGTATGGTTCCAAAGTCACCCCGTACAAGCCTCGAAGCCACCTATGTAGGTCTCGCTCAGCATTCGACTCATGGGCACCGAAGGAGCCCAAACTTGCAAAAGCAGTCACGGCTTCTTGGGGTATTCCATCACGAACCATTGCAACTGCCAAACTTTGCGCATGAGCCACATGGCTCTTCCCACTACCAATCATTTCCAGAAGCTCTTCTGCTGCGTGAGAATGTGGCATCGCAGCATAGTCTTCTCTCCGACGAAAAGATTTGGGCCTGCGAAACGACACGACAGCAACATTGTAGCTGTACAAGCTATAAGCACACGACGATCACAACGACCAAACCTCGGCTTGGATAGGTCATCACCAGCCACGCCTGCAATCAACAAAGCAGAAACAACATCAGGATCCCTAAGCAAAGCCGACTGCCGCACATGCAAAGAGCCAGCACCACAGTCTTTCCACAGAGCCCTATGCACTTCTGCAAAACCATCTGCACATCTTGGCAAAATGAGTTTCCCAAGGCATTCGGTGACACGCATGGCACACTTCTCTCAGAATCATTCTCCCAAACTTCGGTACTTTACACAGCATGTGTGTGTATGCTGGGTTAAACAAAACACACACACAAATCCTCAAGTGTGCACGCATGTCCCTGTGAGGGGTCGCCGTGTGGCAAGCTCTATCCCACGTCAGAATGCTCTCGTCCCGACTCGTCACACATTGTGCAGCGCATCTTCAAGCCGCATCAGTCCGCTTTTGCGGAACTCTTGGCGGCCGCCTTCTTTGCTGCAGCCTTTTTTTTGGATTTCAATCCAGACTGCAGGCCGTTTGCTGCTGCCTGCGTGTAAGCAACGAATCCAAGCACATGCCCAATGTATCTACATGCTAGTTTGCATCCAACATCATATCATTGTGCCTGGGCTTGCTTGAACCATGGCTTCTTCTGATCCACCCACTTGATAACTTTCCTCAAGGCTTTTGTGTTTCCGTCTTTGTCCAGCTGACACATCTTCTTGTAGGCAGACTCCATCTGCTTCGAAAATTTGAGCAGCTGCTCCGATAGCTGGCCGCCGTAGTTCAGCTTGGTCAGGGTGATGGAGGTTTTGCGAGCCTCCGTGGAATCCTTCAGGATCTCGGTTTCCTTTTCCGCCACCTGCCTTGGAACAATTGACTATCAACCACGGATACCACATGCAGCCTTTATAAAGATTGAATTCTTGAATGCAATCAAGAAGCTCTTTCAGGGTCTTGGGCTTCATCTCCTCGGGTTCTTCCTTATTGTCCTTCCTCGGTTTTGGGATGCGCTTCTGCATCCCTCCCGCCTCGTCGAAGAGGCTCAGGAGAGCCTTCTCACCAGCCTCGGAGGCTGCATGCACAGCAGGCATACTGCCTGCCTGAAGCACATTGCCCTCTTCGAGAACCTTTGCCAAATCTTCATCCATCGCTTGATCCACCCGGAGGGTCTGAGACTCGCTTGTGCTGTTGTCAAGCCGCAGCAGGTGGCCCTTCGGCATATAATACCAAGCTTCCTCAGAAAGCCAATTCATATCCAGCAAAAACCCTTCTGCCACACTGACCGCAACCTAGACACATCCTCTTTGTCCGGGAAGTCTTTGTCTTTGTACCAACGTCCTTCGGCTTTTCTTGCGGCAATTACTTGCTTGTACATGGCCTGGCAAGCACACACGATATGTAAAGAAGCATGCACACAGACCGACGGTGCCTCGTCGGTGTACTTAGCCTTCAAGTCTTTCCCCTGGATGGCAACAACATCCTGTCGGTTGAGATTCTTCCTTTCATGTTTTCGTTCCATGATAAGCTTCACCCTGGGCGGCAACCATCACAAATCACGTCTGGAGTCGGACAACAGCAAGAAGGCAAAAGGTGCAAATGCACAAACGCGCCATAGCTTCAGCCAAGTAGCTCATCCCAATTGCCGTTGCAATCGAGCCAGGCACCAAACAAATCCGTCTTGGATTTGCTTGCGTAGGAACTCAGGCTGACGGGGAACTTCTGGCGATTCTTGATCGCCCGATCAAACACGGCCCATTCCTTTTTGTGCGTCGTACCTTAGAAGCACAAAAGACACACTGTCACTATACACATAGCCCCCTATAGTTTCAAGTTGCACAAGACATCAAACGACATTTCATCTGGGGAGCTGTTCCGCACTACTTCCTCCTCCTTCTCCGTGGCCTCCCTCAAGGAAGTTGGGTCGGGGGTCGGTTCGTCATCATCTCCAGACAAGGGCTCCCCGTCGGGGTCCTCGGATCCTTCCTCAGATGAGGAACCGCTTGGCATGTCTTCTTCATTCAGGTGGCACTCTTGCGACGGCAGGATTTCCTCCTCGGCTTCGGCTTCACATTCAGCGACATTCGGAGATGCCTCCGGCTCCCCTGCCTCCTCCGATTCCTCCTGTCCATCATCATCATCATCATCCTGGTCACCGAAATCCGCGGAACCTTCTGAAGCCATTGGGGAGCATGCAGCAAGTTCCTCGGCTGCTATCTGTGCCTCGATCAGCGCCACTTGATCAAAATCATTCTCGGACTCTCCGTCCTAGACACAGAATGCTTCAAAGTCATCATGCACCATAACACATGCGTCACGCTCTGCGGAAGTGCTTTGCACAACAAAGGAAACTGCACCCACCTCCTCGGACACGCGGGCTTTCTTGTGTTTGGCTTCCTTCTTGTCCTGGGCTTCCTTCTTGTCTTTGGCTTCCTTCTTGTCTTTGGCTTCCTTCTTGTCTTTGGCTTCTTTCTTGTCTTTGGCTTCCTTCTTGTCTTTGGCTTCTTTCTTGTCTTTGGCTTCCTTCTTGTCTTTGGCTTCTTTCTTGTCTTTGCTTTCCTTCTGGTCTTTGCTTTCCTTCTGGTCTTTGCTTTCCTTCTGGTCTTTGCTTTCCTTCTGGTCTTTGTTTCCCTTGTGGTCTTTGCTTTCCTTCTTCTGTTGCTGTGCTCCCTGGCCTGGGCCTTGCTGGGGTTTGGCCGGTTCAGGTCCCTTCGCCTTCGCTGGCGCGGGGTCTTGCTTGTCCTTCTTGTCTTTTGCATCTCTGCTCTCTCTGCCCTCCTTCTTCTCTTTGACTTGCTTCTCCTGCTGCGTCGTGCCTGCCTTCTTTTCCCTGCTCTCCTTCTTCTCTTTGTCTGTCTTATCCTCTTTTCTTGGCTTCTGGTCTTGGGCTTCTATCTCTCCCTTGCTTTCCTTCTTCGGCTTCTTCTTATTCTCCTGGTCTTTCGGTGGCACAGAAGACGCCGCCGCTGCTGCTTTCAGCAACTTTTCCTGCCGAGCCACTTCTCGATCGGATGGCTCGGCTTGCCTCTTTGCCTTCTCTGAGCTTTTGTGGCTCCCAGAACCAGTAGAGACCCGAGGCTTTTTTGCCGGCTCGCTTGCTGCATCTTTTGATTGCTGGCGTTTCGTAGAAACACGGTGGGTGACGTCTTTTCCCATGGCTGCAGCACTGCAGCACACTTGAAAAAAGTTATTCCAAGCCAAATGCTTAAGGACATGAGTGTTGCTTCAACATGCACAGAACGAATGCATTCCTGCTGCAGGCCCTCTCCCACAATCTCACTGCATCTCACTCGCACCTTTGCAAACGATGGACAGACAGACAGGCAGACCGAAACAGACAGCAGCGCTGGGCGGGACGGCTGGGCGGGACGGCTGGGCTGGGCATGGGCTGTGATGGTACATATAGAGACAGAGAGACAGACATGCATACGTATGCGTGATATAGAAGCAGCACGCACATGGCATATGTATATAATGCATGGATAATATGCACAGACCGTGATACTCTACTTTTATACATGCTATAGCTTCCATGTGTGCATATTACACATGTTATTAGGTTTGCTTCCAGTGCATGCAGGCAAATCAGGCAGCCCCAATTGAATTATACATATACTGTATTTTGCTTTCTAATATCAGTACATCTACAATTATGCAATCACAACTTTTTTTTGTTACATATATCTGTATATATAGATATAGACTCATACACTTCCTATACTACATATAAGCATAATACAGCAGTATGTATATATATATATACATACATTATATACATAATATTCAATGATAATGTTATAAAATTATAACTATATATATGTATATGCTTATAACTGCTACAAATCACGGCAGCACAAATCACGGCATCGGCTGCTACAAATCACGGCAGCGGTTTCTCAACAAATCACGGCAGCGGTTGCTACAAATCACGGCAGCGGCTGCTACAAATCACGGCAGCGGTTGCTCAACAAATCACGGCAGCGGTTGCTATAATCACGGCAGCGGTTGCTCAACAAATCACGGCAGCGGTTGCTATAATCACGGCAGCGGTTGCTACAAATCACGGCAGCGGTTGCTACAAATCACGGCAGCAGTTGCTAGGAATCACGGCAGCGGTTGCTACAATCGCGGCTGGTTGATAAAATTTTGTCAGCGGCTGCTACAAATCACGGCAGCGGTTGCTACAAATCACGCTCCTAGGAGCTATAATGTTGGCCGAAATCGCGGTTCATGGGTCGAGTTGTGGCCGTTCGGGGTTGCTTCGGTGTGGTTTCAGGGTGGCAAATACAAATCACGGCATTCCACGCCAAATCACGCTAGCGGTCACGCCAAATCACGGCATTGACTTTGCCGGTGTTGCAACCATTTTTGTTGGCTGTGTTTCGTTTCCGTTTCGTTGTTTTCCGTTCCCATCCCTCTGTGTAGCTCTCCTGTTCCGTCTCTGTCGATCTGCGCTCTCCCGTGTCCTTTCTCCTGGGTCCCCTGCCCGTTTCCTCTCTCCTCTCTCTTCTCTCCTCCCCCCCCCTTTGCCTCTCATGCTGTCCCCTCCCAGCATTCCCTTTACTCTCATGTATAACCATTCCATGCGTGCACAGAAGAGCATACTGAGACTGTCTGTGTGACATACATGGCACCCAATGCACCCAGCACGCTGCCTTGATCTGCAGCTTTGCATTCAGCCAATCGCAGACGGCCTTGATTCAATGTAAACCGCGGCATAGTCCTGCGTAGCAAGGCACCATGTTCTATTATCTATTCGATACCCACAGCTATATACAGGCACATCACCAGGCATGCATGCAGAAACCTTTCAGTGCAACATTTTCCGGTTGGCGCACCCCGACCATACTGCTTGCATGGAACTGCACACAGAGCTCGCGCTGCATGCTGCGTAGCAATTAAGGATGTACAAGTATTGCAGCTACTGCTGTTGTCGCAGGAATGCAAAAACTTTGTCGAAATGGGCACCATGTGCCCATCTCCTGGAAACTTTAGAATCCACAGGCACCTTCAAAGGCCGCTTCATAGCATCACGCAGATCTGCCCAAGCCTGCTCCTTGACGTGTTTCTCGTGCTGGGTCCGCAAGGATGCCAATGCAATGCCGAACCTTATTGGGAAACATTATTGTAAGGGTTCGGGCGGCGACCCTTCGTGTATGTCATGTCGAAACAGCGTACCTCAGAGCCCCACTGCCTTGGGTACGCTTGCGAGGCCTTCAGGTGCTTACCGCCGTTGACTCGTTTGTTCCCAAACTCGTCCGTGTAGCGCACCGACATCTCCCATCCCCTCTTCTCCTCATCTGTCGGCAACTCATCCACAGGTGGCTTGAACTTCGCAAGATCTCCCAGTATCTGTCGATCTCAGAGGCAACAAATATGCACCACCGACTGACAGACATTCCATGCACCAATCACCAATCTGAGTGTATATGTGCGGTCAAGGCACTGGAGTACAACCATGTTGGTTTCTTGGATTTCGCGCCAAAATCCTCCATGTTCACAGATACACGATGGCATTTCACCAGGCCGAAGAGCAACTGCATGGCCGGGTGATGTTCCATCAGCGATCTTTCTGGTTGTTCCAATATCCACCACACTCCCTTAGAGGAGCAGATCAGCAGGAGTGCAACAACCCGCCAAATCATGCGGTTTGCAGCTCTCACAGAGCTGACAGATTCGTCTCCAATCACATCACCCGGACGTCGTTGGGTTTTCGATTGGGACCTCAAATCATAAGAGAACCACAGCAGAGGTCAATATGCAAGCACACAGAAAACCCACATCATATGTGTGTTCCACATCAGCAACTCAGTGTCCTACATAAATATCCATGATGAGCAAACTGGTGCGGTCAGCATTCCACTGCCCGGCACCAGTCTCAAGCACTCAAACACTGCAATGCAGAAGCCGAGGGAGCTGAGAATGTCCATCGTGCGTTCGTTGTAGCTCACATCGTGTGCAACCGCACGCCGCCCAGCCTGGGAGCAACTTGCAGGGAAGGGGCTTTTGGGAGGGTTGCCGGGGCAAGAATGCAAGCATTGAACTATTCTGCAAACAGGCGGCTCGAATCTCAGCTAGGGTAACAGCTTTGCGCCCAGCAAATGTCTCGAAGTGCTGCAAGGAAGTTTCCCAAGGCAGGTTCTCGATCCGTGTGACCATAGCCACCAGTTTGAAGATAACCTTGACACTCATAAAAGTTTGTGGCATCGCGGGAAGGGTATCACATGCTCATGATGCAACCAATATATGCCAGCCAAAGCTCCAGTGGCACACCGATCTGTGCCAAACCATACAGCACATACATTTGCTGCAAAAGTCGCCCGGTCTTCGGCGGGGGTCGCTGCACACGCAGCTTTCTTTTGTCTTTGCGACGACGCTGCTTCATTGCATGCTGCGACAACTTAGCACAGACTGCACATGTCATGGAACATGGTTTTCTTATATCTAGACGAAACATGTTAGCATACTTGTATATCATGTTTGTATGGGCTGGATGTGTGGCAGCATCTGTTCGGCATCCACATACCATTGCAATAGACACTATGAGCCTGCACACAAGTTCGATGACTCTCATGCAAGCAGACAGACACACTCGCAAACACAGTCGATGACTCTCATGCAAGCAGACAGACACACTCGCAAACACAGTTGCGTGCTAGCCCTGAACCCCTGCGTCGGTCCTTCCACATCATGATCGGCCCACATCGGAATATATCATCATGGGGGATGCCTGCGTGCGGGCAATGCTCATGTGCTGGGTGCAGGCAATGCTCATGTGCTGTTGCCCGTGATCACGACATACAGCAACTGATGGGACTTTATTTTTCAGCGTGGCTTCGCTCTGCTGAAAGTCAGCCACCCCTCGTGTTTTAAGCCACGCTCCGTTCGGCAGCATTGCCGAGGGCAAAATCAAAAGAACTGTGTGCAAAATTTGCGGCTCGCTGCATCTCCAACACAGCTTATAAAGCCCGAGTGCTCGCATTGCCGGATGGCATGATCTCTCTTTGCATTGCTGCTTGTTTCTATGGTACCATGAGTAGGAGGTGTGTATCGTGTGGATAGTAGTACAGTATTACAAGTTCAGTATAGCACAGCATTAGGGAACAGTACAGTATACATACAAACCTCTCCTTGCATTAGTACTATATTCTATGGTACGTACTATTAGTAGATAGTATAGTACAGTATTTCAGGTTCATTAGTATATAAAACAGTATATGCATACAATTAAGTCTCACTTTGTATTAGGACTATATTCCATGGCCCAATGGCACCAATAGCAGGTGTTCTTGTAGATAGATAGTATAGTATTACAAATTAAATATAGCTACAGTATATAGTATACAGTGTACATACAGGAATGTTTTTGTATTTAGTATAGTATATAAGAGTAAAAGTATAGGAGTATGAGCGTATGTCGTACTCCTAGCATACCGGCAACTGTCATCACTGATCATTCCATCCGACCCTTTTCTTCACTTCGGACCACGCGGCTTCGATGCCGTGGAAAGTAGCCCACCCGACCTGTCCTCGGGGGCCCGGAGCACCCGTCGCAAGCCGCTTGCTGTAGAAAGCGCGGTTCCTCAGCAACACCTCCACGGCACACTCGTTTCCCGGCGAAGCCACCGTATACGAGTGTGCTCCTTTGTTTGCCTTGTCCCCCTGGGGCAGCGCGTCCTTCGGGATGCCAAGCGCCCTGAGGTCGTAGGAGCCGTGGCGACACGGCTCGGTTGCCGCCTCCTCCATCTCCTTGGCCTTCTTCGCGATCTTGGCCACCTTATTCCTCTTGCGCCTGCCGCCTTTGCGGTTGAAGCCGGCCTTCTTGACCTTCTTCGGCAACCTGCTCTTGGCCTGGCCTTTCTTTCTCGTCGGCTTCTTCTGCACCCCAACAGGCGTCAGGTCCTGGCACGCATACACACTTAAGGCTGCCCGATCCGGGCTTATGCACGCGATAGCAAAGCCTCATCGTCGCGGCCGTCGGCTCCGAGCATGGAGTCCAACTCCAAGTCCTCTTTCGCATCACTGTGTTTGGGGACTTTAGGTTTCAATGCACAGAAGTTGCATTGCCAATAACGACCCCCTGAGGCAACTGCTTCATCTCCCAGGGGTGAGCTTCCATCCTTCAAAAGGCTGTCTTGCTATTCTGCTAACTTGCTTAAATGGATCAGAAACTATCGGCCTCTTCGGCACTGGCTGCATAACCGGACGGGCTTGCGGCAGCAAAGATATCCTCAAGCAATTGGAGCATCCCATCCGGAGTATAATTTCAGTACGAGAGTGATACATTTGCCTCAACCGGTGGGTCATCCTTGGGATCATGGGCACGAGGTGGCTTATCCGTGGCATCATCCTCACACACAATAAAAATTCGTGAACTTTCAAAGTGCAGGTGCATGTGCAGCATGCAGTCCTCGCTGGTGCTCCAAAACGGAGTCGCCAAGTCCACCTCATCGTCATCCTGCACCCACATCATCTGAACATGTATGTTCCATATTGACATATTGCATGTTTGCATGACAGTCCAGCATGGTTTCTTTCACCCACTCATCCTGGACCGGGCTGTCGAAGTCGCTGGGCAGATCCTAAACGGGACTGAGCAATAGATCTAGAAGCCTCGCATTAATGAAACCTGTGCACGAAACTGAAATACATCTCACTGTCCTCACCGGGCGAGCCTATCGCTGCCAGCACCTGAACAGTTTGTTTAATTGCTCTGATTGAAAACAACTCGCCTGCATCCCCGCCTTCTCTGAGCTGGACTCTCCAGGCCCTTGCACGTCGCTGTCGCTCGCATCACGATCCTACACCATAACATAGTGTCTCGGGAATGTAATCTGTCCACACAAACAGACTTGCTTAATGCGGTCGTTTACATCCTGGTCCCCAGTCTTCTTCGGTCCAATGTCGGATTCGCTTCGCTGATCCTGCCACAAACACCACATACTTTCACGAATCATTGCTGCACCTGAACACTGACCTGCATCCCCACAGTCCTCGGTCGAGTCCCCAGTCTTCTTCGGTCCAATGTCGGCTTCGCTTTGCTGATCCTGCCATAAACACCACATACTTTCACGAATCATTCATGCTGGTCGTCAGTAGGGAATGAGGGAATGAGTCATCTGCTTCCGCTGATGCCGGAAACCGGATCACACCAAAACAAAATTGCTGCTCAATTGGCCCTTCGGCTCGACGCCCCGGGAGAAAAAACAGAAAAGCAGAAAGAGAGCGAGAACCAAAGAGAGAGCGAGAGAGAGAGAGAGAGAGAGAGAGAGAGAGAGAGAGAGAGCGAGTCCCAGTCCATGCTTGTAGTGTGGTAGACAGATCCGGAGCGACATTTGTTTCGTATTGTGTGTTTAATCAATACTTGAATTATCATGTGGCACAAAACAGCACGTGTAACAATTCGGCACTTGTTTGATACACAGTCATGACATGGAACTTTGACCTCCTTGAAACTGTTGTTTTCAAGTCGATTATTAGACTTCTACTGTTTCATCATAGACCAAAACTGAATTACCATGCGGCAACAGCATTCCAATCAGACATGCTTGTCGATGCTGTGTACCAATTCCAGCACATCAAAAGCTCATGCTTGGCAAAATCTAATCTCGCAGACAAATCAAATCATTTGCCACTTGTTTGTTGTTGTTTATGTATGCGTTTCTGCAGCTGCAACATGCACAAGCATGCCCTTTAGACTTTAGCAGCCGGAAACCGACAAAAATAATCCCAGCATCCTGCAGTGACAGACTTTTGCACCATATAGGTCCCTATCATGCATTAAAAACATATCACAACACATACTTCGCAGCTAGAAAGCCCTTACTAGCCCGAGCATCCTATAGTCCTAGACTCTAAACACCTGTAAAGTGCATGTATGATCTTCTAGCCCTAGGTCCCGAACCCCGCGTCTTTTCAGGGCCCTGCAGGCAAGCCCGGGGAGAAGGTGAACGAGCTAATGTGCCGTGACGGCGCAGACGACGACGCATGTGCCGTGATGGCGCAGACGACAGCACGAGCGACGAATGTGCCGTGATGGCGCAAGGATGAATTGGGAGAAGATTGAGTAAGAGCATCGTGTTAGAACCCGAAAAGAGGTGAACTATGCCTACCAGCAACCCGGGCCGTACCAGCAACCCCGGCCGTACCAGCGGTACGCCGGCGAAAACGGCGCAGCAGAGCGTGCGTACCACGAACCCGGGTCGTGCCAGCGGTACGCTGCCCAAAACGAAGGTTTGGTCCTGCCTGGGCATTGGCCTGCCCGTTTTGGGGCCGTACCGCTGGTACGACCCGGGTTCGCGGAACGCCACCAGGCAGCTGGTACGGCTGGGTTTTTGGCCTTTTCGTTCCTTCGCCGAACCGTCTCTTGGGAGGGTCTCGGGGAATCCCCGGCGAAAGCCGGTGTAGGCCTGCGTGGCGACAGCAAGCAAGCCACAGCAACGCGCCAGAGCGTGCGTACCAGCAACCCCGGCCGTACCAGCGGTACGCCGGCGAAAACGGCGCAGCAGAGCGTGCGTACCACGCACCCGGGTCGTGCCAGCGGTACGCTGCCCAAAACGAAGGTTTGGTCGTGCCTCGGCATTGGCCTCCCCGTTTTGGGGCCGTGCCGCTGGTACGGCCCGGGTTCGCGGAACGCCAGCAGGCAGCTGGTACGGCTGGGTTTTTGGCCTTTTCGTTCCTTCGCCGAACCGTCTCTTGGGAGGGTCTCGGGGAATCCCCGGCGAAAGCCGGTGTAGGCCTGCGTGGCGACAGCAAGCAAGCCACAGCAACGCGCCAGAGCGTGCGTACCAGCAACCCCGGCCGTACCAGCGGTACGCCGGCGAAAACGGCGCAGCAGAGCGTGCGTACCACCAACCCAGGTCGTGCCAGCGGTACGCTGCCCAAAAGCCTGGGCATTGGCCCTCCCCGTTTTGGGGCCGTACCGCTGGTACGGCCCGGGTTCGCGGAACGCCAGCAGGCAGCTGGTACGGCTGGGTTTTTGGCTTTTTCGTTCCTTCGCCGAGCCCTCCGGAGGGTCCCGGGGAATCCCCGGAGACAGCCCTTAATCATTCCCTCTTGGCAACCAGCCTTCTCTCAGCAGCCTGCTGCGGAGCAGCCCCGCGAGAGCAAGCTCATTCCTTGTGCTCCCGTTTATCAGCGACATGACATGCACAGTCATGTTACTCGACACGATACGAAGCACAACTGAAACTTCCCACGTAGTCACCGGACCCGCGAGCCATTAGGGTACCCGTACCCTAATGGCTCGCGGGCCCGCCGGCCGCTGATAAACGGGAGCACAAGGAATGAGCTTGCTCTCGCGGGGCTGCTCCGCAGCAGGCTGCTGAGAGAAGGCTGGTTGCCAAGAGGGAATGATTAAGGGCTTTCTCCGGGGATTCCCCGGGACCCTCCCGAGAGACGGCTCGGCGAAGGAACGAAAAGGCCAAAAACCCAGCCGTACCAGCTGCCTGCTGGCGTTCCGCGAACCCGGCCCGTACCAGCAATACAGCCCCAAAACAGGGAGGCCAATGCCCAGGCACGACCAAAGCTTCGTTTTGGGCAGCGTACCGCTGGCACGACCCGGGTTCGTGGTACGCACGCTCTGCTGCGCCGTTTTCGCCGGCGTACCGCTGGTACGGCCGGGGTTGCTGGTACGCACGCTCTGGCGCGTTGCTGTGGCTTGCTTGCTGTCGCCATGCAGGCAGGCCTACACCGGCTTTCGCCGGGGATTCCCCGAGACCACGGTTCGGCGAAGGAACGAAAAGAACAAAAACCCAGCCGTACCAGCTGCCTGCTGGCGTTCCGCGAACCCGGGCCGTACCAGCGGTACGGCCCCAAAACGGGGAGGCCAATGCCCAGGCACGACCAAACCTTCGTTTTGGGCAGCGTACCGCAGGCACGACCCGGGTGCGTGGTACGCACGCTCTGCTGCGCCGTTTTCGCCGGCGTACCGCTGGTACGGCCGGGTTGCTGGTACGCACGCTCTGGCGCGTTGCTGTGGCTTGCTTGCTGTCGCCAGGCAGGCCTACACCGGCTTTCGCCGGGGATTCCCCGAGACCCTCCCAAGAGACGGTTCGGCGAAGGAACGAAAAGGCCAAAAACCCAGGCGTTCCGCGAACCCGGGCCGTACCAGCGGTACGGCCCCAAAACGGGCAGGCCAATGCCCAGGCAGGACCAAACCTTCGTTTTGGGCAGCGTACCGCTGGCACGACCCGGGTTCGTGGTACGCACGCTCTGCTGCGCCGTTTTCGCCGGCGTACCGCTGGTACGGCCGGGGTTGCTGGCTGCTGGTATACGGCCCGGGTTGCTGGTAGGCATAGTTCACCTCTTTTCGGGTTCTATAACACGATGCTCTTACTCAATCTTTTCCGAATTGATCCTTGCGCCATCACGGCACATTCGTCGCTCGTGCTGTCGTCTGCGCCATCACGGCACATGCGTCGTCGTCTGCGCCGTCACGGCACATTAGCTCGTTCACCTTCTCCCCGGGCTTGCCTGCAGGGCCCTGAAAACACGCGGGGTTCGGGACCTAGGGCTAGAAGATCATACATGCACTTTACAGGTGTTTAGAGTCTAGGACTATGCTCGGGCTAGTAAGGGCTTTCTAGCTGCGAAGTATGTGTTGTGATATGTTTTTAATGCATGATAGGGACCTATATGGTGCAAAAGTCTGTCACTGCAGGATGCTGGGATTATTTTTGTCGGTTTCCGGCTGCTAAAGTCTAAAGGGCATGCTTGTGCATGTTGCAGCTGCAGAAACGCATACATAAACAACAACAAACAAGTGGCAAATGATTTGATTTGTCTGCGTCTGCGAGATTAGATTTTGCCAAGCATGAGCTTTTGATGTGCTGGAATTGGTACACAGCATCGACAAACATGTCTGATTGGAATGCTGTTGCCGCATGGTAATTCAGTTTTGGTCTATGATGAAACAGTAGAAGTCTAATAATCGACTTGAAAACAGCAGTTTCAAGGAGGTCAAAGTTCCATGTCATGACTGTGTATCAAACAAGTGCCGAATTGTTACACGTGCTGTTTTGTGCCACATGATAATTCAAGTATTGATTAAACACACAATACGAAACAAATGTCGCTCCGGATCTGTCTACCACACTACAAGCATGGACTGGGACTCGCTCTCTCTCTCTCTCTCTCTCTCTCTCTCTCTCTCTCTCTCTCTCTCTCTCTCTCTCTCTCTCTCTCTCTCTCTCTCTCTCTCTCTCTCTCTCTCTCTCGCTCTCTCTTTGGTTCTCGCTCTCTTTCTGCTTTTCTGTTTTTGCTCCCGGGGCGTCGAGCCGAAGGGCCAATTGAGCAGCAATTTTGTTTTGGTGTGATCCGGTTTCCGGCATCAGCGGAAGCAGATGACTCATTCCCTCATTCCCTACTGACGACCAGCAAGTCATTGCTGCACCTGAACACTGACCTGCATCCCCACAGTCCTCGGTCGAGTCCCCAGTCTTCTTCGGTCCAATGTCGGCTTCGCTTTGCTGATCCTGCCACAAATACCACATACTGGGACGAATCACTGCTGCACACGGTAACGAACACTGACCTGCATCCCCACTGTCCTCGGACGAGTCACACGCATCCTGGTCCCCAGTCTTCTTCGGCCCAATGTCGGCTTCGCTTTGCTGATCCTGCCACAAACACCACATACTTGGACGAATCACTGCTGCACACGGTAACGAACACTGACCTGCATCCCCACTGTCCTCGGACGAGTCATGCGCATCCTGGCCCCCAGTCTTCTTCGGCCCTATGTAGGCTTCGCTTTGCTGATCCTGCCACAAACACCACATACTTTCACGATTCACTGCTGCACACGGTAACGAACACTGACCTGCATCTGACTGTCCTCGGACGAGTCATCCGCATCCTGGTCCTTCCTCTTCTTCGGCCCAATGTAGGCTTCGCTTTGCTCATCCTGCCACAAGACACAACACTTGCACGAATCACTGCTGCACACGAAGACTGACCTGCATCTCACTGTCCTTGGACGAGTCATGCACATCCTGGCCCTTCCTTTTCTTCGGCCCAATGCCAGCCTTCAAAATCGCACCACTGTATAAAGTTCATGAATGAAACCTGCATTCGGGAGTGCCGTCCTGTCGGGACGACCTGGCATCCTTGTTCCTCGTCTTCTTGGGCCGGATCTCATCCTACAAAACCCACTGCTTGCAGCTGCAAAAGGAAACCAACTTGCATGTCACGTCACTGTCCCCAGCCTCCCTCTCATCCTGGCTGCCCGGCGTAATCACGGCATCGCGGTTCTGCAGAATCAAAGAGTTAAACCGAATTCATGTATGACCCGCATGGGAACTCCTTCAAAGCGGATCGGCGCTTCTTCGGCTCCACGTCGGCCTCGCTCTGCTCCTTTTGCCAAAGCACACAACTATAAGCACATACTGATAAGAACAAATCAGACTCAAACCGTCCTGCGAGGGTTCCTGGCTGAGGATCTGCTCGGCGTTCTCGAGGTCGGTCGCTTCATCCTGGAGCAAACTCTTACAAATCAACTTTAACATGCACATGCTCATTTATCACAACGTCCTTCTCCGGTGATGTGTGCGGCTCCATGTCGCTGCCACTTCGGGTGTCCTTTACAGGAACATGCGCTGCGTGTTCCATTATCACGGGATATGCACAAGTACATGTTGCATGCTTGAAATCGTCATCCTCATCATCACTGATAACCATAGGCCATATTCCAAAGATTGGTGCATCTAGATCGACTTTTGGTTGGGGTCGACACAACCAAGGCCCTCCATCATCCTGATGCGCTCATACAGTGCAGAAGTGTTTCATGCATGTTTCGAGACACAAGACAGCAAGCGCTGTCCTGTGGCAATCTCTTGCCGCTGGCAATCATCTCCACATCCTCCTCATGCATGAACATACTTGAGCACACTCCAAAACAAACACAAAGCCGATCGTCCTCGGAGCATGAGCTGGCAGAGCTCGGTGGCGTCGGAACGTCCGACGCTCCGGCAAAGGAGGCCGTCTTCTCCGGATCCTCCTTATACACGCACTATCTGATATCTCCCACTGCATGCTCAGGAAAACTGATTGTGCAATCTAGCGGCGGCTGGCGAATCCGCTTGCGACTCCATCATTTCCATCGCTTGAGCCGCGTGCTGTTCAGCCAACAATCTCGCTTTCTCGTAGACCTCTGGCGGGAACATACCGGCCTGCAGCTCCTCGAGCTTGAGATCTAGAGGATCTTCATCATCACTGAACTCCTCCATTACATAGTGCTGTTGTCTGCAAGTCTCACAAAACTCATGCATCCCGGCCTCCTCCGAGGTCAGTTCATTCAGCAAAGTCACTGAGTCCTTGTCCGAGAAGTCCTGGAAGGAGGGTTTAGGATTATATTATAGGGTTTGGGGGCTTTTGAAGAGTGAATGAAGTTTCCTATGGTGGGAAACGAAGAATCCTCTTCATCATCTTCGGAGCGATCTCCCAACTGCCTTGTAGAGGCTTGCGAAAGCCGGGGCTCTTCCTCAGATCGTGCATCCACGGAGCAGTCCGAACCACGGCGGAACTGCACTAACGAAGCCTCGATCCCATGCAGCCACAGCCACATCTTGAATCGGAGCGGCCTCCTCGTCGGCAATCGAGGCGAGGTACTCGTCATCGATCGACTTGTCCCCTTCCTTGTTCGCCTCCGCCTTCGTAGGCGTAGGTGTCTTCTCCTCCAAGCGAAAAGCAGGGCAAACGAGAAAGCAATCTCCACGCCAAACCCTCTCAAAGGACAATACCCGCCTTCGGTCGAAGGTCGTGCTTCAAATCCGCGATTCTCGTGAAGCGACTGTTCTTACCTGGGATCCGGTGCTTTTGCTAATTGACATGCAAAAAACAACATGGAGCCTGCCTTCGTGAACCGATCTGCAATTGAGCCGCTCGATCGAAAAAGGTACCTCAAAGCTTGAAGGAGCTTCTTGATCTTCACGGCCTCCGCGGCCGCCTTGTTGATCAATGACTCATCCGGCTTGACAGGGAAGAGCTTCCGCTCGAGCAACTGGTTCAGCATTAGCAAAGCGTCAGTGATCATAAAAGCGCTCGGCACCGTGGTGGGGAGCGCTTGAACCCAAGGCTTGAGGAGGAAGTAGTGGCGGGACACCTCACGCGCTGTCGGTCGTGCCACGTCCGA
The DNA here is from genome assembly GCA_905221615.1 of Symbiodinium sp. CCMP2592. Taxonomy (NCBI): domain Eukaryota; class Dinophyceae; order Suessiales; family Symbiodiniaceae; genus Symbiodinium; species Symbiodinium sp. CCMP2592. The sequence goes on along the minus strand of CAJNDT010000737.1, from coordinate 86,775 downwards.
CTCGAGTCGGACGATGGCGCCACCCCTCCAATTGGGGCCTTCTATCAAGTCTCTCACTGCCAACGGCAGGTGCTCCCGCATCGCCATGGCGATGCCCTGCACTTTCTCGTAGGTCCACTTCACTTTGCCAGAGCCTGCACGTCGCATGACTATAACTACCACGCATGAAGCCCAAAGATCGGTGCACAGAAGAGGTGGGGTCTTGATATGTGCAAAGATCGACAATGCAGACTTTGTTTTTCCCTGAATCTGTTCCACAAATCATTGCAGCGAAGTCGCGGACCGAACGCCATTCAGGCACTGGCTCCATCGCAGCCACAAGTGCCATGGCAGCACCGCGGCCACAGACCCTATCACAGGGCCCTGGCCTTCGAGGAGTCTCAGAGGCAGTGCTGTGCTGTGCCTATGTGCAGCCATGAGCTAACGCCCATGCCCCGAGAGAGCTTTGTGAAGCTGACCCTGGAGTGAGCCTGCATGTCATGTCCGTCCTTCACTCAGCATCCCGTTCGGGCCGTGCTGTCTGCGGGTCTGCGGAATGTTGCAGCATGCGGCATGCATGCAGATCTTGACGCTTCGCTGAGCACTGTTGCAAAGTGCACGCAGCCTCTGCCGCGGAGGCGATGATCAAGAGAAACTGCTCGATCTCGAGGCGGTCGCCTCGAAGGGTATACACAATAAGTTTGCTTGTCAATGCCGAGTCTCTCACACACATGCAGACGATGCCCTGCCTGCCAGAAGTACGCAACAACAAAGTCGCAGGTGTGCATGCATGGCATGCACACGGCACTGTGGGAAAGTCTTTATTTTCAGGATCTGGCAGGGCCCCGACTTCCAGCTCTTCTGCAATGTGCCCGGAAGCTACCATGATATGTTTATATGCGGGCCATGCAAGCCATGCGTGCGAACTCCCTTGAGCTTCGATCGGTTTCGCAGGCGCTAGCGGCTAGCGAAACTCTGCCAAAGCCTTCATCTGGAATCAAGTTTGCATGCATGTTGCAACATAAAGAGTTTATACGAGTGTGCTGTATAGGGTGTTTTAGGGTATATATAGGGTCTTTTTTTCGATCATCCTTGCTTTCAGCAAGTTTGAGCCAGAATATTAGGGTTTTAAGGAAAATACTGTCTTCTTTTCATACTTCGCAAGCACGTAACAAGATCGGTTCTCGGTCTAATGGATGTTAGAAGCATCTAACATCAGCGGACACAAAATACACCATAATGATGGCAAATGCTGCGGCGTTGCGCAAAGTACACTATCGGAGCCTCACGGTATTGCTTCCCACGCGACCCACGGCGTCAGGGTGAACCACCGGATACGCTGTAGAGATAAGATCCGAGCTCCAGGGGCTAGAGAGAATGAATCTGAAGCAGATCCTCCGCGAGCTGATCCGATGTGGCGAGATTGCCTTTTCGGTGGGGGGGGGATATTTCGAAAGCCCACCGGCGACACAAGCATCAGGCTAGTGAGCACGGCTTCATGGGTTGCCAGATAGACACCGAGGAGACGATCCCCGGAAACCCGGATAGCCAGATCGTCTACGTCAACAAGGTGGGCACCTTCGGGCTCTCCCCGGCGAGCTACTGGTGGACTAGGATAGCCGCATGTGGGCTACGGGCAACCCATCATCTGTTAATTCCCGGCTACCCCATCGACCTCCTGCTATATGCCGACGGACTACTCCCACAGGCTAGGAATGTCGAAGAAGCGAGCATCCTGGCTATCGACCTGCCTAAACGACAAGGTGACCTCGGGCAAGGTCACCGCCAAGGAGATGCAGCAGGGACTCGGAAGGCTAGGGTTCGCTGCCATAGCCCTCGACTGGCAGAGACCATTCCTGGCTATCCAGGGGAAGACGGGATACCTCATTATCCCGACGATGCTACGGGTCCTGATGCGATGGCTAGCCGACAAGCTCGACCAGGGGGAGAGGCTACAACGTCCTGTGACCCTCTACGCTGGGCTACCACCACTGAGCTTTTTCACGGATGCTAAGGTTGAGTCCGATAGGGCCTAGTGGATAAGGCCTGGGCTCCCTGGGCCTTTTCAAAAGGCGATCCCAAGAAAGTTATAGCTGCGCTAGAACTGCTAGCGACCCTCGTGGGGATACGTCTCTGGGTCCCCGAGGGCGAGGATAGGAAGACCTCGCGAGTGGCCATCCGTGGATATACGGATAACAAGTCCAATGAGGCACTTGTGAAGAAGGCTATGACGACCAAGTATCCTTCTATGCCAATTTTAATGGAGGTGGCCGAAGAGCTATCCCAGAAGAACTGCGAGCTACAGCTCCAGTGGATACGAAGGGACATCATTCAAGGAGTTCGACCCCGACCTGAAGCGCGCATGCAGATGGCTTCTACAAGGAGCTAGGAACGCGAAAGCGAGCGACCCCGGATAGGGGGTCGAAGTTCAGCCGTAAGGCCCGGAAGCTAGATCCCTGGTAGCCTGAGTGGCGACGCGTGGGGATAGATAGCCGAAGGCTATCGATATCTCCAGGCAACCTGGGATAGTTGCCACTTCCGACAAAAAGGCGTCCGTGCTAGCTGAGTGTGTTTGCCCTGTTTGGTTGTCGCTCGGCTAGCTCGCAAGCTAACTACTCGCTACTACTGTCGTCCTGGAGGTGTTCTGGGGATGGTGGTGGGATATAGGAGCTAGTGCACGTACCTCGTGACGAGGGACGAGTTACGACTATGTGTGCTAGCTAACCTATTTCCACTCGAAGCTATTGAAGGTAGCTTCGCTAGAAACGGAGTTTCGTTCGCTATCGTCGATCGCAGGAGAGTTGCCTCTGACACGCGGAGACAGGATAGCTGTGACTTGGAATGGCTACGAACGTGTATGACCGTGGCCATTCTGGATAAAGTCCCCCATCAGGGGGGTAATTTTGAAGTGCGGCGCACCTCAAGACACCGGGTACGGCAGTGCGGGCAGCCTTCCAAAATAGCGTCCAGCTCCAGCGCTTTGGCAGGTGGACAAGCGATGTCTACCACGATCATATTTGCATGGGAAGGGAGGACCTCTTCCAAAGTGGTCGCTACAGCAATGGCGGAGGTGGAGTTAATTCCCGCATAAGCCTTCATCCGAGGGCCACTTCGGGCCCGGATGGGTTTCACGAAGAGGCTCCACCTTGTCATTTGTTCAAAGTCTTGTGGAAAGAGGCTTTGAGCCGAGGACCGTTTCGGTTCCGGCTCCGTTGGGTGATGAAGGGGGGTTTGCCCCAGTACCTTTCAAGTGCCTAGCGTGCGAAAAAGGACTCTGTCTGCACTCGTGGGCGTTGTGCCAAGTAGGTGAGGGTAGTGAGTGAAACTCGTTTAGTACAGCGTAGCGTGCTTAGGGTTTCACCTCCGTCTCACCGCGGCCTCAGGCTCAAGGTAGCTTAGTTTCTTTGGTAGCCCGCCCACCCAACCCCTGAGCCCCAAATGGGGCAAAGTACCTTTCAAGTGCCTAGCGCGCGAAAAAGGAGTCTGTCTGCACTCGTGCGCGTTGTGCATGTTGTGCCAAGTAGGTGAGGGTAGTGAGTGCAACGCAGATGATGCGTTGAGTTCTGGTATTGGGTGGCTTGGTTTAATGGGATGATGAGGTTTGCAGTGATAAGATATACAGCTCCCTGAGGGACGTGTCGAGTCTATGTGGCCTACCCCAAGACTGGGTTAGATAAAGTACATAATACACGGTATTTACGGTGTTTCCTGCCTGTGATATTTGTTGTGCGAAGAACTTTGAATACGCAGCCACTCAATACCGCGGTGTCGTACCCGTTGACGTCTGACTATACACAGGCTAAACCTGACCTTGAATACATAGTCAGGAATACAAGTGTACGGTACTTTGTAGTGCAATGCTGCGTGTACCTTGCAAGTGTTTCAAGTTGTGTTAATGTAAAGAAGAAGTGGGTCCGCAAAAACCCAGGCCGCACAGCAACCTGCTCTTTAAAATCACATGCACATCTTAAAGTATTCTCATAAACATACATACGAAAGTAAAGATCTGAAGAAAGAAGTTTCGAGGTTGTTACTTCGTTATGTACATACACAGACATATGTGCACATATATGTATATATGTATATATGTATATATGTATATATGTATATATGTATATATGTATATATGTATATATGTATATATGTATATATGTATATATGTATATATGTATATATGTATATATGTATATGTGTGTGTGGGCACACACACATACATATACGCACATACATCGGCTCCTGCCCCCGACCATCAAAAATGGTCGCGGTCCAAACTACATGAAATGTGGGGCAACAGCCACTGAGCAGTTCCTTTTTATTGTTGGGGGGTTGTGCTTCTGATTTTGTTTATGCGGTGCTACTTGGTTGTATTTCGCAACATGTGGTAATACGACATATGAACTGCACACATGTAGGTTAGGCATGATGCCTTTCGACCCTCAGCAAGGTGAGTGGCCTTCAAAGCGCGCGGTTCTCGTGGCAGCGACGGCTGCAGCAAACTGGCATTGCCGATTCGATGCAGAGGCCGCCGCATTGAATGGCACCGACGTGCTGCTTCAGAAGTGGGCCAAGCTCTCGGATAAACAAAGGTTGGGGCGTGTGGCCTGAAATCTGTTTGGAGGACGAAGCATCCCGGCGCTGGATCGTCAGCATGCATGCAGCCCAGTGGGATTGGCAGTGTGTGTTGTGGGACACGGGCAGCAAGCCAGGCCGGACGGGACGGTGAAGTCGATTCGGTCACAGAACCTCGATCCTTTGTTTTGGCCCCAGGAGAGCGGGAGAGTCACCTGCCACTTGTGAGTTGTGCTAAAAGGCTAGGAAGGACACGAGAGACAGCAAGAGAGATAGGCCCTCGAAGGTGGGGAGGCATGTAAGGTGGGGGTCCAAAATTAAAGTTTGATGCGAGCTCCTGAGGCAAAGCTGTGGACAGATAGCTGTCGGTGGCATCGGCATGTGGGCGTGATGTTGTTTCTAGGGATTCTAGGGTTGCCAGTCCACAGGTAGTTGAACGGGAGTCCCGGATGACCCGTTTACACCAGGTTTGCATAGTAATTAACGGTTTAATTAGGAGGTGTAGGTTTTGGGGGGAGGGTTTACAGGCACGGACGGGGGAAGGGGCCGCACAGACTTGCCAGACGCGGACCTTGGGCGGGTAAGCCTTCGGGTCAGGGGGCCTTGGCCTCCATACCCGTTAGCAAGCAAGCAAGCAAGATAGACCCTGAAGTCGTGGAACTAAGTATTCATATGTACTCATGCAGCTGTGTTGCAATGACGGGGCTTGCCAGGGTTCCCCTGCCAGACGCAAAAAAGAATATCTCCTTATGCCCCGCCCCCTCTTCAATCATTGTTTGGCCCCTCCTTTCATAGCCCTGCACTGTTCTGCTGAGCAGAGGTGTCGACTCCGCCTGTTGTCTCAAGGTACGCCAGCCAGTTCACGGCACGAGCCCCTGCCTCAGCCACCTTTCCTCCGGACAGGCTGTCCGGCTGCAATTCCAGGCTCCAGACGCTGCAGATCACTGTGATGCCAGATGCTCAGCGGCAGCAGATTTTGCAAGTTTGGGAACACCGGGGGTGCCGTGCGATTCAGAAGCAAATGCATGAAAGCCAGGCAGATGGCGAGAGGTCCGGCCTTGTTGCAAAGAGCATGTGGTGTGTGCTGCATCTCGCACTGACCTTGTCAGGAGCTATCTGGATCGTGAGGCCTGCAGAATCCTGCAGATACGCGGAAGCGGCCCATCTTCCATTCTCCGCTCGCGATGATTTTAAGATGAGTTTGAGAGCACGAGGGATTCCGAGCACCTTGGCAGGAGCTGAAGACGCTGGCACGTACCATGCAGACATCTCATCCAAGCAAACTAGCGACACATGTTTGGAACCGCCAACCGTCAATATTCGCAACACCGTCCTGAGGCTCGAAAGCACTGCCGAGCCCGGTAGACAGGCGTCTGCGACCGACGAGGTTGGGAAGCAATCTGTGTGGGTTGGGGTTTGCCTGACTTTGGGACACAGGTACTAGAAGCCCTCTCGGAGTCAGATTTGCTCGAGCTGGCGCGGTCGCTCGAAGACCTTGCGAGTCTCAACATTGTGTCCCAACTTCCCAACTCAGATCGATGGCCTCAGTCGGGATCCTTCGAGGCTTCTGGATCTGCATGATGCTTTTCTTTAGAAGCCACAGTGTGAAGGACGGGCGACCCTACGTGCACGCAAGAGAACCCTGAGGCTGCCGAAGATGCACATCAGACGCCCAGACAGCAGCGCAGACAGCACAGACGGAGAGACAGCGCAGCACCTTCCCAGGCTCCCGAGATGCGAAGCGCGGTCAGGCCAGGAGGGTCCCAGGACAGCTTACGAGGCACGAGCTGGTGCGAAGCTGAGAGCCTGAGAGCATGGAAAGGCCTGGGTTTTTTTTCAAGGGAAAAGTCTTGTCTGAGTCTGTTAACGATGAGGTTGGAGCAAGAAGAAGCTCGACTAAAGTCCTTGGCCGAGGCGAAGAGCTTTCAACCCTTTTACAGCCCGACAGCCCGGCTCCGGCTCCGCAGCCTGCGCGCTCTGCTTGAGGCACAGGCCAAAAAGGCAGAAGAGCTTGAGGCTCGCGAGGCAAGGAAGCAAGTGCCAAGAGAACTCTACCAGCTTGGGCAAAGCCAAGGCAGCCTTGCACCAAGCCGAATCAGAACTGGAAAGGAAACGGTTCTGTGAAAGAAGCGAGCGCAGCGAGCAACCAGAGGCCGGGCTGCAACGCGCCTTCGTCTATTGAATGTGCGCGTCTTTTGTAACGTGAACTCCAGACCAATCTCGGCCAAGATTTCCGGTCCGATGCAAACTTCATCCATATAAGTTGCAAACAAACGTCTCAATAATTTCCTGAGTGCTCCAAAAAGTGTCGCTCTCCCAATCAAGAATAAAAGTTCATATGCGACATGGGTATTTCTCAAGGCCCCTGTAATCGTTTTGTCTCAACGCCTGCTTCATGCCCCCCACCCTTGCCAGACTGGGCGTGCTAGAAAACTCGCCAAGCCAAGTCTCGTCCGTGCCCCTCCCCGCAACCGTTCCGCAACCGATATCCAAACAGCAGATTGAAAACACTTTGGAAATCCTGAGCGATAATGCTTGTGAAAATGCAGAGCATCTAGCCTCTCGGTATGAGCAAGAAGGATTGAAAAACACATTGGTTGCAGTAGAAGTTAGAAAGCAATCATGCAATCGATACGTCCAGGAATCTTCCTTGGACCAGCAACACCCGTCGCTACGCTTGTGGAGTTGCACGAAGTCCCCCTGCACAGACCAGGAAAATGGCAAAGGTGCAAAGTTGTACCGTAATTGAGCCGGTCAGCCTGAAGCTTGAAGTCCCACAGACCCCGAAACGGAGTAAACGGAGCATCGACTTTGCGACGGATCGGCTCTTAAGAGCCCACATAGACTTCAGTGTATGCAGGAAAGCAACGTCGACAGCGGTCAGGATGGAGTTCACAGTATGATAAAGTGTGTATAGTCTGTAGCACTTGCAACAGGCCAGCAGAGGACAGGCCTTGCGAAGCCCTGGGAGGGGGTGTGCCTCGGCAAGGACAGTGAAGCCCAGCGTGCGACGTCATGCGCCGAGTCCATTGGGGGAGGATGTCTGGACTCAAAGCTGAAATCATGAAAGAGGATCAAGCAAGCTGGGGAAGCCTGGAAGCCATGGCAAAATCAGAAAGTTGGCCTTGGGGGTTATGTTGCTTGCATCCTGACCTCGTCCAAGTACCGAAAGTTGCAACACCAGCCGGAGAGTAGATTCAACGTGCTAGATTCAACGTGCACGGACACAGACAGGCAACCAAGCTCAGCTTGTGCACTGTGCATAAAAGCAATGATGTTGTTTGTGCAGGCGGCGTTGCCTATGCGAGTACCTTTTGCCGGGGCCCGCAGATGCGTCTGTGACATGTATTTGGTGTGTGTGTGTGTGTGAGAGAGAACCTCCCTAGCACATGGGAGCAGAGGGTCACTCCTTTCCGTTGGTTTTGATGCCATTTTGAAACACATTATTTTGGAAACACATGATTGCATGCAGGGGGGCAGGACATCTTTAGCAGTGCCTGATTGGGAAATCCGTGCTAGGACGCAGGTCCCGCACGTGAGCTTGACTGACTGCCGCAGCCTGGCAGATCATTTGAACACGGAGGTTCCGTCCCCGTGTACAAGACAAACGGATACAGATTGAGCTGAGCGCACTTCGACAGTCGATCTTCACAGAAGACGGCGCTCGCACCGTTGATGTCTACCCTGCGGGAGGAGACAGAGTGGACTGGATTGACACAGCCACTCAAGCCGCTGATTGTCTCACAAAGTCCATGAAACCAGACTTCATCATAAAGCTGATTGAGTCTGGAAAGTACAGCATTAGTCGTGCGAAACTGTAGGTGTAGACCGCAGACGCTACATCATTGGACATACCTTGTATGTACCACAGTAGCTGAGCCCGCGCTACGGTAGCTTGAAGACACCACTGCTAGAGGACAATGCCTATTGTACCTCATGTGGTTAATTAGGATTCTCCTCAATGCCATGGCATGAGAACAGTTGAGTGTGAATGCACCCTGACTTGAGCATGTATAGAAGCCATGACCATGACATGCATGTGTTGTTGTATATATGTTTTGTCCGCTGCCGTAGGGGCCCCTTGAGCTGTATCAGTGATAGCTTCGCAGTGAAGGTGAAAAAGTCCGCCAATTTCAAATAAGGTATTTATGAAAATTGCACGGTGTGTTTGTGTGTCCGTCGCCAATCACTGGAGGTAGTTCAGAAGGAGTCGGTGGAACAACCATCGCCAACGTCTACTGCTCTGGAGGTGATTCTTTGGAGAATAATTGTTGGGAATGGAAGGGCCGTGTTCCGCACCGCGCAGGCAGAGCGGGTAGACTTGCAACGACTTCGAGAAGAGGCAGACTGTCTGAAGAAAAAGCTTCGACTCGACCTAATGCTTGAGGTGCCCCTGTAGACAGTGTAGACTCGTTCACTATTTTGTTGAAGCAGTGCCGCTGCTTGCCCATCGAGCCAGCTTTTGTCCAAGATCTGCAGTGCGCCCACGCATTGAGGTGCCGAATGGTTTCGTTGACTGGCACCAATCCCTTGTTGGAAGCTGCAATCGCGTTAATCGCCCAAAGTCTCCTCGAGCATGGTCTTCCATGTGCTCTTTTCTTGGCAACGACCCAAATCAGCAACAGAACCGACCAAACAGCCTTGTTACCAGGCGAAACGAAAGGCGAACCTATGCCATGGAACTGGGTTGGTATTCGGCACTCGGCACTGACATCATTCTGCATTCGCGCGGGGAGGCCTGTCGTGGAGAAGATTTTCTTAGCAAGTTGAAACTTGAGTGGCTTGCGGCACCTAGGCTAGGAGATTGTTGGACGTGTAAGACAAACAGAAACCACCTACAACATATTGTGATCGGTTCCGAAGGTTTGCGGCGAAGGGCGCGCCTCGCGGCGGCACGTCCTCCCACCTAGCACCCCAGCTTCTCGCTCAGCTTAAAAAAGCCTCTCCACACAAGCCCGCCTTGCTTATGGGTCTCGGCGACTTCGCCGGAAGCTTCCGAACACGGACGTCACGTCCAAACCACTCAGATTCAAGGGGAGTAATGCTACAAACATCTCCAAACAGAAGGTGTCAGAAAGATGCGCTGAATCTTGTGGTGCTCCTGGCATGCCTGTCCACTGGAACCGTTCGATGCTCACACCGCTCACATTCCTGCATGCTGCCACAGCATGGCTTGCGGAGGTCAGACGCACGAAGGGCACGAAGTCCATCGTTGGCAACACTGATGATCTGTCCTCCAAACATTCATTCCTGGGGGAAGCCTCCCGTCGGTTACACCTGTAGTCTCTTCTCTGTGTCGGTCTCAATGGAACCGAGTTCAAGCTTGAAACGTCTACACCTTTGTGCCATGGAGTTGCGCCCTGCGCGCGTTAACTGAGACGCAACTTGCATGCCATGTCTCTTGGCCCGGCATCCCGACAATATGACTTGACAGTGACGACAGGTCGAAGCTGCCGCCAAGGATTTGGAGTTGCGGCAACAAGCTGCCCAGCGACGGCCTTGGAAAGCATGGGGACATGGGGAAAGTCACATATGTTTGCGGCGTCTTCTGAGCCCCATACGAGGAGATCTGCGGAGGAGCAGGTTGCCTAGACTCCTAAACGGAACCATACAGGCACAGCTGGGCATGCGGGCCTTGAACGGCTGAGGCGTGAATTGCAGCTCTTGGAAGAGGAGTCGGCGCGCGGGCCTCGAGCCGAGAGTCCGATGCTTAGCCGCCTCGATCCAAAACTCGCTTCTAAAGGCAGATGAAGTTGGCCTCCTCGCCTGCCTCCGAGCAACGATTCGCAAGCGCAGGCCTCCGCAGGCCGCTGCCATCCCCAGCCTTTCCAGGCTAAAGGACGAGGAAGCACGCCTGCACCTGCAGCGCCGCAGTCTGGGAATGCTCCAGCAGGCCAGGGTCAAGAAAAAGCTTTCCCGGTAACGACCGGCGCGAGCTCGTTTGGCTCAGGCCATCCTGAAGGCGGCGGACAGACCAAGCCCTGGGGGCTACGTAGAGCCAGCGCCAAAGAGATCTGCGGCTCACGACCCTAAGTATTGTGTTGCGAGACGGGAATAAATCGAGGATCCCTAAGCCGTAAGTGCCGTAGCTTGCGAACCCTTGTGTAGCTCAAGCGTCAGGTCGAGTGACTGGAGGGATTCTGTCTAGGCACACTATGAACGACGGAGAAGCAGATGGTCCAGATGTGCTCGAGGTGCCGGAGCGCAAAAGCCATGCCGTGTGCAAGTGCATCATCTGTTCAATCCTTGGCGCTTGCAGGTGGATCGCGCAAGAGGCCAGCTTGCAGAGACCATGATTTTTTCGACGGGGTTCTGGCAACTTCAAATCAAAGGAGATGAGGCGGAACGTGCCACTTTGCATGGCGATACGGATGACGATGAGGACTCGCGTGCAGAGTGCCAGTTGTTGCACGAGAAGGAAGCAGCTCCTGTCTCGCAGCAGGTTTGGGATCTGGATTGGAGTGCTGTCAAGCTCGAAGCCCAGAGAGTGGAGAAGGTGCGCATCTTCTTCGGGTCCGGGCGGCAGAACTGGGTGACTCGAGGCATGGCGAGTAAGCCGACACCAAAGCAAAAGTACAGTGCTGGCGCATGTTAAGCATGTGCGAGCAGGGTCCAACTTTTCACAACTCTCGACAAGTGATCGCGATATCTTGCGTGATGCTTTGTCCAAAAAGGTTGTCTTTCCTTTGTACAAGGTCTGCTCAAGCGCTGGGGTTTTGCATGGTACTGGATGCAGTAGCCAATAGCCATCGCTCGCATTCTCTCTCGAGATGGGCCTCCCATGACAGGCACTTGTGAGGATGCCTGTCGCTACCGACAAGCTCCCACTATTGTTGTTTAGGTTTTTGACGTGTAATCTTTGGCTTCCATGCTTACTGGTGATGTTTCTCCCCAGGCACTGTGAGTGGGCAGGAGACTCGAGTAGCTTGCATAATCGGAGTAGCAGCAAAATGCGCTGAAGTTAAGCACATAAGCCCAGGCCTTAAGTACAGAGACTGCAGCTTGCAACTGCACAGACATTCCGTGGCATAGAGGACGCGTGGTTGCCTGGAGCTTGGGGCCTAAATTTCAATCAATTGGCAGATTGACATGGAACTTTTAATGTAAGGCCATGAGGCATTCCCTCAGCACGAGGGGGTGACGCTGACGAGGTTCTTGATCAAATCTGCGCGTGCTTGGGCTTTCTGAAACATGTGCAGTCTATGCAAGTAGAACGAGTCTTTGTCTTCCAGTGCGGATACCGCTACCCACTACCTTGCCTTGGCATCAACAACAACATCCTCGAGGAGGCAGCACGTGCTGAAGTTATTCGCCGGGTTCGAATCAAACCAATCGATCCCGCATGACCGAAAACTAGATTGCTAAACCGGGGGTAGCAACGATGAGTTCTCACAGGCACGAGCAGCGCAGGCAAATGTTTCGGCTCTGGCGTTGCAAAGTGCAGTCTTTTCCGCAGCAACTCATTGAGCAGGCAGGATGACTACGAGGATTGTGGCAGGATACAGAACGAGATTGGACGAAGTTGGGAAGGAAAAGCATGAATAGATCTTGGATGTGGCGGCAGCTCAACAAGGCCTGACCATGCTACAGGCATCCCAGGCCCAAAGGACAAGTAAAGCCGGCAGGAACTGCAGCCCTCAATGCCCCGACAGGCCCACCACAATGTGGTTGCGACATGTTGCGACCTTTCCAGTGTCCATGTGGTGGAACATCCCATCTACCCGCAACAAGCGAAACCGGAGCATCATTGGTATCTGCCGCATCCCATTTGTGCAAGAAAACTGGCAGAAATGCTGTGCTGTCCCAGCAAAACCTATCCTTGTTTGCTGTACTGTCCCCAGCAGCCAAAACAGAAAACAGTTTTTCCATTCCTGGAGGAGCTGCCTAGCCATTTAGCATTTTGTTTTCGTATCTAATGTGTGTTGTGCATATGTGGATGATTATTACGTTTATGCACTTACTGAGATTACACTCGGTAATTGTCATTTCAGTGCCCTTGCATTGCGAGACACTTGATGATGGCACGGCAGAGAGAGAGGTAATTGTCATTTCACGCTGTACAACACTTACAACTACTAGCACTGTTTGTGACTGTTTGTCAAAGATTGTACAAAGGTGTGTGTTTGTCTTTGGCGGTCAATCTTCACTGACTACTTACCCTAATGTGCAGGTTGATAAATATGATATGAAATTATTTCCGCATGCACTATTAAAAGATCCTGTGGTATGAGAGTATGGAAAAGTTGCTTAAGGTATTTTGCAGGAGTGTGACTATCAGCAGAAGGTAGTAGTATAACAGGTTAACATTTAGAGCCGAATAGTTAGTTCTAACAATGGCTGACGACTACAAATTAGTAATGGTGATTGTAGTAACGTAGTAGTAATTAGTATGGTTCGTATGGTGGCTCGGTATCTTCACAATAGTTAGATAAGCGACGGAAGCCTACGCAATATCATGCTAACAATGTTAGAAGCAATATGGTAAAGGTTAATGATTTAGTAAAAAGTGCTCGCGACATATTTACAAAAGATGCGAAAGTTCGACAATAATATGGCGACGCGAAAGTTAGACAAAAATGTAGCGACGCGCTTGAAAACCTTGAAGCAGTAGCAGTAGTGGTGGTAGTGGTAGTATTTAGTAGTCGTCGTCGTAGTAGACAGAAACAGCTCGTACAAGTCTTCGACGAGGGCGGCTTCACCTGCAAGCTTCCGTTTCTGCAGAAAGAGCTCGCGCAGGTCGTATTTGCAGTACTAGAGTACTAGAAGTTATGGTAGTAGTAGTCGTCGTAGTAGTAGCAGTAGTAGTACTGGCAGTCAGCATGTATCACAATCGTTTACTGCATGTTTCGTATCGGCTGCGTTTGCCTCACATTCTTCTGAACCAGCTGCTCCTGGCGCATGCGAAGTTTATGTTAGATGGTAGATAGATAGGTAGTTAGATAGGTAGACACACAGCTTTCTTTCTCTCTGTCTCGCTGTATATATATATATATATATGTAATTATGTATTACCCCTCCCCCTTTAAAACCCGCAGAACCCTTGTAATCCAGATGCGGAGCCCCGTGACAATCGATGTAAGTATCCCAAAGCTCGGTATGGTAACTCCCCCCGAGACGAACGTCGACCATGTAACTGCTCGTGTGGGTCTCCATGCTGTTGCAGATATAAGCCGAAAACCCTTTGAATGTCGATAGATTTCGTGTTCATGGAACCATCTACAAAATCGATGTGTCTTATATCGGAATTCTAAAACAACGGTGTCCAGTTCTTATATCTATACTTATCGTGGAGCTATGTGATATGTGATGACGTACCTCTGCTCTCCTGCTGCATGTTACTTTCAGAGCCCATACTGCTGCATGTAAAAATCTGCTTGTGCAGACGCACACAGAACATACATGCAAGTTTGCGTTCTAATGCAACACGAGAAGCAGTCGTATACGAAAGCATGTCGTGTGTGAATACCCAAAGGTTTATATGAAGGACTTGCCGAAACGAGGGTCCAGGAAATCCCATACCCTACAGAATACCTTCTGCAATACTTCGTGGAATAACTGATAGAATACCATTTCGAATACCTTTCAGGATACATTGTCTAATTCCACTGTTACACCCTATATAGGGTCCACATACATACATATACACACACCTCCTAGAACCTCATTTGGACTACCCTGTAAAATATGTACCTTATAAAAACAAACCACTTATATATGATACACCCAGCACGCCTTATGTTACATATATCCATAGAACACCCTTTACAATAACTCCTCTATATACCTACATATGCCCATAGGACACCCTTTACAATACACTATACAGAACACCTTGCAGGATATTCCTTACAGTAGTTCCTCTATATACCTTAAAAACCTTTCATTTAATGAAGAATACCTTAATGCCTTATTGAATACCCTGTAGCCTCTAGAATACCTTATAATACTACTTTCAGGAATACCCCGATCTACCCCATCGAATAGCTGATACAATAACTTTATGGAATACCCTGTAGAATACCACATAGAATACCTTGTGAAGCCCCTCTCTGTATCGTACGCCTTTTTGAAGGCCATCTGGAATACTCTATAGAATACCTCATAGAAAACCCGCTATGGCCTTATATATGATAGCCCTTGTGTACCGTATATATACCTTAACATGTAGGATACCTCCCGCACGCATTATACTACATATGCCCATAGGACTCCCTTTACATAACATTATAGGAACGGATAACCCCACATGACAGCGATACTCTTTTCAGCATCAAATCAGTGCAAAACATAGTGGTCTTGATAGGTAACGATTCGAGATGTGCGCACTCTGCCTGGGCGTTTGCGCTGATTGTGTGCGCGTTGTGTGTGTGTGTGTTGTGTGTTGTGTGTTGTGTGTTGTGTGTTGTGTGTTGTGTGTGTGTGTGTGTGCCTGTGTGTGTGTGTGTGCCTGTGTGTGTGTGTGTGCCTGTGTGTGTGTGTGTGTGTGGGTGTATGTGTGTGTGGGTGGGTGCGTGTGCGTGTGCGTGTGCGTGTGCGTGTGCGTGTGGGTGTGGGTGTGGGTGTGGGTGTGGGTGTGTGTGTGTGTGTGTGTGTGTGTGCGTGGAACCCAAACTACAACGGGAGTGGCATGCGCATTGTTATGGTTGAGCTGTAGCAGTACTTCAGTTGCAGGGGGCCAGCGCGTGGTGTTGTGACGCTGGCCAACGAAGCTAGCAACACCATGGAAAGAGGTTTGGGACGCCAAACCTTGTACCTGCGAGAGCTTGTGACCTATTCGATCTTGCAAGCTGTGCACTGGTTGTATTTCGGCATCAGTCTTCTTCATTACAACGTAGCAAGGCAGCCGGAGACCATTGAAGCCCATTGTAACATTTTTGCTTCTGAGTTCTCAGCTCAGTCTTGAGCTCATTGCTGAGTGGATCTGACCACTGAAGAACAGTAAACCAGGGAAGCCTTGGTGTTCAAGTGTGAGTGGGCATGGCCTTCCGTCACGTCGCCATTACCGCTGCTCTCGAGGCAGTATCCCTTGAATCAGAGCCCCGAGTGGGACGAGCTGTGCCTTGGCTAGGTTTCTAACAGGCCAAAACATCAACAGATTGGAAGTCTACGATGGAGATGGAAAGTCACCCTGATCGTGATGGTTGAGCAACATTCAGATCGAAGAGGAGTGTTCAGATCGAAGCACAGCATGAAATCCGTGTTGAAATCTTCCTTGAAGACGTCTTGAAATCCTGCTGACTTTTCGTAGGTTAAGATAGTGATTTTAGTGCTTCTAATGCAACGCAACCTGGCCGTTCATCAATTTTTGTTTGGTTCTTTTGGTTGGTGTAGCTAACGGTGCTCGCAGTAGCCGCCCCCTGCCATGGAGATCAATATTCAAATCAAAAAATGCGCAGCCAGAAGAGATCATGCAAGCCTTCGCAGCTCTGGTGCCGCAACAGCAGACAGCAAGTACGCCAAGTCATGCACCGCAAGGACGCAATCTTCCACCTCTCAAGCGGATTCGAAGGAGGCTAGGGCAACATCAGCAGGAACGAGACGCTCGCCAAGTTTGCTGTTCAACCCGGCAGAACTACAAGCCCTTCAGCAAGTCAATCCACAGGCGCAGCGCAGTCATCTACAGATGTTGCAGAGGATACAGAAACCGGGCATAGTGCAGCAGAATCAGGCGCCAAGGCCAAGCGGAAGCCACAGCCGTATTCTGCATGTCGCAAACACGAAGGACGTACTATGTCCCCTCGCCCTTACTTTCAACGCAGCGACCAGCTTGGAGTTGGAGAGACTGTGCCTACCCCCAGACCAACCTCCGGACTACTTGCGCTGCCTATGACCCCGCAAACCACGCCTTCCTCAACTTCGTCCAGACCTTCCAGGGCACTCCTTGTTCGGAAGATCTGGCCCCGTCTACGCACGAGATCGGCCAGACGCATGGACTCCCGCTCACCTACAGCAAGACCGAGTCCCAAAGCACACAGTCGCAGCGACTCCAGAGGTTTCAGAACGTCAAGAGCATCCAGGCCGCGAGCAACGCTGAGGTCCCGACCGCGTAGTAGCAAAGCAGCATCCAGATCCCGTACTCCCAAGGCAGCTAAATCCCCTGCGAGCGCTCGGGGCGGCTCGCACGGTCGCGTAGGAAATATGCTCAAGAAGACGTGTCAGCAGGCTTCAGCACAACGAGGGTTCGAAGATGGCTCGGCTATTGCAGAGTAGAAACAGACCTGGTGCGCCTCTTTTGGACGCCTTGATGACAAAGCTGCGTAGACACATGACGTGCGTCGGAGCAGCCAGGTTTAACCTGCATGCCCCCCCGTCTCCTGGTTCCCCGGAAGCCGTGACGTCCCTTCTTTATCTAATCCTGAGCTTAGGGGATCCAAACCAACCTGCTTGCGACGCCGAGCAGACATCATCTCGGGGTCTTCCACGATCCTCCATGTATGTTTCATGCGATAGAAAAGTTCTAACTCTCGGCTGCCACTCTTGGTCAGTGCGTTCGCCAACTGGGCTTCCGAGTGTACCCATCGCATGATGAGGCCATGGTTGTTCTGTGCCTCCTTCAAGGAGAGAAGCTCGATGTTCGTTCGCTTCTCTGCCCCTTTGATTACAAGGACCTCTGTGATCAGTTTGTCGTAGACATTCCTTGAGTCCGTGATCAAACAACCTTGCACCTTAGCTACCGCTACATCTGGGTGTCGCACATGAGGTCGCCCGCAACAAAGTTCACTCCACTGGTACCTAGCAAAGTACAAAGCGTCTTTGCCGTTGATGGCGGCTTGCGCCTCGGATGCTCCGGGTGAGCGGCAGGACCTGTCAATCCTATTAGAGTCTAATTAGAGTGCCAGGACACTGGAGTAATTCGCCCCAGCTCACCCTGTAACATACTGGATGGCCCGATGCCAGCGAGAATTCCTTGCGGCATTGCGTGGACCCTCCGTCGCAGCGGTTCTGGCTCGCGGCATCTACCCATCCGTACAAACTCAAGGGTTCATTAGTGTTGTAAGCCAGAACATTGGCTCGGATGATGGTCTGGACTGTACTCTCGGTGACTTCGGACAACAAAAGGCTGACCTCGGCAGAAACATGCGGGGCGACCTGTTGGGCGTGCCAGCACAGGCCGTCCAGGAGGGCCCTGAGTTGGGTCTGGTCGCGCTACGCGGTGGAGGCGTTGGTATCGAAGATGACAAGGGTATCTCCTTAATCCCTTCTACATAGCGCTCTTGACTCAAAGCAAAACCTCCTTCCGTACGCTCCACTTGCACACCGCATTGAACGAAACGGTCTGTCTCCCAATCGCCCCACTGAAATCGAGCCTTAATCTTATCCAGTATGGCTTGCCATTCCTTGTCATCCGCAGAACCGCTGAAAAGGAAATCATCGACATGTCCTGAAATCATCCCACGAAGCTGACCCTGAACTCTCCAAACCCATGCACACGCATCCGAGTTTGTCCTTTCAAGACCCAGCTCTTGGAGGTATTCATCTACTGTGCGATACCATTCTAATAGCGCATCTACCAATCCATAACACGCTCGTTTTAAGCGCGTGATGGTTCCTTCCGCCAGTCCCATGGCCTCACAGATTTCCGGGCACGGTACACAGTATAACTCTCCTGGGTATTCTCGGCCCTGAAGAAACGCACCTGACACATCGCCCTTCTGAATCCTCCATTGCTTGTTCGCGGTGATCTGGAGCTGCAACTGTCTGGTCTGCCTCGTCATGACAGGTGCTGTTGTGGCACGATGCTCGTAGAGCGGGTCTTGGTATCCCAAAAGCACCGCTCTGGCTTTTGCTTTCTTGCCCCCTGAATCCAGTGGCTTCCATGTCAATATCCATCTCATGTGGATCGCCTGGTCCTTATTCGGTCGAAGCTCTTCCGGTAGCGTCTCGAACGCTTTGGCTGCCAGGAAATTCCGCACCTCAATGGCTTTGGCGGCCCGGAACTGCTTCTTTTCCTCATCGTTGAGTCTCCTCTCACTGACTTCCACAGCTCGCCGCTTCATAGCTCCCACGAAGTAGCTCTGAAAGTGATGTAGGGATTGTTGGAAGTTCTTTTGCCCTGCTGGTAGGTCAATCTCCACCGCCACTGCTGCATCCTGCTTCTCCCAGTAGGCTGTAGCTCGTTCCTCCCAGTGGTGGTCTGGGATGGTAGCCCTAGCCCGTATTGCTGCGGGCTCGCGTGATCCGGACGAGGGTGTTGGCGCATCCTCGTCGTCCTGCTCGCCCATCTCGCTCACTGGTGCCGGTCGCTTCCCCCGCAGCCTGTGTCTGCTCGGCTGCACTTCGGCCTCCAAGTCCTGTGCCCGATGCCACTCCTCGGTACTCCTCGGTGGTCGGGACCTGATCGGAGTAGTCGCGATACTGATTCCCACCTAACTCCGTGGCTACACGTTGGAAGGTCCACGGAGTGCGGTCCTCGGGGACTGCTAGTGATTCCACCAGCTCCTCCCTCTCAGAGGCTCGGCGCAACTGCTGAACACAGCACTTAAGCAGGCTTCTACCTCGAACCCGCCACACTGAACTTCCTGGTCGTAGTAGTCCGTCTGAGTCCTGCTTACGTTCGGTGGCAAGTATTCGGGTGGGGCGCAGGAACCGGCCATGTTTGTCACCTGGCTGCCTACGTCCCTGCTGGCTTGTTTGAGCCCTCCAGAAATACACCAACTCTCCGGGTTGATAATCATACACAGGCTGTGCTTTGGAGTTTCTAGCTCGCACAATTCTTTGCTACGCAACCCAAGTAGCGTGGCTCCCTTCAGCGAGAGCTCTCAGCCGATGGGTTCGTTCCATCTCCCCGCTCGGGTCTTCCCACAATTGAGTTACCGGTGACATGTTCACAGCATCCAGGATGGGCCCTACATTATCGGGGTTGTGACCGAGAGCATGTTGTACGGGAGAAAAACCTCGAACGACATCTCGTTGATTGAAAGTCATTGTAGCTACTGCGAGCGCCTCCTCGGCGGTAAGATCTGGTTCCGCAATGCAAATCTTATCCATCACGCTTCTCACACCTTGAACTGCCTGCTCGCAAACTCCTAACTTCCAATGAGCCTCGCCCGGAATGATATCAAGGAAGATCTCATGTCGGTCACAACACCCTTCAACAGCCTGGGATCTAAAGGAACCTGCCGTCCAGTCGCAACACCTTGGGTCTCCCGATGTACTGAATCCAACCTTCCTGAAGATAGCTCAAGCACGTGCTCGCACTCGGTTGCTGTTTCAGACCACTGGTTAAGATCCTAGCAGTTCGGAAACGTGAACATTCATCAATGATCAGCATGAATTGCACTTTGGCATGTGTGTGCGGGTGTGTCCAGTGCCCTACATCAGCCGAGATTGTTTTCCACCTTGGTGGGAGGGGTTCCAACGAGGCTAAGTGTCTGTGTCCGATTCTCCGTTTTTCCGAGCACACATGACAACGGAACTCCTGGGCCAATTCAATGACCCGTGCCGGTGCCCCTCGTCGTCTCAACGCTTCCACCAAGTGTTTGTTGCTTCCGTGTCCCGTGGCCGCACGCAGAAGATACAACTGTTTCTTCACTCGTTCATCATACTGGTTTGGTTTCTGTGACAACTGTCTCTTCCACACTCCCGCTCTTTGCAACACGAAGCCTTCCTGCCTACGGGGTTCGGGATACTGGGGGCACGCAAAACCCTGTTTCCTCAACTGACTCCGAAACTCCGAATCCACAACACCGCATTCTCGACTCACATACGCTGAAACCACAAGTCGCTCACCCTTCCAGGGACACGTTCCGTGCCAGGCCTTGGGGTCGAAGGTGACCACTCGTCCCTGGGTGGGACAAACTCGGCCGGTGATTCTTCGGCCGTCGATGGATTCCTGAGTCAGGGCGTCTTGACCAGTATAGTTCGGTGGGGCTTCCACCCACAGTTCGCCTCCGGTGTAGCTTCCTACTCCGGCTACGTAGTTGGGGTATTGCGAGTCGTTGTGGACGTCCCTATGTATCGGCATCCTGTTATTGCTACTCACAACGAAGGATGACCAATGACTACCTTGGGGCAGACGGTGGCTCAACCACATGTTGAGGTACCGGGTCGTCTGGGGCAATTGCAGGGTGGTGTTGGTCACGCCGTACTGGTTACCATGCGAATACATGCCGAAGGTGTGGTACGACGCAGCATCGGTCTGCGCTCGTTGTCGCTGTTTTCAGCTCTTAAGCTTCGAGACTAATTGCAACACGATCTCCACATCTTGGTACTTCAAATGGTTTTCCTGCAACAGCTGCCTTGAGACTTCTTCCACCTGTTCGGCTTGGCTTGCAGAATACATACTGGTTTCACGTTCCTTCTTTTGTTCCGGCTCGGTTTCGGGGTCGTTGTTCGGGATGCTGTTTGGGCCTGTTCCTTCTAGATGGGGCTCTCCTACTGCTTGGGCCTCGGGTCCCAATCCTAAGTCCTCTTTGTCCCAAACACAATTGCTACAGGTCATCTGAAAATCATGAATCTTACTCTCTCCACATGTGCAAGCTTCGCCCATGCCGAATGTTTCCGGTAGCGAACTCTGCCCTTCGCTCTCTTGTAACACTGCTTGATAGCTCAACTCCTGACAGAGAGCTGCGGCAACTCGTTGCGCGAAAGCTTTCGTGTAGTAGGCACTAGATGAGGCCGAACTTCCCTCACTACGACCATGTATGTACCTACGATCAAACGTACAAGGCAAGGACATACACTCAGCCAACCTAGCATGGGTCGTCATGATTTTCCAGCCCTTCCGAAGCAACCTTTCCCCCTTACTATCCCGAAGTTGAACCCTGCAACCCTGAGTCACCGCAGTTCTCATCTGGAGCTTCCGTTGCAACTGCTGGAACAACGGCAACCGCCAGGCATCACATCTTTCTGACAACTCCCTGGACCCCTGTTCCCCGACCATAATCTAAGCGTGCCTCCGTTTCTAGGCGCGGCACTGGCGGCGAAAGAGGGCTATTTGCTGTAACAGTCTAACTGTAGCACCTGAAGGCTTATGAGCTGGGATTTGTAGACTGACCAACATTCAATGTTCTGGTTTCGTGGGCAGCACTGGGGCTTCACATCTCAAAGGTCTGTTGGAATGCTTTCAGGACGGGTCTGATTTGTATATTCTAAGAAAGATGGGTATATAGGTTCGCCTGGCTTCGGTCGATCATTTTCACCACCATCTACGTCCAGCTCTTCCAGCGAGCCGCGGTCGGGGACTCAGGCACGAACCCACTGCTGCATGGCTCCAGCAAGCCATCTTTGCAAAACCCGGCCCTGAGCAGTATTAGCAGCGACCCTTCTGCTAAGAAGTGCCGTGCGTCCAATAAAATCTTCGGCTTGTGAACAGGATACCGATAGTGGGTTCAGGGCCGGCGTGCCCATGTCACATGCTTGCTTCATGTCGATGATAAAGTGATGCAAAACGTGGATCTTTGGTCGATAAGGCCAGAGCGGCTTGCCTTGTGCCAATGCTAATGTCGCAAGTTTGGAATAACATCTCAAGAAGCGGAAACCATCAGCCACAATTGGAGCCACTTCAGGAGGCTCCTGGGTTTGTCTTCACATGAATTTGAGAATCAGTCCGGAATCTTACTTGGATAAGCTTGGGTCTTGCAAGACAAGAATCGTCACTACTTAACATTGGAAGTCGGTTCTTTATTACGTGTAAACCACGATCAGGTTTATATTGACCTAGTGTGCCTTAAAGTATTATGCCACATGCAGCTCGGAATCCATCCACAAGTCGCAAGCATAGAGAGCCTGCATGAAGCGGCTGATCGCAGAAGCAGCACGGTAAATATACAGCATGATTTTGTCATCCTTGCAAGTGTCACGGTGTGTCTCACACATGTACAGGATGAACTTTGTAATCCGTGCCGTATCAGCAGCCTTGGACCAACTGCCAGATGGGAATGCCGAAGTAGCATCGAAGAACTGCAACTTGTCCCTCGTGAAAGCAGTCAGATGCACCGCCTCCTTCTTTGCGACTCGCCAATTTCGGAAAACGGCGTTCAAGTTCTCGATTTGTGCATCAACGGAGTTATTGCCTGGAGGACCCGCAAAAAGGTTCGACAGCATGTAGACCAGGCATGACGAGCAGAAATCTTGCCCAACTCCAGCCAAATAGACATGAAACAAATCAGCCAAATAAAATTTGGCAGGTCGGTCCATGTAGGACAATGAGGGTCTGAGCATGCCCCCTTCAAGCCCAGGCTGCCACGGAGGCTCTGTAAATGTAGGCATCTGCTGAAGCCAAGCAGGGCTTTCACTCTGAATCTCTTCGAAAGGGGCACTGACATCCCCAGCAGAACACAACCAGCAGCACTGGCCAGAACCCTTGGCTGTCTCAGAATATGGAGCTTTGCGCGCTGTAGTGAACCATCTGACTAGGCGACCGGCACGTGCCTGCAGCTTCAAATCGCCCTTCAATCCTATACAAACCAGGCGTAGAACCCGGCCTTTCCATGAAATGCCGTCATCGAAACATTCCCTGAGGTCTTCGGCGAAAGTGCGAAGCAATGCCTGAAAAGAAGTTTCGCTGTTTTTATGCCAGGAAGATGGCATCGCAGCATAAAGAAAATGTGTAGTATAGGAATGGCCCAGCAAAGGCAACTGCATCTTGTATCCAGAAACCCCGAAAGCTCGAACAGCAGGGTCCTTCTTGTTCTTTTTCCCGGAACCTGAGCCTATGACTGCCCCCCAATTAAAGATCATAAACTCACTCTTCTTATAGCCTCTCCCTCCATCGATGTGTGCCACGATCGGTATGCATTCTTCTAAAGGAATGTCGCTGTGGTGTGAAGAGAAAAGCTCGAAGTCCGGATGTATGGCTCTGTAGTTTTCCCAAAAGGACAATAGAAGCAGATGGCTGTTCTGTAGACTCCTTCCACCCAGCAGCTTGTTGAGATGACCGGAATCAGCCATGAATTGGAAGATATCTGAAGGCTTCAATCTCGGAAAACCTGCGATTGCTGGATCCCCATGAATTCCCCGGAGTGGAATCGGCAGACTGAGCTTGTGCTTGTTCAGAAGCTTGTGCGCTTGTCCTTCAGCATTTTTCTCCGAAATCTTTGACATCTCATGAATGAAGCCACCGGCCGAGGTCGCAAGGCCATCGGCCTTCATTGCCTTCGCCAGTCCCACCATCTTGGAGCACGGCACCTCAGTGGGAGGGGATGAATAGATATTTAATAGATTTGGATTGGTTGCTGCTAGGGTGGGGTGCATCTATATACCAGCAAGACTGCCTACATCAACTTCGCAGTGCCATGATGCCATCAGACACACTTTCTTTCCCCCCTGAGCATATATGCGCTGTCGCTTCGGTGCAACCAGGGCCGACTTGAACACAATGTATGTGAAGTATGGCGGGTCATAGACTTGCCGCCCCTCACCCCCAGGATTGATGTTGCGATTGCCAGGTCGGCCCTGAAACTCGGAAATTAGGACAGCCTCCATTAAGGCAGCTTCATCCCACGTGGCCCCTGCAAACAGTACTTGCATTTCTGCATACTGGTCTATATCATAACGATAGCCCGCTGATGAGTTTGTCTTCGAGGGCACTTTGTAAAAGCGGAACAAAGGATCACCAGTGAGGCCGATCTTATACACAGTGGGCCCCAAACGAAGGATACTAGCAACCCGTTCCCGAATGGAAAGCAGAGCTTTGCCTGCGTTCAGCAAAGGTGGTGGCAAGCAGAGCTTCACACGATCATCATTGCCGAGGCCATCCAGCAAAAGCTGCTGCAGTCGTGGTAGATGACGGACCGAAGGTTTGAACATCTCGAGCTGCTTGTAGCCTGGTTGGGTTTGTACGTTTTGTTTTCGACTCTGCTGACGGATGTTTGTGCAGGAAAGACTATCCACACATGTACACACACACACACACATGCAGTGCATTATAGCTACCGTAGAGAATGACACAAGTGTGTTTTGGGATCACAGGATCTTAAATGTTCTAGTCCTATGGTTCTGCCTGTTTCAACAGACACAACCTTCGACCTTCGACCCCGAAGCCTCAAATCAAGCAGAGTCCTGCACCTGGACAGGTTCAATGCTTTGCTGCGTACAATGGGACAAGCCAGCTCGAGCACCCAGACTTACGGATGGTTTTATCAGGGGGTACTTTGGTTTCAGGGTTAATTCTGCTTCGTGGCTTCGCAATATACATAGATTCTTTGCTTTTGTTTTCCCTGAGCCCTGCACACACATCCTACTATAAGCCATGCTGCCCAGCCGGCTGTTTGAAACTGGAATGGACCTTGCACATAGTACCCCCTCAGAGTGGTTAACCCCTTTATAGTTTGCTAATCCCAGGGGCTTTCATCATTGGCTTCTCGTTGTTCAGGCACAGCAGCTGGTACATCCAAAGGGTCATCATCGGGTCCTTGCAAGACTGTCATAGAAGCAATATGTATCCTAGAATGCCCTGCTACAAACAAATACCAACACCATGGACAAACTCCCACTAGCAGGCCTTCTGTCGTGGGAACACAGCGTGGACATGGCACACTTAAATTGCGACTGCCATCTTGACAGAACCCTAGCAACTCTTCTAGCCACTCCTCAGGCTGTGTCATGCCCAACTAGCAGCAAAAAGCTTGAGGCAGATCGAGTCATCAGCAAAGGTGTGTAGTAGCAGCTCAATCCAACATCAGACTTGCGAGAAATGCAGAATCTCTGGATGCATATAGGCTCACTGTGTCTGAGTGTAGCACACCTGACCCAATGGCATCAGCCATGAACTTGGATGTCTCCTTCGCTTCCCGCGGACCTGGCATCGTGTTCGATACATCGAAATGAAATAATACATGCATGCTTCGCAGAGACAGCAGGCAAAAGTGCACAAGGGATTTCTTTTGCACGAGCCACCCACGTGCATCTAGTTGTTGCATGAGCTTCTGTGTCCACTTCAGGGCACATCCACGGCATCAAGTATTGCCATGGAAAGACCGATCGAGAACATAATTGGTTTCGATCTTGCAAGTTTGAAATACACTCCCGCGTGTAGCTGTACACGACAGGTTCACATCAAATTGGAAAGAACCCCAACACATTCTGTGTTTCTTTGAACCCCATTTGTAGCTCCCGAGCCCTACTTGTCTTCCTCCTCCTCCTTCTTCTTGGGTGGCTTGCGAAGGAGCGGCCTAGGCAAAGCAATAGCAGCTCTCATAGTTCCCACGTGGCAACTTGAACTTGTTGCACTTACTTAACAGCCCATATATTCAGCGCACACGTGAGCTTCTGCTTGCGCTGAGGCAGTGGCCGGCACGTGCGCTCCAGGCCCGTCCACATGGAGCACCTTGCCCAGCGGGTGGGAGGGCTTCTGTGTTCGTTCGAAGGTTTTTTTCAAGGTTTGGTAAGATATTCAAACCTGTAGTTGGTGCTCTTCACTCCAAGGTCCTGGCAGTTTCTTGGACTCGGTTACAAGGTCCACCATGATCTTGGCGCCCCTCAGTAGAATCCAAGTAGGGTGAATTTATTGGCAAATATGATCAGTCATTGACTAGGAGCTCGGGGGTTTTGGCCGACAGCTGTTCCGTGTGTAGCTTGGCCGTGGCATCAGCCATTCTCTCGTAAATCTTTTCAGCGGACTTGGCCATGAGATCCAGCTTACCTCGAGACCTTAGCAGCATACTAGGAACCCAAGCCATCAATTAAGTGCTCACTCCAGGCTCACACATACTTCTACAGTGCCACCGACAACTAAATGTTGCAAGTCAGGGCTCGCTGTGGCACGTTCCTTCTTCTCAGGATTATTGATGAGAGCCAGCTTGTCCATGAGGGCACTGCACTTTTCCTGAACCGACAGAAGCTCCTTCTGCTGGATCTCCAGCTTCTCCGCCTGGGCACACAAACTGTGAAGCTCAGTAGGCGATGTAAACACACATATGCAGAGGAAGTTGAAAGCAAACCAAGTCTTCCTAGAACCAAGTAGATTCCCTCGATAGATGTACCAACAAGCATCAGCCTCAACACCATCCCAGGCCTCGGTTTTGGCAGATTCAATGTCAGCGGCAGTTTGGAGGCCCATGTTTCGAGCAGTGACACCATTCACATCCATGCCACTAATGTCCATGGCGCCTGTGCCTTCAGCCTCCATTGTCTCCTCCATTGCTTGTGTCTGCCTCAAGCGCTTGAGACCTTTGACACGTGTGCGGCACCAATAGTACTTGATGCTCTTGTCGACGAGGTCGGTCCTAGGCTGCGTAGTTCTGAAGGGTGTTTACCCCATGACTCATGCAGAGTATATGTATGTTTCAGCGAGTGCATGCAAAGAGGGCTGTGTTTGAGTCATGCCACAAGATAAGATCCTCCCCATTGGCAGGGTCATTGCACCATGCGACCGTCTGGTCAGCCCGGGTCCTCAGATGAGGCAGAGTGAGAAAGAGAGCGAGAGAGAGAGAGAGGGACATTCAGGGAGTACATAAACAGACACACACACACACATATATATATATATAGAAATATAAATAAATATAGACCTGGGAAAGAGGAAGTAAGAACTATTCTAGATGATTTTTTCTCAGCTCCAGGGTCCTTCCGGCTTCTTTGATGGGCTTGTTCGACTTATGTTAACACAGAGTGAACAGGCTAGACAGACAGTTACAAAGACAAGTGTGGACCAATATATGCTTCAAGGGCAATGAACTAGGGAATCAGGTCTCAGCTATCAAGGAAGATCAGAGATGGGAGGGAGCAAACAACTACGGGATCGCGGGTTTATGTAGGGGCTTAGGGGCTTCTAGAGTGCGTGCGGGTCTGTGATTCAGAGCAATTCAGTGCTGTGAGGTGTAGACTCATGAAGCTGATTTGTTAATACAGATTCCATGTGATTAGGGTTCACAGGGTTGCCAGGCTTTATGTAGGGTTTTTACGAGTGTGCACATATGAATATATATATATATATGTTTATATATATACATACATGTGCATGTATATATTGACATGCAGAAGTGTGTGTATACATACATATATATATATATATATATATATATATATGAATTCAGACATATATAACGTTTTATGTCTGCATGTATACTGTTCTATATATATATATATATATATATATATATATGTATGTCCGTATGACAGTGATATTGGGCATGCAGGTCTAGATAAACATATATATATATATATAGATATATATATATATACATACATCATAACTTTATCTGCACAGGTACACACATACACACAAATATATGTGCATTATGGTGCCGGGGGTTCCAGTTAGGGTCCAACAAAGATTTCCGGAGGCTTCTTCAAATATTAAGGAAAGTTTCTAGGCTTCTGAAGTCGAGACACTGGGAGTAGTTCAAATTCTTCTTCATTTCGTCGGGGGTGTAATACCCACCCTCCTCATCCAGCTCTGAGGTTTTCTCGGAAACTTTCTTGAGGGTGAAGCGGCGGATAAACTGGTCCTGCCACGACTATGTTAGTCATCTTATGGCTTAATATGAATTAGGTACATATAGGTGTCGAGGACCCGAAACCAGAGCAGCAACCTAGCCCCTGTGCATCTTTAGAAAGGTTGTGAACCCAATCCTTGT
Organism: Symbiodinium sp. CCMP2592; assembly: GCA_905221615.1. Classification (NCBI taxonomy): domain Eukaryota; class Dinophyceae; order Suessiales; family Symbiodiniaceae; genus Symbiodinium; species Symbiodinium sp. CCMP2592. The sequence goes on along the minus strand of CAJNDT010000737.1, from coordinate 58,708 downwards.
TCCCATTTGCTCTGATGAACGTCTCGAACATTTGCTCCTTGGCCTTTCCCTTAGCAAGGAAAGCCTCGTGCATCTCTTTGGGGACATCAAGCCGCCCCGACGTAGGTTTCGGCATGCATGCCCGCCCGAACTTGCCACGCCAATTGTTGTACTCTTGCTGACTCAGAACGATCTCACCGACTTTCACAACCTCGCATTGGGACCCCTCACTAAAAAGGTTCAGAAAGCCCAAACCCAGAATATAGAAATAGCCCAATAATTGCATGACCCCCAGTAGCTCTCCACCATGTATATCAAATAATTAATTGACATGAACAGCCTTGCTCTTGGCAGCTTCCTCCTCTTCATCGAGATCAACTACATCCTTGGTGGCCTCGATAGCTTTCGGCGGGGAAGGCCTTTTCGGGGTCGCGCTTGAGGATGTAGTTGGAGTCCCCGAGAGGCTACTGGGCTGGGATGCACCCGAGTTCACACTTTGTGTAGACGGTGTCCGTAAGCAAGTCTTCTTCGATGGTGGGGTCTGCCAGGCAACTCTGTATGAGGGGTTAAGGTTATTTGGGGGCCCCGGATTTATTGGGTTTTATAGCTTGGCTTGTTTAGGGATGAAGAATGTAGGTTCAGGAATTCAGGCACACAGGCATAGTTGGGGTTTTCAGAAAAGCCTCCAGAGCAGAAGAGGCCAGTTGGGCAGTGAGGTTCTTCACCGGGGTCTCGGGCGGGCATTGTGTTTCGGCAAGCATCACCAGACGCTTGTGCAGCTCCTGGTCCGAGAGCTCGGGGCCGCCCAAGCCCACAGAATCCTCATGTCGGGGCACAATGTAAGTCAGGACGGTTTTTGCTTGTGCAAATAGTGCAAAAATAGCAGGCAGCCCTTGTTATGAACAGACATTCACTTTCACAATCATCCTGTTCGGAATACTAGAAGGCAGCTCAGACATTGCATATGGCTCAAGTCATGTAGACATACATATGTACTCGATGGTGTTCTTAGTATCCTGAGGCCAACCAATACATGCATGCAGGCAAAGCTACCTACATTGCTACATCGCTAGATACCTACATACACACATAGACCCTGCAAACGCACAACTGAGGTGCGTTTCTGTGAGTGTGTGCAAGTCGATGATCTAGTAGACATGTGCATGCAATCAAAGGACAGCAACAACTGTCTCGTTTACTAGACATGCGCAGACATATGATCCACACCTGCAGTCATTCCCACCTGCTATGTTTCTATATGGATATCTGTATGACAGCACAAAGTTACATAACTTCGACATATACTGCAGATGCACACAAAACAGCTGTCGGGATATGAAGCAAACAGGGCATGGCCAAACTCTGTCAAGCAACAGCAACTGTTCCAGGCATGTCTTCATCGCTCTCGCACACCAAGTATGCATCATCCGTGGCTGGAGGCGGGCTTGGAGCTTCTCTGACTGGGTCAACCGGCTGAGCCGGTACACTCCCAGCTTCCAGGGGTTCCTGCTTGCATACCTTGTTGTTGAACCCAGACTTCAAGTTCGGCTGCTGTTTGATGTCCTGTTCGGAGTGGGGACATGCACAATTTTAATATATGTACATACCTCTCAATATGGACAGACAGACAGACATGCCCACACATGCACACATGCACATACATAGACACACATAGATTCGTATGCAATAGACACATGGAAAGGTCTATGCATACAGCCAGACATTGAGACACACACACACATATGCGTATGTCCATACAAGTACCGATCTGCGTGTACATGCTTATTGGGAAATGCAAAGGAACACAAATAAATGTATATGTACATATTATATACACATGACAATTCTAGATACAAAGATAGGTACATGCCAACTTCCACACACATGTACATAGATATGGATGTACACACACATACATATCTGTTGCTGTGTCTATGTATATATATAAATATTTATTTATACATAGATACACATATACATATATATATATATGCATACACATAAATGCAAATGTCATATAGTATACATATATATATATAGAGAGAGAGAGAGACAGAGAAAGAGAGAGAGAGAGAGAGAGAGAGAGAGAGAGAGAGAGAGAGAGAGAGAGAGAGAGAGAGAGAGAAAGAGGTCTGGCACACATGTCTAAGTCTGTCTATATAGCTAGATGGACAGATGGATTTATCGATATAGATACATAGATGGATAGGTAGATGGATAGACAGATGCATAGATACGTAGACACAGACACACATTCATGCATACATAAATACATACATATACAAACAAACCGACACACGCACACACACACACACCTACCTGCCGACCCAGGTACTTACCTAACTACCTACCTACACAATCTACGTACCTTGATACCTACCTACCTTCCTACCTACCTACCTGCCTCGACATGTATATGTCTCAAAGCATAAGAACATATTACATTGTATGAAATTATAATATATATATATATATATATATATATATATATATATGCATATTTGTATATGTCTAGACATATATACCCATACATACCTATGTAAATACCTATTATATATCTGGACATAGACACAACCAAACATTATATTAACTGTCAGGATGTGGGCAAACCCTGAAGCAGATTAGCTAGCTCAGAAGTGAACCCCCCATTCTATCCTGGATGAACTGTTGAAGCTCATCTGGGTCATCAGGCAGTGCAGCTAGAAGTTCTGATGCGTCCATGCTAGCCAGGGCTGAAGCTAGGGAATCACACGACCACTGCCGTGAGGTAAGGCGTTCCGGCCGTCGTTCACAGGCCATCGTATGGGCTCGGGAGGGCACAAACAACCCCAACTGGACAAAAATTGTCCTGTGCAAAGCGGCCTCGCAGGAAGAGCCCCGCCGCAAAGCGCTCACATCAGACCATACATTCTGTATGTTTTTTTTTGGGCGTTGTATGGTTTTTGGTTGGGCGTTGTGCGGGCAAATTTGGGCGTAGGTTTCTAAGCGTTTATTTTTTTTGGGCGTTGCATGGGTGCTTCTGGGCGTTGAATGGGTGATTTTGGGCGTTGTACGGGTGAATATGGGCGTTCGTGGTTGGGATCTACTCGAATCCCTAGAAAACACTATTTTTGGTTGTTCAGAACTATAATGGAACAGACTAAAACCAGCCCCAGTTGTAGTCTAGGAGAAGCCGACACCTGGGTTTCTAAGCGTCTCCCTTTTAGCTTCTCTTGTGGATTCCAGGCCTCTGGGCTGTTCTGGCTGCAGATTGTAGGACCTTCTGACTTTGGGCCTCTCCTTTCTACAAAGCCTTACAGACTCTGTGCCTTTTGAGAATCTAGGCTTATCCCTTGTACAAACCTTACAGACTCCGGTGCATTTTGGGCCGACCCTCACTTCCAAGCCCGGTGGGTACCAAGTCAGGGTGTTAATGATTCTGTATGTTTGTATTAAAGACTTATATAGGGATGCACCATGTCTTTAAGGATTTCAATTCTCAGATATACATATGCACATATATACATATATGGGATGAAAGATTTAACACAGGGATGTATCTATACAGGAGGTCTACCACTATAGGGTTTGTTGTCAACACACCAGAAGGTTATCATTCCTATGGCCAGCTAGCAAACAAAGCCACGGAATTGGTCCTCTTTTCAGCAAGTGCCACCTAGCATAAAGGGTTCCACTCTTAGTGCTGAAGCTTTCTCTTTTGGAACTCAGAGTTCCCTAGGGAGCAGTGGTTTCCATTGGGCCGGGATGTGCAAGCTTTTGGCACCATAGAGGTACTTGACAAACTCTGTCATCTCAGCCAAGGGCCATAAGTCCTCCCAGCCCCAAGCAGACCAAATATCCGGAGCATCCAAGCTTTGTAGTACATCATCTTGAGGGGGCAGGGGCGTAAACTCGATCAAGTTATGTAGCTCGCTCGCAATCTTCTGGCCAAAGGAAGCTGTATACTGCCTTAAATGCACATATGGAATCTAGACCCAGCTCCGAAGACCATCGAAAGCAACTGAGCAAGCACTCAAAGCTGGTTTAAAATCTCAGGACACGACCCAGTAGCCCGGAGGTCAAAAGTGCCCTTGAACCGTTGCTTGCCTTCCTTGTCGGTCCACCGCTTGACCGGAGGCCCACGTCGTCCCGGGTTGCGCTGCTGCTCTGCGGCTTTCACCTCGGCACGTTTGAGTTTTCCCACCCAGAACTTGGTGATTGCCCGGCTGGACGACCACAAAACCGTCGGTTTTGGGGTTCGAGATTCATAGTGCCACATCCAGAACTTGCATTTGTATACCTGTGCCAGGGCTAGAAGCTGCTTCGGTCTAACTGTTATAGACACATTGACAAAACATGCTTCGGATTAGCAAGATCGGGGCTCCTGCCTGTATTCTTTCACAGACAAACTGCATGGGGCTTAGCTCGAATAGCACTGAGGACTTTGGCTGTTCCACCACCCAGGTCCCCACAAACGCAGTTGTTGCCAGGAGCAACAGGGCCACCCTTCAGGGAATATGTGGGTTCTACATGTATGCACGCAACATCTAGGCCCTATCTAGACTAAGCAACCCAGATAGAAGTTCTAACCTCAATTACAAAACGTACAACTCCTGTATATATAGGACTTACCTCTACCTGAACCCTGAACCGATACCTCCAATGAGCCTCCCCGGCCTAGATGCCATCTTGTTTGCAGAGGCAACAGCAGGGATATCGGAGCACCCTTCTGGATTGGCCATGGACCTGCCTGTACTGCCCCGGCTCGTCGTGATAAAGGAACTACAGTGCACACCCAGCCAGTGAAGGTATCCTCTCCTGTCCCCACGCATGGTAGCCGTCAGAAAAGCCCTCAGATCCAAACATGTGGCAATATAGAGACAAACCACACAAACTCATTGCTCGACATGGGCCCTACCTGTTTCAGCTGAGCATCCCAAAACCACCATTCTTTGTCACATCTAGCGCTGCAGACTGCAATATGTCCATAGTAACACACTGCTGCCCTGGAAACTCAGCCTTGACTTGTCTTGCAGCCTCGGCATTTCCAGCGAAGCTCTCGACAAAGGCATAGGAGAACACCTCGTTGGGGGCATTGTCTGTCGATTGGAGGACTTAATATTTTGTTTTATTGGGTCCTGGCTAGGAGACACATTTTTAGTCACAATATGCACACCTACACAATTGATTCGCATAGTGCTTCGACAGGCTTGGCAGAGAGTGCATAAACATATGGTAGATATTTATATAGTATATATGTACATGTCTATATATATATATATATATACATATACAGAGAAGAATATGCACAGAAAAGAGCCACAGATACAATCTATATTCAGAATTATATATTCCATCAGAAGAGGGAGACCAGCGTTGTATTGCAATGTTCGAAGGGCATACTGGTTGTCCTTGCTGTATATTCAATATAGCCAGGATGTACATGTAATACAAGCCCAGAGTTACAGACAACCTATATATGTGAGTCATCAACCTACAGGCTGTAATGTAGTTAATGTACATTACATGCAGGTGTAAGTTACATAGCTTCCCACCCAAACCCCATAGTTTTCAATTACCGAAACCTGGAGAAAACCCTGATGCCTTTTCCTGGCACAAGCAGAAAGTGCCCTTAACAAGAGAAGAAATGTCAGAAGCCCAAAGGAAACCTGATATCTGAAACCATATAGAATGGAATCATGAAGACCCTTCTGTCTGTGTCTAACTCTCTTGTACAGTCGACCGATTGGCTCCCTCATCTTTGATTCTCTCCTCTCCCTATGTGCACATATAGCTCTCACTCAACATCTAGAGAAAGCCTGCCAAGGCCTCGTTGTCCAGCTCCACATCCGGGTTCCACAGCAGGAGCAGGCATGCGAAGGCCAGGATCTGCAGGGTGAGCAGGATATCTGGGGTCTGGGTACATATTTGTCACAAAGGCAACATACAAGTTCTGTTTCATTTTGTGGCCACTAGAACGAAGCTACCCGAAGCTCTCCTATGATGCAAAATGAGACACATGCAGAAACGTATCTGAATACTGAATACCTACCTTAGCCAGCAGACCTTTGGCGCACCGACACGTCGAAGACGCCGAATGATATCGGCTTCCGTCCAGCTACCCATGGCAGCACAGACTTTAGTCCGCAACACGCTAAACTTATCAGCATGTGCTTAAAGCCAGAGACGATGCCAACATCACGTTTGCAGCCAGCCGACACAGTGCACATCCTCATGTTCAAATTGATCGGTCACGCACAGTTGCACTCAGAGCTGGTCACTCATGCAACTCATGTAGACTGCATCCTTGCCAGACTGTAGCTTCATTCAGAAGCCCCCCGAACACGAAACCCAAACAAGTCGGTCTCTGCGGCTTCCTGCGGGAGTGGGATCATCAAGTAGGCCAGCTTTCGCAGCTTTGCGCTTGCCCCGAAGTGAAGCCAAGACCTGCGTGGGGAAGTGACTGAACATGGGCCTTGCTTGCTATAAAATTAGTGGATGATATCTTCAGTCAGATCATGTAAGACCGATTGCAATCATGCTTCGAACTGGGATCATGCTAGCATCAGCATGGGAGCATGTAATGTAGATCCCTTTCTTTTCACCCGGCAGCGGCACGATTGGCCACAAAAGCCTTGTAGGTTCGAAAGTCTTGGGTCTTCCCCATTTGCACCGTTGCCTGCTCTATGGCCAACCTGCGGCTTCCAGTGGCTGTACCGAGGCCAATAAAGCCCCAAGACTAAAACCCTCTATGCCGTGACACTAAAACACTTAGCCTTGAATCCACAAGCCATATATATGTATATACTTAGTCATTTATATATGTACCCACGAACCTAACAAAACCACAAAAGTTCACCCAGAGGCCAAGCTTTTAAAAGCAATGAACCAAAACCTTAGCCCTTAACACAACACAGCCTTGCAGACCCGTTCTCCAGTATATAGGCTTCTGATACCCAAGCATTCTGTGTCCAAGCTTTCTTGGCTTCCGGGGCTCAATGAGGTGTTCGGGCTTTCAGGCTTCTGATGTTTGTGGGGCATTCATGTACAGTGATTAATCACTTAATTGGCATATGTCTCTGAGTCTCACTCTCCCCCTCTCTTTCTATACATATATATATATATGTGCACATACAGGTATACATATGTGCAGGCACAGGCATATACAAATATATGTGCATGTGTGTGTATATATATATATACACACATGTACATGCGTAGAATTCGAAGATCATATATACCAGGCTTCCTGTTACACCATTAACATATGTATGGGGTTAGCACAATATTGCCTCAGGCAGCACCAGGGTCCAATTGGAAGAGTAACTAGTCCCAGCAACGAAACCATTCTGTTGTAAGGGGAACTCAGTTCCTAGAGCATCAATAACTGGTTGAGTTTCTAGACTTAGCTTAAGTGTATGTAGGTTGTAAAAGCATAATGCCACATGATGGCCCGCCAAGGCAACAGTGTCTCAATTAAAGCCTATCTGAATCTTGCTTCAGCAAAACAGGTGGCAGATCAAAAGGGATGGTTACCACCCCTGCATGACATCGGAAACACATCGAGTGCGATCATGCACCCCAGGTAACCGTAACACCTTACAGACCTACCCTAGCTGTCGGCTGACACAGACGCTCCAGGCCGTCCTTTGGATCACACGGCGCTTCAGGCCGCCTTGTTGGGAAGCTCATAGCCACACTCGGAAAGCCTTGGCTGATGGGATGTGGGCTTCCACTAGTAATGCTTCTAAAAACCTCGATGTGTTGTCACTTCTCTAGACTTCTAGAATCCGTATAGAGCTCATAGGGTTTAGGGCACTTCAGGGTGTTGTGGGGGTTAGGACTTCAATTGGATGCAGTGGCAAAAGGATGAAGAAGAATGGTTGAGTAGCTATCTATCTTTGGGTAAGTAACGTTCGCACATACTCCAAGGTTGCTTCGCGGATGTATCCCCAAGGATTGGTGTCATGCTCCGTCCATGCCCGGCACTTCACTTGCACGAGGTCAAAGAACTGGTACTGCAGCAGGGATTGAGATATATTGGGGATTGGTGTGTATACGTATTCTTCCAAGTGATATGTGCATGCACATCTTATCCGCATTGACCTGGGTCCCCTACCTACATTGCCTCCTGTCATTCTTAACTATATACACAGAAACCAAATATACCCCAGGGACATTCAAATCTATATGTAGCAGGGGTTCACCAACATGATCGGCCCCATTTTGGTGGAGCTGTGCCTCCCTACTGTAAAAAACAAACCAGGGTCCTCGGCCGCACACTTCTGGCGGTCCTTCAACTTCGGCAAGACATGATCCCTGAAGGCACCCACGATGCGCCGGTACTTGTTCACTCCATGGGCTGTCGTGGGCATTGCACGGCGGGCAAAGGTTTTTGGGAGGTCCGCCTCCATGGGTGGTGGCATGTCATTCACACCGAAGTCCTGCTCCACCTCTGCAACTGCAGCGTCTGGATGGAGCTGCTTGCGTGCTGCTGGCTTCTTCATGGCAGCCTTTCCCTTTGGCTTAGCCTTCATCGCATGGGGCACGACAGGTTCCTCGGGATCATCGGTTCTGGCATTCTTGGACTTGGGTCCTGACCCTGCCGAAGGTTCCTCAGGATCAACGGTTCTGGCTTTCTTGGACTTGGGTCCTGGCTCGGAAGAAGGTTCCTCAGGATCATTGGTTCTGGCTTTCTTGGACTTGGGTCCTTGCTTTGACGAAGCTCCCTCAGGATCATGGGTTCTGGCTTGCTTGGGCTTGGGTCCTGGCTTTGACGAAGGTTCCTCAGGATCATTGGCTCCGGCTTTCTTGGGCTTGGGTCCTGGCTTTCCCTTGGGTTTTGGAGCATCGGCTCCGGCTTGCTTGGGCTTGCGTCCTGGCTTTCCCTTGGGCTTTGGATCATCGGCTTTGGCTGCTGCAGCAGCTGACAAGCCTTCCGCATCATTGGCATTGCCCTCGGACTCGGGTGCTGGCATAGCTTCGGCTTCATGCTTGGGCTTGCGTCCACGTTTTGCTCCAGCCTTTGCTTCAGCCGCAGCTTTCTTCTTCGCATCTGCTGCAATGGCCTTTGCAGCTGCTTTTGCTTTCTTTTCCTTTCGGTGTGCAAGAATGAAGCGCATCTGGTCATCTTTCGATGCAGGCACCTAGCTAGCGTTCTTAGGGCTTTATGAGAAGTACCAACAGCTAGATATGCTAGTGAAGATCAACAGAGTCATGGAACTTAAGGACTTAATAATTGAACGGTGCAATTGCCTCACACGGGGACTCTGGCTCATCATCCTCGAAAGCCTCTGAAGCTGCAGCCTGTTCCCCCAGCTCCTGGCTAGGCTCGCGCGTTGGCGACGGAGCCATATCCCGAATCAAACTCTCCAGGCTGGGGTCTGCTTCTGGCACATAGGTATCCTCCTGATCGGGGTTCCTCAAGGGCATGCCTCAGCAATTGCACAAATATGGAATCACACCCTCGTTGCATTTAGAATATACATATACACATGTCTATTTATGTGTGTATGTATATGTGTCTGTGGGGAGTCAGGCTTACAAGTAGGTCCGATCTAGTAACTACCATAGTTAGTATATAGCAGCTAAAGTAAGGAACACAAGTTAATGCATATACATATGTTTTTCATACTTCAGTCGCATTGCACAATGATACATAAGTGTATTCATGTCAAAATAACTTTACACACACACATATATATATATATATACATATCTATATATATATATATATGTATATATGTATATGTCTGCATGCATGCATGTTCATATGTGTCTAAGTCTATGTATGTCTGTCCATGATATATTATTATCTATAGTTGCTCTGGTCAGCGGGAAAAGTCACCTCAACTCTAGGACAACCAAGGATCATCATCATTGTTGTTAGTATGCCACAAACGAAGCTTGTACCAACTATAAGGTGCAGAATAAAAGTTAGTGTCCAAGAGGATAGAACATATGGCTACTAGCTTTCCTTAGATCCACACCTTTATGAGTTTCTGGGACATAGAAATCGAAGCTAACCCCCCCCCCCCAACATGGTGTCGAACTTGTACTTAACATAATTGACGAAATAGCTTAAATTGAAGACAATCTCAGCCCAGGATACGATCTCCATAATACAGCGTCTGTGCTGGCGATGGTGCCACAAAGCTTGCAGAGCCTCTGCCAAGGTCGCCCTCACGTGCCACCTTTGCCTCTGCCAGCAAAGAACCACAAAGCCCAGGCAGACTCCTGTAGGGGATTTCGGGCTTTGGAGGTGTTCAGGACATGAGTTGAATTTATATATTCCAACATTGCAACAGCCTTTTAAATCTACATAGAACTTCAAAGACAGAATTTGGCAACACCCCACATGGCAGTCGAGCCAGTTGCTGGAGCATGTTCGGGGGCCAAACCGTTCATCTTCAGCTTGCAAGCCTCCAAGAACCTGGCCTTCTGCTCGGGCGTAAGCTTCTGTGAGAAGTCATCTTTCCAGGTTTTAGGAATATGCGGGCGGCGTTTCAGCGCGGAGGGCCTTGATGACGATGGGGCTTCGTCGGGGCTAGATTCAATCGTGCACACTGCTGGCTCAGCCGGGCTTTCATCCAAGAAGGTCTTCTGACTTTCCAAGCTTGGCTCTGGCAAAGGCTCAACACTGCTAGAAACCACTTGATACTCGTCCGGAGTTTGAAGACTTTGCTCATCTTCCCAAGTCTCCGAAGTTGTATGGGCAAGGCGATAACCTAGCTCAGCACTGTCCAGCTGGATCTTTTCCTCCCTAGTCAAGCTTGACCGACACACGGCCCCGGCTGCCTCCCTTTGTGTAGCCTCGACTGAAGCTTCCACGAGCATAGCCTCGACTGAAGCCTCCCCGAGCGTAGCCTCGACTGAAGCCTCCCTTTGTGTAGCCTCGACTGAAGCTTCCATGAGCATAGCCTCGAGTGAAGCCTCCCCGAGCGTAGCCTCGACTGAAGCCTCCCTGAGGGTAGCCTCGACTGAAGCCTCCCCTTCCACAGCCTCAATTGACTCCTCCCCCTCAAACATCTGATCAGGATCACAATCATCGACACATGGCTCATAGCCATCATCCTCGGCCTCGGACACTTCCGCCAGAGCTTCTGGGAGAGGATCAGGACCATTGGCTGCATTCCATGCATCCTGCTTGGGTGGGTGCTTCCTAGCTTCGGAAATAACAAGATAGCACATCTATAATCTACTGTAGTACTTGTCCGCAAACAAACAATTTGGCAGAGTTTCAACACAAGGCTGCCTTCTGTCTTTTCTTCACATCAACAAGGATTTCCCAGAGCTCCTTGACCTTCGGATCCTGGGTGATGTCTTGCTGGTGGGATGGGCCTATATAGGTCTTGCAGTCAAACCATGTCTAGTTCATACGGTTTGTTATGGGGCTTCATACAAGATTAGCTAGTCAATTAAGGGTCAAGAATAAATAGATAATCATTCTTAATAGCTCGAATATAAGATTGGTTGATATAGAAGCCTGAAGAATGTACTCACTCAGCCAAAAGGAGGCTATATACGGGGCGGGTTTAGATAAGTATGATTGTTGTGAAGCCGAGATTCTCGGGGTGTTTCCCCACGCATGACCTTGGGACGTAGGAGGGTGATCATCTTGTGTACGACCCAACCATCCTTGAAAGCCCAAACCACAGGGTCAAACTCTTTGATCTCTGAGAAAAAGGCTTTGTGCTTGCCATACCACCCTACGAACATCTTCGCAAGCATGTCCGCAGGGTCGGCACTGAGGCGTTGCCTCGCACTCATCTTTAACACAATCTCCTTCATCACCAGGAAATTGTAGCTGATGTTCTCAAGACTCGGCAACAAGGTTGGAGCCCCATTGGCAGGTTGCATAAGCCTCTTACCAAAAGCCGCCCTGCGATGCAAGTCAGCATGAGTATCCCAGAGTTCAGCCATTACCTGGCACTCCTCCTCCGAACATGGCTGGCCATCGGGATAAACTTTCCGAGGCATCCTAAAAGCTCCTAGCATGGCCTAGAACCCCTGAATGCATTGACCCGGTTTCCCCAATGCACTTCCCAGCACAAAAGCTGTCATAAGCCACAAGCAGTCCATAGCACAGAATTCACAATCGCAACCAACAAGTGCAGCAACACAACTGACAAGTACAGAACTTCTAGGGCAGTCCCAAAGCTGAAGCGAAACCCAAGGGTGGGCGCACCGACTGTCCACCGGAGGACATTCTGCAGTGGCCGCCGCAGCGGCATCTTCAATCATCTCGATCATTTGGCCGTCGACCGTTGTTAGCATAAATAGGGTTGTGTGGGTTCACGGGTATCCGTTGTCAGCATATCAATAAAACTTGAAAGGTTCATATAGGTATAGGCATATGTATAGAGCTAGAGAGAAAAGTATGAAGGGTGGCACTATGTAGAAACACCCCCAATCCTGCTATATTATTATGTAATCAATCTCTCTTGGGGCCTCCGAAGTCTTCTTTCTTGGACCAGAAGCAATCGGAACCTGCATGGACACGGGTTTGGGGCTGAATCATCCTCGAAACTAAGCGTTATGGGTGTTTCTAAGCGGGCTCAGAAAACCGTCAGCGTAGGCGGGTGCAGGTCCACGGTACAGTGAATCCCTTCCTGGACGGCGGCGTGAACCACACAACAAACTCCAACATACACTTTCATCACTTCACGACGCTTCTGTGCCAGTTGAGCTTTCTGTTGTTCGTTCCGTTGGTTCACAGATTGCAAGGGTGAGAAGGGTCCGCAGGGAGGAGACAACCACACATGTTGGGGGCGTTCTCTTCTAATATAATCCTACCCAGGATGAACCTAAGACCTTCAGTCGTACTAAGATCGCCTGAGTTCCACAACGCACACCGACTAGTGACTAGCTGCATCCATCCTGCCCGTCTGTTCCTGGACGGCCTTCGTTAAAAGGCTGTCTGGGGAGCAGGCAACTTCCATGAGAACTGGGCGTTGGCCACCCGCTCCATCCGAGGCAACCAGTTCTTGAAACAAACTAGGAACGATGCTTGCCGCAGTGTCCTCTAAGATTCGGGCTTGGCTCTGGCTAAGGTCCCGGCTACAACCCAACTGTTCCTCAGCCTCAGACCGAGCGTGGGCTCCCACGCAACTGCTCAAGCCCTCAGAGTCGAGCAGATCATCTACTTCATCTCCTTCTCCTTCTTGCGGGGTCGCTCGGTGGAGGCCGACGCCGTCTCGCGGATCTCCTCGATCTCCTCCTTCATCTCCTTCATGGTCTCCATCATCATCTTCATCATGGCCACCTGCTCGTTCTCGATCTTCTTCGGAGGGGAGCTGGAAACGGACCTGCTTCCCTGCGGCACTTCGGCGGCTACCACCACAGGTGCCGTGACATCCGTGGCACGCGTGAGCCACTGAGCCAAGCGCTGAAGACGGGGACCTGAGTCCTCGGCTTCCTTGTAGGTCTTCACCACCCAATCCGTGTACTGCGGGTAGGTCTTCAGGAGGTCGGAGTAGGTCAAGGCCGCATGTCGCCCGAAACCCACAACATCGCGTCCCGTGCTCTCCACATTCTTGTAGAGGTAGTCCATCGCCTTCACCTCCATCTGGTACATGGTCTCGTTGTGGTTCACCGGGATCTTCAGGACCTCCTCGAGGTAACGAGTGAGGTCCGCCTCGCGCCGCTTTTGCTTGTTGAGCTGCACAATCTGCTGCTGGAGCGGCGACAGCGTCTTGACCCCCGCAAACTGCTCCTCCTCGTCCAAGTCCATCAGCTCCCTCAGCCGGTGGCGTAGCTGTAGCTCCGACATGTTCCACGAGGCTGCTGGGATTTCCCCATAGTCGCGGATGGCTGCTGTGAGCTCGCCCTTGGTCATCTTCTGCACGGCCTTGTTCAGTTCACCACGGTCTCGCTGGCCATGTTCGGTCACGAGGGCGTCGAGGGTGTTATTCGATGGTCCGCTTGGTTCTCGAGATTGCTGCGACATACACTCCTGCGCCTGATGTTCAGGTACTGTCTGGCTCCCTGTCTGCTCAGGATTAGTAGTAACCGAAACCCCACTACCAATCCTATCCCCAACACCGAACGCAACTGGGACCTTGGCTTCCGAGTCAGATCCTACTGCTGCCTTGGCTACATTCCCATCACCGAAAAACTGCTGCACCTCCCGTTTACCATCCGATTTGGCGAACGAGAGGCGTTGTCCCTACTCCGAGGCATCTATGTACGAACTCAGCGAGGGGATGGCAGTCTTAGCCGCCACTGCCTTATGATACAAGTCCTCGGTGAGGTCTAACAACTGATGGCCTGTGCTGTGGCCGAGCGCTGCAAATGCACCAGTTTGCGTGGGTCGAGGGCGCGAAGGACCATGAGCTGAAGTCGATGATGGCACCGAGTGCCCGCAGTGTGGCTACGGACACCAGAATCGGGCCACTTCCTTTATCCAGAGCATGGATTCGTAGGTGTCCTCCTTGGCCGTTGGCCTGCAGACCCAAGTCGATCGTCGACACGCACTGGGCCTCGCCACTGTCCGCGAAACCGAAGACCGGTTTGTTCTCGAGGTCCACGGCTTTCACACCGGTGCTTCCCCTCTTCTGTGCATTCCTCTGCATCACGGCTTCTATCGCCTGCACGGAGCCAAGAGTTCTTGTGGCTCCACCATCAATCACTCCAAAGCCATTCTTCACTGCTTCAGAAGTGGTGGGGCCCAACATTGCAAAGGCTGCCGCATTGCTCGCCATTGCTTGTTCCACGTAACATACGAAGGGAGCTGCTTCAGTCTACGACATCTTGGCCCGCTCATTGGTGCAGTTAGCGGCCCGATGGCCTACTTTCCCGCACTTCAAGCATGTGAGGTGGCTGTCGTCCTTCGGGCCGCTGGATGACGCGGCACCTTGGTTGAAGCCCTTGGCTCCTGAGCGGAAGAACTTTCTCGACATACGAACTTGATGTTGTCGCCTTCTGGCTTCCTTAGACGAGAGGATTTTAGTCGCGGGAGACTCTTCATGAGAGCCAGGACCCCTATAGCGCGCGCATGATCCAACAAGAGCCCCAGAAGAGCCCTAGAGAGGCCCGAGAGGAGAGGATTTTAGTCGCGGGAGACTCTTCATGAGAGCCAGGACCCCTTTAGCGCGCGCATGATCCAACAAGAGCCCTAGAGAGGCCGAGACGAGAGGATTTTAGTCGCGGGAGACTCTTCATGAGAGCCACAACCCCTTTAGCGCGCGCATGATCCGACAAGAGCCACAGAAGAGCCATAGAGAGGCCCGAGAGGAGAGGATTTTAGTCGGTAGTCGCGGGAGACTCTTCATGTGAGCCAGGACCCCTTTTTTTAGCGCGCGCATGGTCCGACAAGAGCCCTAGAAGAGCCCTGGAGAGCGGGGAGAGGATTTTAGTCGCGGGAGACTCTTAATGAGAGCCAGGAACCTTTTAGCGCGCGCATGATCCGACAAGAGCCCTAGAGAGCCCTGAGAGGAGAGGATTTTAGTCCTCGGACGGGAGGATTTCAGTCGCGGGACTCTTCATAAGAGCCGTGTGTTGTATATGTTGCATGTGTGTCTGTGTTGTGTGTTATGTGTTTTCTGTGTATTGTGTGTGTCGCGTGCTGTGTGCGTGTTGTGTCTTGTGTGTCGCGTGCTGTGTTGTGTGTTGTGTGGTGCGTGTTGTGTGTATTGTGTTGTGTGTATTGTGTCGTGTTGTGGGTGCTGTGCATGTGTGTGTGTGTGGGCTGTGCGGGCGGGAGCGGGCGACGCGGGTTGGCGCGGGCGGGGCGGTGCAGAGCAGAAAAAACAAAAACCCCACAGTGATGTGAGGAACTATACAGAGCACCTCATAGGATACCCTTTAAGAATACTCCGTAGAATTCCTTATAGAAAACCCGCTACGGCCCTACATATGATAGCCCGTGTATGCCATCCATATATATATATATATTATAGACATACACCTTAACATTATGTATACTACAAACAAGGGAGATGTATGTCACGACACTGTGGACGAGCCCAAATCCTGAAAATCGTTCATAAAGCTGTAGCTTATTGAGAAAATCAGGAATCGAACAGAATAGCGTACAGAATACCTTATAAGCCTCCTACGAACCTCACAAACTTCCATATAGATTAACTATTATGGAATACCCCCTATATATACCTTATACGCACCCCTTTTGAGTACCTTGTAGCCTAAAATATCTTGTAGAATATTTTCTACAATACAACTTTTATGTTTATGTTTATACCTTATAGAACCAATCCCATATACAACACCTCATGGAATACCCTACGGAATGGCCAATGAAATACGTTGCATAATCCACCCTTTTAATTTAAACCTTGCAAACTACCATCTGCAATACTGTATAAACTACCTCATGGAGAACCCTGTGCCTGATACCCTCTATATACTCCATAGAAAACCCCAAAGACAACCCTCTAAAATATGCTTGGGATTCACCATAGAAGGCCTTATAGAAAATTTTGTAGATATGAAGGTTTAGCAAGGGGACAATCAGGAGAATAATGTTTTATATAATACCTGCTATATGCCCAATATGTATGTTGACCACCTGGAATACCCTACAGCATACGTCGCAGATAAACGATGTATAGAGGGAGAATCAAGAAGAGCCCAAGAAGTTCACAAGTTGAATTGTAGCTTCTTGAATAAGGGACTTTATATGACGGAGATCCAGAATCTAGGGTCTAGAAAGTCCTCTAATACATCGGTGCTTATGTAGCGCGGGGTAGCAAGGGCTCTATTTAGAGAAAATCAAGCATGCAGTGCATGCAAGATCCGAGAATTCCTGGTATAACCCGAAACTGTTTGGTCAAAGAACTAACTATGTAAAGAAATGCTGCAGGAACCCTCTAAATGATGGTTCGAAGTTTCTTTCCGAAGGGGTTATATAAAGGAAATTAAAAATCCTGGATTTGAGGATTCCTATAGTGCGTTGAGGCTTCGTTAGTAGGAGATGTATGGTCTAGCTGCTAACTATACACGACATATTTCACTACTGCCTATGTATTATTTTGCTTGACTTCAATAACTGTCTACATGTGCCCGGCGGGATTACCTACTTCGCTAAATTTTCTATTTTCACTATTCCCCGCCCCTGTCTTGGATTGCGGTAAGCATAAAGGTTCCCCATATTCCCTATCTCAGCACCCCATGTCCTGCCTTTAAGAATCTCCTTGATTCCTTAAATTCACCAAATTCCCTGATCCTTGCCCCACATATTGGGTTTAAGGGGTTCCCTAGTTCCCGAAATTACTTCCCCATGAATGGGAACACCTGTAACCATGAGCGTCGGAGTATGTCAAAGTTAGGGATTTTAGGGGTTTAGGGAATTCACTAAATCCAGCACATAGGGCTAGGGGTTAGGGATTCTAGAGAATTCCAGGGTATAGGGGGATATCCTAAATCCAGTACATGGGGCTAGGGGTTAGGGAATTTATTGGTCTAGAAATCAAGAGATAATCATTGCAGAATTCCAGATTGAATCTGCAATGTAATTCCAGGTCGCATGATTGCATATTCAAGGATTTTTGAAATCTCGGAGAATTCTGGAATTATTATAGCCACGCCGCAAATCTGGAATTCTGGAATTATTAGACCCCGCAAATCAAGCGGGTGGAAAAAATAGTTCCAGAAATCCAGATGTGCGAGAGCTAGTAATTCCAGAATTCCAGATTTTCAAATCTGGAAATATTCAGATTGCCATAATTGCAGACTTGTAAAGGTTAACAATTCTAGAATTCCAGACTGGCAGAGGTCAATAATCCCAGAATCCCAGAATTCCAGATTTTCAAATTTGGAATAATGACAAATCTGGAGTTCTGGAATTGTTAGCCTCTGCGAATCTGGAATTCTGAAATCTGGAATTCTGCAAGAGTTGTAGCCTCCGCAAATCTGGAATTTTGGAAGTCTTAGCCCTCACAAATGTGGAAATTCTAGAAATCTTGAATTCTGGAAGAGTTAGCCTCTGCAAATCTGGAATTATGGAATTATATATTCTTGCCAGTGTGGGAAATGTGGAATATAGTGTTCCGATATCAAAGCATATTCTCTGGAGTCAGTAGAACAGCGGATTACAGCATCTTCCGTCGCAGTTGAAGCTCCTTGTAATTAACATGAGGGCATGGGTTGTGGGGGGGGTACCATATATACATATACATATACATATACATATACATATACATATGCATATGCATATACATATACATATACATGTACATATACATATACATATACATATATATATATATATATATACATATATATATATATATATATGTACATATGTGCGCCGAAAGATTGCATGTAGTATGTATACGGCTCAAGCCGTCTCGGTTCGAGGGCCTGTGCCCAGCCGACAAGTTAGGACAGTCGCCTTAAGGACCGCTTTGCGCCTGTCTGTTGCGCACTAGCAAAGCAGGGTGAGTCGTGGGTGCGTGGGGGTTGTCGCCCGGCGCGCTATTCAGAGGGTCCGCCAGGAGGTTTATCCCTCCTTTACGATGGCAACTCACCCTGATTCGGCTATACCACCGAGGTTCCTGCTCTGATGGTGAAGTTGGCGTGGGGGATCTGCTGGATAGTGATGTCCCTTGGTCTGGCTGAGGGCCCGGGGGCGGTTGATGTTGAGATTAATCCAGAGCCCCACAGACCAATCCTCCCGCCTGCAGCGGTCCCCCTTAGAGGCTGCATTGGAAGTGAGAAACTAGTTCTCGGGGAGTTGGAACGTTACGCTGCCAGGGCCAGAGAGGCTCTTGCTCAGGAGGAAAGCCACCTACATGCGGCCGAGGCTGTCGCCAATCGGGAGGCAGTTAATGCAGCGCTTAGAGCGGCGATGGAGGCAGATGCTAGAGCTAAAAAAAATGCCTCCTCCAACAGCACAATCAAAACCGATCACCCCCAAGCCTGCAGTCGGCTCCCATGTTTGGAGCTCACGTATGATCGCTAGTGCCGGCCGCGACTCCCAGTTCGCAGGGCCTGAGCATCATCAGGGATGGCGACCCGCCGTGGCTCGCTGGCCTCAAACAAACCTTGTTGGGAGATATGAGGGACATGAAAGAGGGACAGCGAGAGATCCTGACTTCGGTTCAACAACAGAGAGCTGATTTCCGCAACATGGGAGAGAGACTGGAGAGGGTTGAAGGTAGACAGGATGAGATGTTGGCGTTTGAGGACGATATCGAACAAAAGATGAGGGACTTGCACGACGGAGTTGAGAGAGGTCCTACTCCCCGGAGCCCGCGACCGGGCACGGGCCAGGTGCCTAGTCAGGTTGCCTCGTCGGTCGGGAACAGGGTGGTAGACGACTGCATGGCAACTAGAGGGTACAGAGACAAGAGGACATCCATCCGGAGGTCAGGGACCTCTTCGGAGCAGCAGGGGCCACGCCCCTTCTGAAGAACATCAT
This sequence comes from Symbiodinium sp. CCMP2592, assembly GCA_905221615.1. Taxonomy (NCBI): domain Eukaryota; class Dinophyceae; order Suessiales; family Symbiodiniaceae; genus Symbiodinium; species Symbiodinium sp. CCMP2592. The sequence continues at coordinate 39,369 of CAJNDT010000737.1, read as the reverse complement.
CACGCCCTATGTGAGGTCTAATGTCTGCATTATCTAGATGAGAATTTCAGGTTAGAAGGCGAGTTTAGCAATCCGTCATTCAGGGGGTTAAGGGGCAACTGGAGTTCCGACGAAAGAAGTCCATGATTGTGGGACAGGAGAATGCCACGCTTGGGGTTTCCAGAAACCGCAGTATCGAGGAACGCAACACACTCCGTGCCCTCCTCGGCTTGCGAGACTTCGGATTCAAGTACCTCCCCCAGGGGAGGTCGATTTCGGCTGGACGGGGAGGATTTGGTTCCGCCTTATGTTCCTCTCAGCAAAAGGGGATGAGTCTGGCTGGTGGACCTCGACGCCGACGATCTTTACGGGATAGGGTACTGGGCGGGACCTCGAACGTTGCAAGAGCAAGACGGCCAAGCATGTTTCGCTTTCCTGTGCGGCAACTTGGAGTTTGCACGGTAAAACCATGGCACATCTGACGCCTCTTTTTCGTGACCCTGTTGACGCTCCAGAAATAATTTGTCTCCAAGAAGTTGGAGGCTTCCCACATTTTTGTGTGCATCCATAACACCACCAAGGCACACTTGTCCACGGCAGTGGCGGTTCAGGTGACGCTTGAACCTGCCAAACCCACCTTCATGGCACTGGCGGCCGGCTTTCTTGTTCAGCTCCTCTTGGGGGCTAACAAGTTTCTACTTGGTAGCCTGCACCTACCTTACGAGCAGAGAGATGACGCTCAGGATGTGTGGCTGGATACCCTTGAGAACTGTACACTTGCGCTGACTGCCTGGCCTTCTTCTTGCCCTGTCTTTGTGGGATGCGACCTTGACCAGCGCCTCCATGTGCAGGTCGATGTTTTTCCTGCGATGGCACCACTGAGGCTTATGATGTCTCGCTTCCTGCTCAGGCCCCCTGACGATGTGGGCCCTACGTGGCACACTAGAGGGCTGACGGCAGCCATTGACATAGTCCTCTTCAGACATCAAGGTATGATGGGGCTCACCACTTCAAGACCGGACAGGTATTTTTCTCTCACTGTCGTAAGGCGTTAGGGAGGGGTCGACCAGCCACGGCGTTGGGCGCTGGGTTTTTCCCGCCAGCATTGGGCGAGGGTTTGGCAGGACCTGCCCGACAGCCACACGGAACAGGACCTTCAGGAAGCCTTCGCCAAGGTGCGGTTCCGCCGAAAGTTACAACGTTACCGGATTCGCAAGAAATCAAGGACCTCATCCGACAACGTAAGATTGCTGGCGACCCTCGCCTTAGGTCTGACCTGGCGTTGCAGATTGCACAACTTAGAGCGGAGGGAGAAGAGGAGCAGGCCGGTGACTATGCAGCCATCTCGCACTTACTGTGAATCCCAAAGTGAGAGCATGGCCCATCATGGCCCATGCACAAGGATGACACACACCTGCCGAGAAAGAGAAGATTAGCATGGCCTGTGCAATGCACATGGCTTAAGTCCGATAATGCAAGAAAAGAGCTGCCGTGACTTCTAGTTTCACATTGGTAGCGGAGCCTCGGGACCGTTCCTGGGGCATGCAGGTCTTCTCATGGTCCGTGCACTGTGTTCTGTGCCGTCGTGCACTTCTTTGTTGTCTTCGTCTACATGCTGTGCTATGAGGCGAACTTCCTGTTCTATGCCATCGTGTACTTCTCTGTCGTCTCCGTCTGCATACTGTGCTATGCGGCGGGCTTCCCGTTTGATGCCGTCGTGCACTTCTTTCGGCTTCTCCGTCTACATGCTGTGCTATGAGGCGGACTTGTTGTTTGGTGCCGTAGCGCACTGCTTCGTTCCTCGGTCTACATGCTGTGCTATGAGGCGGACTTCCAGTTTGGTGCCGTCGCGCGCTTCTTCGTCTTCTCCGTCTACATACTGTGCCCTGAGGCGGACTTGCTGTTCGGTGTCTTTTCGAACTGCTTCGTCGTTCCCGTCTGTATGCTGTGCTACGATGGACTTGTGCAAACATTCCTCGACTACTACACCCTCCACTTCAACATTGCCGCTCAGCCTCTTGATCAACCCGGTTTCTTACGATTGTCACTTGGTGTTGGCTTTTTGTTTTCCCTGGGATGGTTGAGAACCTAGGGCCTGCGACTTAGAGGTAGTTGTACAAAGCAGAGACGACTCCAGACCCCGACAGGTACAGTTGCCTGTGTTCTTACGGGTGTTTTCGTAGAACCAGTGCAGGCATGTTTCTGTCGGGGTTTTGCTCGGCGAGCTCGACTCGGACTAGGCGGCTTTGGATAGCTATGGCACTTGTACTTGGCCTCGGTGTTTTCTTATTTTGGCTGTGAGCCCCCTAGCTCGACTCTGGGCTTGCATACGTGCACGACGCAACAGTTCTAGGCTTTCGGACGAGCTCCCTGCGGTGCGACATTGTCAGCTGGGCGGGTGGGAAAAAACATTGCCGATGACTACACCTTATGCAACATCATCGTCGACCATATCCTCTACACTCTTCTTCTACCTATCCTGTACATCAACATTGCTGATGACTACATCTTCTGAATCAACCTCACTGACCACAGTGTCCTCTACATCAACGTCTTCGCTGACGGCATCCTCTGCATCAACATCGTCAGCTACCGGTCTTCTACATCGATATTTTGATGGGCACATCTTCTACATCAACATCTTCAAGTCGCACGTCCCCTACATCAACATTTCTGACGGCCACGCGTTCTACAACAACATTATCGACTACGACATCCTCCGCATCAATGTGTCCGTCGACCACACCGTCTACATCAACCTCCTCGCCTACCACATCCTCTACATCAACATTCTGGTGATTTCTACTTCTACATCCATATCATCCACTACCGCGTCCGCTGCATCAACATGTTCGCCGAGCACCTCTAAATCGACATCGTCGACTGCCACATCCTCTACACCAACAACAACGTTGACAACCACACCTTAAGGCTTCTACATCCACATCTTTGACTTCCACGTTCTCTACAACAACATGTTCGCCGAGCACCTTCACATCGACATCGTCGACTACCACATCCTCTACACCAACAACGTTGACAACGACACCTTCTACATCCACATCTTTGACTTCCACGTTCTCTACGTCAACATGTTCGCCGAGCACCTCTACATCGACATCGTCGACTACCACATCCTCTACATCAGCAACGTTGACAACCACGCCTACATCCACATCTTTGACTTCCACGTTCTCTACACCAGCGTTTTCGCAGACGACATCTTCTACATCAGCGCCATCAGCTAGCACATCCTCCACATTATTTTGGATGGGCACATCTTCTACATCAGCATCGTGGACTACCACATCCTCTGCTCCGCCATTTTCGGTGGCCGCATCTACTACATCAACATGCTCGACATCATTATGTTCTCCGACCACACCTTCTACATCAGCATCGTCGACAATCACACCCTCTACATCAGCGTCGCTGATGGCCACATCTTCTACATCCACATCATCGACTACCACTTTCTCTGCATCAACATGTTCGCCAACCACCGTGGACTACATTATCCTCCACGTCAACATTTCTGACGACCACACCTGCTACCTCCACATCTACATCATCGACTACCCCATCCTCGACATCAGTGTCTTCGCCAACGACATCTTCAACATCGACACCGTCGGCTACCAACTCTTCTACATGATTACATTCGATGGCTACATGTTCTACACCAGCATCAAGGCCCACGACATCTTCGTAACATCCTCGACGACACTTCTTCTACATCAGCGTCATCGACTACCGGGACCTGTACATCATCATCGATGAGCACCGCTTCCACGTCAACATCATCGACCACAAGATCAACATCAACATCCCTCTTCGACCACATGGTGTATGACAGCTCCCCACCTCTGCAGTCACCGTCCACAATCAACGGCCGCATCCTTTACACGTCTTCTACCACAACCTACATCCCCAGCGAGATCCTCCACGAAAGCATGTTCCACGACAACAGTCTCTACAACGACATCGTTTATGACGAGATCTACCACAACTGCAGCTTCTACGACAACGCATCTTCGTAGTCTTCGTTTACCGCAACATGCACGATGTCCTCAAACACCCCTCTATACCAACATCTTCACTGATGGCGTCCTGTATAGCACCTTGCCGCACCACCACTTTTTCAATGATGACACCGTCTGTGGCATTATCTTCCGCGACTACAGCATCCTCTACGACCACACCTTCTATGTCGATATCGGGCTGGAGGACTACATTCACTACATCCTGCATGGCGTCAGTTTCTACGAGTGTGCCGGCATCTCACAACCTACATCCTACATTTCATTTACCCTTGCGGCCATGTCCTCCGCCACGTCATGCTCCACCCTGACAAACACGTCTTCCAAATCAAGATTTGCCATGACCTTGTCGACCAAGCCGCGGTCCATCGCTGTCTTCTCTTCGCTGACGTTGTCCAGAAACACATCCTACAGGACATCAGAGGATACAACTCTTGGTAGGGCTTTCGTGCATTTTTTAATTTCTGTGGGTGTGCGTGGGTATGTATATATATATATATATAACATAATAATATAATAATATATATATATATATATACATATATCATATGTATATATATACATACACTTGGTAACATGCAGTACATGGGGGGGGGGCAGGACGACCGCAAAAACGTTTCGGCCCAGTCGACATAAGTTTTAAGTTGAGCTAAGCAGTCGATCGCCACTGTTGTATGTATGTATGTATGTATGTATGTTAATACATAATATGTATAACCACCTACATGAATACAAACAGACATATATATATATACACATACACATACGTGTCATGTACATATATATATATATATATATATATTTATTTATACACGTTTATATGCATATGTATATGTATATATACTGCCTTTTGCTACTAATAATAATAATAACAACAGCAAGCTGAAAGCACCAATCTCCGAAGCCTGAACCCAAGAATCAACCACAAACCCTGAACCTTAAGTAAATCTAGACCCCGTGATATGAATTCTCATATTAAGTAAGTCTGCTCAATCTTAACACCCTAAACTCAAAGCCCCAGCCTGAACGGCCTCAGCCCAAAACTCAAAAAGCTTGAAAACCTTATTGTAAACCCTGACCCATAACCGTAGAGCCGAGCCCAAAACCCTAAACCATATTGTGAGAGCGTAAACCATATTAAGCTTTAACCTTGAACTCCAAAACCCTAATCCTCACTTAAGTCGCACCTTAAAGCCCTTTAAGCCAAATTAGTCGCCCGCCCGCTTTGCTTCATGTGCTACGACACGACGATGAGTCGCTCAGGGGCCTGGGGCCACAGCTGCAGGGGTTTCAGGAGGGTTGGGTTTAGTGTGAAGGGTTTGTCTAGATCGTCCGATAGGACGTCGTCCGCAAGGACGCGACCGAAAGGTCGAAGGGTCCGTCCGAAAGGACGTCGTCCGCAAGGACGCGACCGAAAGGTCGAGCATTGTAGCGGTAGTGCAACAGGTTAGGTTGAGGTTCCAGGCATGTTTCAGGTAACTAGTTAGTAGCAGGTCTAGTTTTAGTCGTCCGAGAGGACGTCGTCCGTCAGGACGCGACTACCCAGTCGAAGCCCCCCGTCCGCTAGGACGTCGTCCGTTAGGACGAGACTTGAAGTCGATGCATCCCGATCCCCACAGTCGTCCCCGAACCCCTAAGTGTAACAAATCAAAGTAGGCCAAAACCCCCGCCACCTCGCCACCCCCACCTTCTCAGGGTTCAGGGTTTTGGGGGTCCCGGGTTCAGGGTATTAAGTTTTGGGGTATTCAGGGCTCAGGATATCTAGGCTTCAGCACTTTCAGGGTTCAGGGTATTGAGATTTATTTGGCATTCAGGGTTTATTGTTGTTGGGACTAGCAAATTATATAAATTTCGTCAACAAGTTTTCATGTGTGGCACGATGGTTCGGTGGTCTCAATTTTGCGCGGGTAAGGTTTTTAGGGTGTTCAGGGTTCACGGATCAAGGTATTCAGGGTTTAGGGTATTCAGGTTTCAGGGTGTTCAGCTAGTCGCACGAGTAAATAATCGTCACTACAAGATCTTAGTTCTTCTGCTTAGTCGACACCAAAAGTCGTCCCACGAAGACTAGGTTAAACCCGAAACGCAAAGCATCCCAAGTAAATCCACTAAATTCTGGAGTTTGGGTCACAGGATTGAGGGCTCAGGGTTGTGGGTTTGGTTTGTTTAGGGTGTTCATGGTTCATGGGTATTTCGGGTTGTACGGTGTTCACCGCGCCCTCCTTGACCCCTCATCTCCTGAATCCTACTAAGCTTCCCACGATGCCAACACCTTGTACACCTTAAACCCAAATTTCAATTTTGAATAACTTGACAACCATTGAACGCCTTAAATCCCCATGAACCCTGAACACCCTGAACCCCAAATAGCCTGAACCCTGTACACCCTGAACCCTAAATACCTTGTAACCTGCTCGCTGGAGAGTCGTAGATAACGGCCGCATGCCTAAACCCTAAGTACCATGAACCCTGACTTACATGTATCCTGAACCCGGAATACCCTAAATTCCTTTAACTTTAAATCCGTCGAGGTCGTACCATGCGCCTGGGCTGCTCTTCTTGCGTCGAGGAGCCATCATGTGCATTGACCATTGAGCTGCCATTGCTGGTCGATTGATTGTGTTGATTGAGTTGCTAACCTCTATTCCTGCAGTCGATGCTCCAGAGGCAGGGTGCGGACAGACAGGCAGCATGGCACAGAAACTGAGTAGTCGATCAGCAGCATGTCTAGCAGAGGCACGTCGACAGCCTTTAAGTGAGCTTAGCAGTCCAGTCGCCCGCCGCCATGAAAAAGGGGCATGGCGCCGACTGGAGAAGATGCGTTCGGCTCCATGGAGTGCCTTGCATCCAACTTGGTTCTGGTGATTGAGTTGATTCAGATTGTCGTTGTTGTAACTGAGGAAGCGAAGGCCAAGGAGATTTTCAAGAAGAGGAAGCAGAACGAGATGGCCAAGGCTGCAAACCGGAAGGCCCCCCCCCCAAGCCGAGCCGTCGCAACCCAGTCGGCCCAACCAGGAGCCGCCGCAATCAAGTCGATCGCCATCTCAGCCCTGGCAGTCGCAGCCCAGCGACCCCCAACCCCAGCCGTTGCAACAGAGTCGGCCGCCGCAACCCCAGCCCTTGCCGACCCAACCTAAAGGGCAGCCGAAGTCATTTGGCCCTCCTGAATCCAGTCGGCCGCCGCAGCCCCAGCTCTTGCCGACCCAACCTAAAGGGCAGCCGAAGTCATTTGGCCCTCCTGAATCCAGTCGGCCGCCGCAACCGCAGCCCTTGCTGACCCAACCCCACGGGCAGCCGAAGTCGTTTGGCCCTCCTGAATCCAGTCGGCCGCCACAAGCCCAGCCCTTGCTGACCCAACCGCAAGGGCAGCCGAAGTCATTTGGCCCTCCTGAATCCAGTCGGCCGCCACAACAAGCCCAGCCCTTGCCGATGCAAGCCAGCTCGCATTCATCTGGCGCTCCTCCATCCAAGTCGACTGCTCCCCAAGTCGCCTGGCCCTGCTGGAGTCGCCAACCCAACTCCACCCAAGTCGGCTGGCCAGCCAGCAAAGGCGACGCCCAAGCAGTCGCCCTTCGAGCCGAGGCCCGGTCCGGCCCAGCCGTTCACACCGCCACCGCACCTCGGAGAAACGTTTTGTCCAGGATGTGCATGTGCTTCTGAAGCTGAGTCTGTGTTTGTTGCTGGTAGATTCGCCACGGCAATTCTAAGGCAGTTGCCAGTTTGGGGGGCACAAGTCGGTCAACCTCTGGTGGTGCCACTTGGCTTGGACGGCCGGCTCCTTTTTTGCGATTGTCTGCTAGTGCCGATTGGCTCCAGGTCGACGGGTCAAGCCATGCCCCAAATGGATCAGGCAGCAGCTTGGGCGGCAGTCAAATCATGATGTTTGCGGTTGCCACGTGCCATCAGACAACATTACGACTGAGACACTTAGGTGGCCGGCCTGATCAGCTGTGCTCAGGCGATGGTGACACTCGATTCGGCAATGAGCTTTTTGATTTCAAGATTGCTTTCGTGGTTTGGCATTGATTGGGGAGTCTGATAATCTGAGGAACGACACGGTTCGTGACCGGAGAGAAACAGAAGAACGTCGAGTCGAGCAATGGAAACGAAGCCAGGAGGCGGATGTGAAAACGGCCAAGGCAGCTTTAGTAATCACACATTATTTGACCAGTTGTGTGGTTGTGTTGTGAGTAGTTTTGAACGATTAAATTGATTCTGTGTATTGTCTAGCTGTGTAATTACAGACAAACATCCTTTAAAAGCTGAGGGGGGTGAAGAGAGTGTAATATTAATGAAACAAGTTGTAAAAACTAGCCTTTTTTGCAGGCAGAGCAACAGTCGGAGATGGCCAAAACGAAGATGATCCAAGCGAATGCCATTCTCGACGCCGCTAAAGAAGCTTTGGCTCACTATTAATAATACAAATATAAGTAGAGAAGTAGAGTGTAGTGAAGATTTGTGCCGGTGCCTTCTTCAGTATAGTATGCTAACCTGACTGATTTTTTTGGGCGATCAAAAGCTACAGGTCGCCTTTGCTTCGTCCAGCGGCTCACAGTCGGCCAAGAAAAACGCCAAGGGCGCTGCCGAACGCATCCTCAGGGAGTTGAAAAGCGAGTCGGAGGAGTCGTCCTCGTCGTCCTCTTCGAAGTCGCCGGTGCAGAAGAAGAAGAAGAAGAAGAAGCAAGGGCGTCCGGGGGCAAGAAGCCAGTCGTCCCGGCAGGCTCCAGTCGTCCAGCACACCAAGCAGCAGCCTGTGGAGACAGTCGTCCAGCACACGAAGCAGGAGACAGAGCCTCAGCAGCCAGTTGTGCAGGACAGCAAGCAGCAGGCGGAGCCTGAGGAGACAGTCATCCAGCACACCAAGCAGGAGACAGAGCCGACGAAGCCTCAGGAGCCAGTCATGCAGGACACCTGGCAGGAGGCGAAGCCTCAGGAGCCAGTCGTGCGGGACACCAAGCAGGAGACCAAGCCTGAGGAGCCAGTCGTCCAGGACACCCAGGAGCCAGTCGTCCAAGACGAGTGGCACGGGAGGAAGCCCTGGGCAGACGTAGAGGACGACGAGGAGGAGTTGGTCCCTGTGGAGCCCTGGAAGAGGCCAGTGGAGAGGCCAGTAGTCGGCAACCCTTTCAAGGGAGGAGATAGGCTGAGCAGACTGTGGCTGAGGCAGCACCCAGCCGCCGTTTAGTGAGGCTTGCAAGTATGTGTCCGCGAAGCGCCTGGAAAATGCTGCAGAGAACTTCGTGGACGAGGAAGAAGCAGCAACAGCAGCGGCAGCTCCTCCTCCATGGGACTTGCCGGCAGAAATGGAGGAGTGGGTGCCAGCAAGGGCCAGGCCACAGTCGACCGTTCCAGAGAGAGCGGAGTCGACAAGGCCAGCAGAGGAGTCGACCGTTCCAGAGAGAGCGGAGTCGACAAGGCAAGCAGAGGAGTCGACCGTTCCAGAGAGAGCGGAGTCGACGCGGGCAACAGAGGAGTCGACCGTGGCGAGAGTGGAGTCGACAAGGGCCGCAGACCCAGAGGACGCCCGCTTGATTTTTTCAATCGGCCGCTTGATTTTGGAGGCACACGAAACTTCTATTGAATTTGAGGAAATTTCAATCGTTTGGAACTTTTGTTGGTACGTGTTTCTATTGCTTTTGAGTGTTGACTTCTATTGATTTTAATCGTGGTCTTTCTATTGATTTTATGGAAAATTTCTATTGATTTTATGGAAAATTTTTATTGATTTTATGGAGATTTTCTATTGATTTTGAGGTGGATGTTTCTATTGATTTCAGCTTGCTGAAACGACGGCCCGGGCGGCCCCAGTTTGCTAACCAAATAGAGAGAGAGAGAGAGAGAGAGAGAGAGAGAGAGAGAGAGAGAGAGAGAGAGAGAGAGAGAGAGAGAGAGAGAGAGAGAGAGAGAGAGAGAGAGAGAGAGAGAGAGAGAGAGAGAGAGAGAGAGACAGAGAGACAGAGAGACAGAGAGACAGAGACAGAGAGACAGAGAGACAGAGAGACAGAGAGACAGAGAGAGACGGAGGAGACAGACAGAAGAGATGGGATGTGGGCCGGACGGCCCCACGAAGGGAGAAGGCGGGGGAATCATTTTTGGCAGGTTCGTGCATGGCAGCCGTCTTGCAACCAAAGCTTCCAGGGGCCGGACGGCCCTAAGAAGGAAGAAGGGGGGGAATCATGCTTCAAATCTCGTGCATGGCAGCCGTCTTCAAGCCAAGCTGCCAGGAACTTTGGGCTAGGTCAAGATGCAGGGCGATGATGAAATTGTCGTCCAGGCCTATGCCAAGCTGCTTCACGCCAAGGTTCCAGGCAAAGTCGCGAGGTCCTTGGTCGTGATGTGGCGGAGAGGTTACCTAGACCAGCTGGAGATTCTTGGCATGAACACATATACATATACATATATATCTACATATATATACTTATACATATGCCGTATATAGACTATGTATTTAATTTTTTACTTATATAGAGCTAAGGGATGTCGACAAGGAAGTGGGCTTCCTGAACTTTTTGGAGTACCTCATGTACAAGATCGAGAATGATATGGACATCGACCCCGAGCGCTGGCCGGAGGCGACGAAGCACATGAAGATGAAGGAGCACGGGTACATCCGCTTGTTGCTCAACGATGCTTCATTGATCGCTCTCCAAGCAAACCCAGGCATGTGAGCCGCCCGTGCGCCAGGTCCCAGGATCTGACCAGTGCCAGGCGGCTGGGAGGTGAGCTCCAGGACAAGCCTCAAGTTTTGAGAACATAGGAAAGTGTGGAGGCGGCAGAGATTCTGCCGCTTCCGCGCCGTCCCAGGTTCAAAAATTCAAGGGGGCGTTTTTGTTAGAAGCGGCTTAATTCAAGTGCTAATCCAGGGCAGGCTACTGCCAGGGTATAATTCAAGCCGAGATCGATCAAGCCCTGCTTGACGTGCAAAATTGACTTGGCGAGAAGAGGACCTGAGCTGAAGTTTTTTTTCACAGTACGCTGCATGCTTCAAGCTTCAGGCCCTGGCTTCAAAGCCAGGCAGGCCTAGCCAGGTCCTGGGCTTCAAGCTCCAGGCAGGTCTGTCGGGTTTAAGTGCTGCAGGCCGCCAGGCAAGTCCTCAGGTTCTTAGACTAGAGCCATGGGCAGCCCCGCAGCTGCTGGCCGCGGCGGCGAACGCAACTTCGCCAAGCCGGAGGTGGACCAGGAGCACTTGCTGGACGTGTTCAAGAAATACGTCAAGCTCCTATAGGTGTCCAGGCCGCCTTCAACTTCGACCCCTACGGCAACCTAACCAAGACGAGTGCTGTCCAGGCCAAAGGGCTTTCAAAGGCGACGGTTTTGCTCAAGAAACTCCAGGAGGTGGAGAGCGGCTTGGCTTTCAAGTACAAGGACTTGAAGGAGTGCTTGGCCAAGGTCAGCAAAGACTACCCGGACCTCATCCAGCAGGCCCCGCTGAGCAAGCAAACTGCTTGGGCTGGGGACACGGCCGAGATGCTGCTGATCGTCATGGCTCATGCTCGCCGCTTGTGCAACGAAACCAGGTTCAAGGAGGCTTGCAGCAAGACCCAGTTCGAGATCAAGGATCGTACCTCGTGACGAGGAACGAGTTACGACTATGTGTGCTAGCTTACCTATCACTACTCGAAGCTATCGAAGGTAGCTTCGCTAGAAACGAAGTTTCGTTCGCTATCGTCGCTCGCAGGAGAGTTGCCTCTGACATGCGAAGACAGGATAGCAGTGACTTGGAATGGCTACGACGGTGTGTGACCGTAGCCATTTTGGCTCAAGTCCCCCATCAGGGGGGGTAATTTTGAAGTAGAGGGGGATAGAAGGGGAACTTGGCTATCTAGCCAAGCGAGAATGGCCTCCCCGCGCTCCCCTTCTGCTTCGCGGACGGCTAGCCCACAGTCTCCGGCTACTACGGTGATTCCGGCTAGTCCTGGGGGCGAGGAGCCAGGGAGCCCAACCGTCTTGCCCACGGCTGTGCCGGAAGAGCAGGACGTCGGGCCGGCTACTCCCTCCGGAGGGATAGGGACCCCCATCTGTCTTCCGTCCTTGTTGGATAGCGCTCTTGTGCAGAAGCGTGCGGTGCTGGATAGATGCCATGAGCATCTGGCGTCGCGGGGCTTCGGTGTGCTTGAGCTGGCTACCCTCGGTCTAGAGGACGCGGAAGATATTGGGCACCAGGTGGCTGAGGAGCTGGGCGTTGGCTACGACGAGTACATCGGCGACTCGATCTACCTGTGGATACAAGAGGCCCAGGAAGCTAGAGACCTGGTGGAGAGATCGTCGGGATACAGAGCAACTTCGCTAGCTTGGGCTAACCTCAGCAAGCGGCCGGCGATCGAAGGCATCGACCTTCAGGAAGATAGCGAGCCGGAGCCCCCGAAAGGGGATAGGCAGAAGCGCTTGGTCAACGAGGGCTCCCTGGCGCAGGCTAGGGAAGAAAGGCTACAAGCAACCTGGGCTATCAAGCTCAAAGAAGAGCTAGAATTGTGCGAGGCGCCGGTGCTGAAGAAGCTACAGGGGTGCCTGGACCCGGATAGAGCGGTGTTGGCGCTAGCGGGGAAAACCCGGGCTAGCACTCTCAAGCGCTACGTCTCGATACACGTGAGATGGCGGCTATGGCTACGGGAGGCTAAGAGTGGACGCCCCCCTGGGCTACCGGCCGACCTGGCCGACTACATTATGGCTAGGGGCGACGAGCCCTGCCAACGAACAGTCCCCGAGGCGATCCTCAAGGCCATCAGCTGGATAGAGAGGGTCGCGGAATGGGCGACCGAGTCGAGAGCTACCTCAGGAAGGATAGCGTGGGCGATCAAGGATACGGTCGTCGAGAGGCTATCCTGGAAGGCGCCCTGGACGCGGCGAGCCCCCCGATATCCTGCGGCTATCCTGGCTAGGTGGGAGCGCCTGGTCCTGGATACAACTGTGGCCGTCGGCTGGAGAGCTTGGGCCTGGGCTAAGCTCCTAAAGGTTTGGGGCAGCTTGCGATGGTCGGACCTCCAGGCTATGGTCCCAAACGAACTGGCTATGGTGGAAGGTCGGCTATCTACCATCCTTCGGCGGACCAAAACCACCGGGGCTAACAGGCGCATATGAGAGCTACCCGTATGCATCTCGGAGAGAGCCTACTTCGAGCACCCTGGCTGGCTACAGGCGGGCTTCGACCTGCTAAAGAACCACGCGGGCTACCAGCGGGACTATCTCATGCCAAGGCTAGGCGAGAGAGGCGCCCTGGAGAAGAAGATGGCTACCTACGCAGATGCGATGGTGGCTACAGCGGGGCTGCTGGCTATGGTGGGGATCCCGACGGTTGCCCGAGGCTACTGGTCGGAGCACAGTGAGAGAGCAGTGCTACCCACCGGGCTGAGCCTAAAGCCGATCCCGCCGGCAGATAGAGATATGCTAGGACCTACATCCGCTCCTATGGCGGAAGGGTCGCCCGACTCCAGGCTATCTACGCAGAGGCGGCTAGGGCTCGGGACCGAGAACAGCAGCTCGACGAGAGGGAGATAGCCGGCGATCTTGGTGGCTGGCTTTTCCGGACTGGCAAGGCTAGCGAGCAGGAAGCTGAGAAGCTTTCGGGAGAGCTGCGACGAGAGTGGGCTAGCGAGCGCATCGTGGAGATGGTGGCTGGTCCGGGGATACCTGAAGAAATCGTGGCGAGCGATCCTCCCGAAGATAGACCCGACTCCTCGGCTAGTGAGCCGGAGCTGGGACCGGAACCCAACCGGAACCGGCCGAGGCAGCTCCTTAAGAAGGCTAGGTGCACGAGCTATATCATAGTTGAGCTTCCAGGGAAGAAGTACAGGCTACACAAGGGGGGCCAGGCCGGGTGCTGGATGGGCCGCCGTAGGATATTTAAGAACTCCCAAGAGTTTTCGGCGAGGCCCGAACCCAACCAGTACACGCATGTCTGTAGGCTATGCTGGCCGAAAGGCCGAGGCGAAGAGCCCCGTCTGGTGATAGCGACACCTCTCAGGCTAGCACCGGCGACCAGAAGCCGGAGCAGGGAGAGGAAGAAGATTTCGGAGAGGTCCCAGCAGCAGAGCTGCAGGGAGTACCTCCGGGGATAGTACCCCAGTTGCCGATGGCTCCGTTGCCGGCTATTCCGTTAGGCTGGGGACCGCCTTTTTCCTGAAGGGATAGAAACGCCGGGAGAGCAGCGGGGCTGGACAACGGGGGGATACGTCCGGGGGGGCCTCTCGGGATATACTCTTTCCTTCCCATCTCTCCGGGGGCGGGGGCCCAGGGGGAGAAAGAAGGGGAGAGAAGAGAGGAGAGAGAGAGGAGAGAATCACGTTGTTGCACTTGCTGTCTTGTCTGCTGGCTAGGACGTAGGCCGCGAGGTTCTCAGGCAGGCTAAGCTGCATGTGCACATGTCTGGCTGAGTTTGCACTTGTGGGCTAGGGCACAGCACAAATGCACTTGCCGCGGCTACTGTGGCTAGGGTGGAGTAACGGACCACCAGCTTTTCTGGAGAGCCCACGCTAGGTGGGCGAGCCTGCGTGCCTTCGGGCCGGCTAGCGGCACATGGCTACTGCCCCCAGCTGGGCAGACCAGACTGAGTCGGCTAGCGTCCAGGCGCAACGGATAGAAGTGCTACGCCTCTTAGAGGACTGGCTAGAGACTGACCCGGCGAGCTTGGCCGAACAGATATACGATCGGCTAAGTCTGGATAAGCAGCACGCATACAGCCTGGCGGCCGGCTATCTGCCAGGCTACTCAAGTTCCAAGGGGCTAGGTCTTGGGACGATATCTCTGCGGAGCTTGAGGCTAGCCTGTCCACCACCGAGGCTAGATACCTTGAGCAGAGGATAGAGAAGAACCGGCAGCTGGCCGGGCTACGACCGCACCGACCAGGAGAGACCCTGGAGGAGGATAGCGTCACGGATAACGAGCTGGCTCGCCCTTGCGTGGCCGCCGCTGCGCTGTGTATCCTGGTTGCTATCCGGACCATCCTGGAAGGTGCCTATCCGGAAGACCTCCTCCATCCTAGCCACATAGGCCGGGACGTCCGCCGGTGGGCCACGGTAGCCCTGCATGCATCTAGCCAAGAACTGCTTCAGGCTCTCGCCCTGGGCAGGGTACTCTGTACTCGCCCTTAGCGGTGTAGCCGTGGTCTCTGCCGCGGCTGCCCTAGCCTGCTGTAGCCCCGGACCCGGGTTGACGACCTGGGCCGGGTCTAGCCCAGCCGAGAACGGCAGGGTGGTAGCCGTTTCTTCTTTATCCGCTGCATTCCCCTGTCGCAGCTTGTTCTTAGCCTTGGACTCTTGGACCGTCGGCGGGTCCCTAGCCGGCTTCTTGGGCCTCGCCGCTGTGCTATCCTCTGTGCTGGCCTCCTCTGCCCCAGGCTGGGGCTCCTCTTGCCTAGCAACAGGGGTAGCCGTGCCGCGGACCTCCGCCTCTAGCTCCTTGAGCTTAGCCATCATCTCGTGTAGCATGTCTAGCCGTTCAGGTGGTGGCCCGGCGCTAGCTGAGGTAGCCTCCGGGTCCTCCCCCTGCCACGGTGTAGCCTCCGGGATACGATCCCTTCCCGCCCTTGAGGCCGCAGGCTAAGAGCACCACCAAAGGACGCGGTGGGGATAGCGACCGTGGCTACATCCACCCGGATAGCAGCCACCCGCTACACAGGAGGCTAGGAGCGGGCCGATACAACGAGGCCCAGTGGGAGGCTATGGCCGGTGACGGCCGGATAGCTCCGGAGAGGCCCGCGCTCCAGCAGGGAGCGGCGGTGAACATCAACCTGGATAGGCCCACCGAACGGCTACTTCGCGAAGAACCCGATGTGGTGCACCGGATAATGGCGCCCCCGCCAGTGGCTAGTCAAGCCAAAGGGCGACCACTCGGCCCGGATAGCGGCATGATCGATCAGACCTGGCTATATGTGGCTAGGGCCCAGTGGCCCCTGGGGAGCTACGAGAAGGGCGGTCGCCAGGATAGAAGGCTATCGCAGTTGGCGGATAGAGGCCGCGATGTCAGCGGCAAAGGGGCGATACATGACCCCAACTGGATATACAAGCTAGAGGATGAGGACTTCATCGCGGTTAGCACCCGGTCCGGCTACGCAAAAGAGCTAACAGAAGCGATCCCGGAACAGGGATGGATATTGTGCAGGCCCCAAGGGGCTACCCCTGGGGTAGGCCGATGGGAGCCTGCCGGGGCTATCTTCAGATGTATAGTGGTCTGTGATCACTGTCGGCTAGAGCAGTGCAACAAAAGGATGTGGTACTGCCTGGATACGCATGGGGATAGAGGCCATACGTGCAATAGCTGTCGGCCCCCGTCTGGCTATGGTGGCCCGGCGAAGGGAGCTGGCAGGGGCCGAAAGGGTCCGGGCTAAAGCACGGTCGTATGGCTAGATCTCCCAGACTTGCGGCTAGTGACGAAAATAGCGGATAGTGTGTGGACCTCGCGCTTTCACTTCATGTCGGCTAGTGCCTCCGTTTGCCAGAAAGAAGAGAGTGCCAGGCTAGGTTTTCCCAGGATACGTGAAACCTCGGACGGGGGGGGGGGGTCGGCCTCTCGGGTCTCGGGGGGGGCACTCCCTCTTTCCCAAGGGGGGGGGCCCGGGGTCTCGGGTTGATACTCCTTCCTTCCCATCTCTCCGGCTAGGGGGGGGAAAGCCCTGCTGAACGGCCACATGGCTAGAGCTTTTGATTTCAAGAACGACAGTAGCCGAAAGGTAGCTAGCCCGTTGGCGGGCTAAATCCAGAATGGCTTCCTTGCCCGACCCAGCGGAGCTAGCAAAGGGCTCCACGGATTTTCGCTACCTTTTGACCCAGAATCGGGTCCCGGATACCTCCCAGGCTACCTTGTTCAAAGCCGGGATAGACACGATAGCGAAGTTTTCGGCGAGTTTCAAGGACGAAGCCGACCTCAAGTCGGTGCTAGCCAAGGACTTCTCGATAGAGCCAGAAAGCTCACTAACAAACAGGGCGCTAGCGGCCGCCTTCGTGGTTGCATGGAGAGCCGCGCAGGCCAGAACCCGCGAGCAGGCGGATAGAGAAGCGGCTAGCGAGGTCCGGGAATGGGCTAAGCCCATCCCCCAAACGGAATACATGGCTATGCGCCAGTCCTTCTCACAGAAGTTTGGCGAGCCCGAGGATAAGCATATTCCGGCTAAGGAATATATTGAGCGAAAGCTGCACGAGCTAGAGACGGGCGAGTTCAGGGCGGAGCCCCTGAACGAGGTGCTGTCCAGAGACGAGATAGACCCGGATGTGCTAGTTCCCCAGTGGGATAGCAAGGGCACCGCCCTCGTGCTCAAGAAGGCTACCTCGAAAGGGGCGATGCCATCCGGACCGGAGCAACTACGGCTACGGCTAACAGTCATGCAAAATGCACTTCTCATGATAGGCCTCCAGCATCCAGGGCGAGCAGAACTCAAGGATATCGACTTCCAGCTCTTTGAGAAATACAAAGACTATCTGCTCGGCGACTTTTGCTATGGGCTACGGTCCAACGAGGCTAGCGGAAGTCTTGCTCCCCCGTGGACCCTGGTGCTATCCTACGAGAACGCTATCCGGAAACAGGCCTACAAGCAGATGGTCCTCAAGGGGATAGCCTTCGCGGACGCGCTAGTCCAGTCCTGGAAGGACGCGGCTACCAAGGAGCGGCACTTCACGACTCCGTTGTCCCTTTGTGCTAAAAGGCCGCAGCCCTGGAACTGGGATAGCACCAACACCCCGCCGGCTAAGCCCAACAAGAAGGGCAAGGGCAGAGGCAAGGGCAAGGACGGCAAGGATAGCAACAAGAAGGCTAAGACCGCTACCTTCCACCGCACCGAGGATGACAAGCCGATATGTTTTCGATTTAATTTGAAAGGTGGCTGCAAGAAAGGGGATAAGTGCCACTTCGTGCATGTCTGCACGAAGTGTCGGGGACCGCATTCGGCTATCAACTGCCCCGGCACGGCTACGCCGTCGACGTCGACAGCGGCCAACTGACTACCGGTGCCTGAGCCGGCTACATCGGCTACACCTGAGGCGACACCTGCACACCGGCGGCTACAGGCTCTCTACCTCTTCTCGGGAAGAGAAAGGCTAGGCAGCTTCCAAAGCCACCTCCGCCGGCTAGTTTCTTCCTTCGGGCTCGACATCGATATCTCTTGTGTGGATCTGGCGAGAAGTCCGCCCATTGACCTGGCTACTTCCAAGGAGAGGGCGAAGTACCTTCACAAAGTTCAATCGGGCCACTACGACATCGTGGCTATGTCTCCCCCTGTGGCGACGTTCTCTAGGGCGAGCTCGGCTAACCGTAAAGGTCCCCGGCCAGTCCGAAGCTTCGACGAGCCCAGAGGATTGGCTACACTCACGGCCAAGGAAAGAGACCGGGCTATTCTTGGCAACATTTTTGCTGATTTTTCTTTTGAAATAGCTAGTGCTGCGGTTTCCTCGGCTACCTTCTTCGTCCTGGAGCAGCCAGAAGACCTGGGGGCTATGCCGGCTGGCCCCCACAAAGGCCGGCGACCGGCCAGCATGTGGCAATGGGAGGCTCATGAACGGCTAGTTGGCCTCGGGCTACGTTCGGTGGCCCTGCACCTGGATAACTTCGGAGCACCCTCGGCGAAACCGACACGACTGCTACTGAAGACACCTCTGGAGATGCCGGCTACCGTGCACGAAGGCCTCCCCACCTTCGACAACAAGGGCTACTACCTGGGCCCCTTGCCGAAAGCGGCTACTTCATCGACGCCGCAGAGCCCCATGCTGGCTAAGGAGACGCTTGGCGAGTGGCCCTCGAACTTCTGCCGATGGCTAGCACAGTTAGCCCTGGCAACCTGCACGGCTACTGCTCCGACTGCCTCCGGAGAGGGGGTTCCGACTGTGCAGGATAAGGCGAGTTCTGGCGACCTCGACTATGTTACAAACCAACCAGAGGGCCCACGGCTACATGGTGGCACGCCCCCCCGCCGATGCCATCAAAACGACGGGATAAAGGAATTCCACGACGGTGGCGGGCTATGCTCTCCTGGGCGATGGCCCCGACACTCTCGTGGACATGCCGCGGGCGAGTCCTGGGACTGGCTGAGGGCTAAGATCCGGGAGATGGTCACCAGGCGAGTGGGATCCGAGAACGAGCTAGAAAAGGAGGCCTTCCGAATGGCTATGGGAGGCGAGTCGGCCTGCAAGCTCGTCCGGGATAGCCAACTACACGAAGAGCTACTGCAACTCCTGCAAGTTTGGATAGAATGTCAGGACCTCAGCGAACCTGGCCTACTGGATATTCCTCCTGGGCAGCCCCTTCGTCTACGGCTACTTCGTGCTATCCTCGAGGCGGCTGGCGACCCGGATAGGGACTTCCTCCGTCGGGCCGAGGAGGGACTCCCACTTGGGATATTGGAGGGGCTACCCAGAACACCGCACGTGTTCGAGGAGCAATCCTCTTGGAGGCTAGACAACGCCCCTTGGGAGCCGGCGCTAGCATGGGTTCCTAATTATTCTTCGGTTAGCGACCACAGGGACTTTGTGCGGGCTAAGTTCGACGAGGACGTCGAGGAAGGCCTCATGGAGAGAATGACCCTCGGCGAGTTCAAGGCGAGGTTCGGCGAGGACCGGGCTATCGCCTCCCTGGCCGTGATAGTCGAGGACGAGGAGAAGGACAAGAAGCGGATAATCCACGACGCGACCCACGGCGTCCGGGTTAACCACCGGATACGCTGTCGGGATAAGATCCGGGCGCCGGGGGCTAGAGAAAAGAAGCAAATCCTCCGAGAGCTGATACGCTGTGGCGAGATTGCCTTTTCGGTCGTGGGGGATATCTCGAAGGCCCACCGGAGATACAAACACCAGGCTAGCGAGCACGGCTTCATGGGCTGCCAGATAGACACCGAGGAGACGATCCCCGGGGACCCGGATAGCCAGATCGTCTACGTCAACAAAGTGGGCACGTTCGGACTCTCGCCGGCTAGCTACTGGTGGACCCGGATAGCCGCATGTGGGCTACGGGCAACCCATCATCTGTTGGGCCCCGGCTATCCCATCGACCTCCTGCTATATGCCGATGACCTCGAGGCCCTGGGGATAGGAACGGAGGGGAGGAAGGGTATCCCGTTGAGCTACCTTTTCCTCTCTGTTCTGGGATATCCTTTCAAGTGGGCGAAGACTCGTGGTGGCTATAGGGTGGAGTGGCTGGGAATGGAGACAGAGTACTCCTCCTACAGGCTAGGGATGTCCAAGAAGCGGGCGTCCTGGCTATCGGCGTGGCTAAACGACAAGGTGACCCTCGGCAAAGTCACGGCCAAGGAGATGCAGCAGGGGCTAGGTCGGCTAGGCTTTGCTGCGATAGCCTTGGACTGGCAGAGGCCCTTCTTAGGGCCGCTCCACGCGTGGAGCGCAGCCATTCAAGGGAAGTCCGGCTACCTCATCATCCCGACGATGCTCCGGGTGCTGATGCGGTGGTTAGCCGACAAGCTTGACCAAGGAGAGAGGCTACAGCGTCCAGTGACTCTCTACGCCGGGCTACCTCCACTGAGCTTTTTCACGGATGCCAAAGCTGAGTCCGATAGGGCCTGGATAGGGGGCTTCCTGGAGATTTCCGGAGGGAAGCCGGGTCCCTGGTTTTCCCTAGAAGTGGATAGGGCCTGGGCTCCGTGGGCCTTTGCCAAAGGCGACCCCAAGAAAGTGATAGCTGCGCTAGAACTGCTAGCGACCCTCGTGGGGATACGTCTCTGGGTCCCCGAGGGCGAGGATAGGAAGACCTCGCGAGTGGCCATCCGCGGCTATACGGATAACAAGTCCAATGAGGCACTTGTGAAGAAGGCTATGACGACCAAGTATCCCTCCATGTTAGTTTTAATGGAGATAGCAGAAGAGCTATCCCAGAAAAACTGTGAGCTACAGCTCCAGTGGATACGGAGAGACATCAACCAGCTAGCGGATGACCTTACAAACGAGGTGTTCAAGGAATTCGATCCCTCTCAGAGGATAGATCTGAAAGGAGAGGAATTCCAGTGGCGTGTTCTTGGCCGGCTACTCGCGCATGCAGATAGCTTCTACCAGGAGCTAGGCACGCGAAAGCGAGGGACCCCGGATAGGGTGTCCAAGTTTAGCCGCAAGGCCAGAAAGCTAGATCCCTGGTAGCCTGAGTGGCGATGCGTGGGGATAGATAGCCGAAGGCTCCAGGCAACCTGGGATAGTTGCCACTCCAGACAAAAGAACGTCCGTGCTAGCTGAGTTGCTTGTCCGTCTGGTCGTCGCTCGGCTAGCTCGCTAGCTATCTACTTTCGCACTACTATCGTCCTGGTGGAGTTCCGGGGATGGTGGTGGGATATAGGAGCTAGTGCACGTACCTCGTGACGAGGAACGAGTTACGACTATGTGTGCTAGCTTACCTATTACTACTCGAAGCTATCGAAGGTAGCTTCGCTAGAAACGAAGTTTCGTTCGCTATCGTCGCTCGCAGGAGAGTTGCCTCTGACATGCGAAGACAGGATAGCAGTGACTTGGAATGGCTACGACGGTGTGTGACCGTGGCCATTCTGGATAAAGTCCCCCATCAGGGGGGGTAATTTTGAAGTACCCACCCTGCCCACCCTGGGGATAGATAGCCGAAGGCTATCAGTTATCTCCAGGCAACCTGGGATAGTTGCCACTCCAGACAAAAGAACGTCCGTGCTAGCTGAGTTGCTTGTCCGTCTGGTCGTCGCTCGGCTAGCTCGCTAGCTATCTACTTTCGCACTACAATCGTCCTGGTGGAGTTCCGGGGATGGTGGTGGGATATAGGAGCTAGTGCACTCGAGGAACTCAGGGCGCTGCTTCTTCCAGAAGTGTCGGCCTCACCAGCCAAGCTCCAGCAGGCGGAGACCCACAACACCAAGCGGCCGAGCACAGGGACGCCAAACCCTGCGACCAAGCCGCCAAAGCTAGCCCCTGCGAGCAGTCCGCTTCGAAAGATTCGGACCAGGGATCTGGAGCTTCCAGACACTCCCAAGACCGCCAAGACGAGTTTGAGCCAGGAAGCCGAAGGCAGTCCCGTGCCAGGCAGCAAGGCTCGAATCAGGAAGTCTTGGGAGGGCGAGGTTTTGAAGAAGCCAGCTGCAGCCGCTAAGCCTGTGAAAAAGGACAGTGACAAGCCGAAGAAGAAGCCGGCCTCTAATCTTAACATTAGAAAAATATTTTTGTTGTTCGTAAGCATATATTTCTATCTAGGAAGATGTATTTAAGTGAACCCCTGAATGTTTTCTCCATCATCAGGCCCCGAAGGACAAGGACAAGCCCGAGTTGACGGAGGCTGAAAGGGGCAAGCTGCAGATCATGCACTACCACGACAGTGTCGCATTGAGAGTCGACGGTTCTAGGCAGCTTTTCCAGATCGTGTGCAGGAAGCATGGTCGGGATAAGACCAAGCTTCAGGTTGCCAAGATGAAGAAGAAGCTCGCCGAGGGCGGCTCTTTGGCAGAGGCCTTCAAGGAGAAGGCTAAGTTTTTGGAGTCCTAGTTTCAAGTCTTTTAGTGTTCCAAGCCAGGGCTGGAAGCCCGGTGGCCTCGACTGCATAAGCCAGTATGCATGAGTGAAAAACACATCGACCCTCCAGCTGCATGAGCCTGCAAGTAAAGTTTCAAGGGCTGGACAGCCCTTTTCGGCGGCAAATGCTCCCAAGCGAGATCGATCTTCGGCCGCTGCAGCTCCCAAGCTCAAGAAGAGGAGTTACTTAGTCAGGCAGCCAAGGAGCTGCCAAGTCAAGCCGGTCCAAGCCATGGCCGGCCAGCAGCCTCGAGGGCGGCCAGGAGGACCCATCCCCCAGATGGGAAAGGGCCCCCAGCGAAACAGTCAGCCAGGCGGCTCCGGACACTTGCACGCACGTAACAAAGTTTTGCGTTTGTTTTAAGGATTTAACGAAACCGTTGATGTCTATGTTTGAAAGCACTCAGACTCAAGCGCCTGGCGAGAGAACTGGAGGGCGCTTTACAACCAGTACAAGGACGAGGCCGGCCTTGGAGTAACAAGCAAAAGTTTATACATATATATATATATATATATATATATATATCTAACAATACAAATAAAAAATATGTACATATATATTTGATTTTTATATGTTTGTGTCCCTTGTTGCGGTCCCTATCTAAGCCCCCATCCCCTAAAACTATATACTTAATGAAAACCCCTGCGGCCAGGGCGAGACCTTCGGCCACTGGCAAAACGATGTGGTGCAACACCTGGGCCTCAAGTTCAGTACCCATATGCCCCAGGACCAGTCGATCAGGTTGTTCATTAACCGGGTATTTGAGCAATCAGGAACAATCGACTCGATCGACGAATGGCTGGAGGTACAGTTGGATGAAATGAGCATGAGCAGGAGCAGCCAGGAGCCCCAGGATCCCCGCTCATCCAGGAGCCAGCAATCCCAGGAGCTCCACATTAATTGGACCTCCAGGAGGGATGGGCAGGATGAGCAGGGTCAGCGGCCCTGGAGGCAGCCACAGCCACTGCCTGCACCTCCTAAGGGCCTCCAGCTCCAGGGCAAGACGTCGCCACCTCCCAAGCAGCCGCCGGCGAAAGCACCTGCCCAGGAGCAGCTTGACTGAATTTACTTGACCTTTTAATTTTCAAAACCTTTAGCTGTCTTCAAGCCGTCAAGGGCTGGAAGCCCTATTGAAGCCGTCAAGGGCTGGAAGTCCTATTGAAGCCGTCAAGGAAGGGCTGGAAGCCCTATTGAAGCCGTCAAGAGCTGGAAGCCCTATTGAAGCTGTCAGGGGCTGGAAGCCCTATTGAAGCTGTCAGGGGCTGGAAGCCCTTTTAGCTGGAAGCACCCCCAAGTAGCAGTGGAAACACCCAAAATTAGCCCTTAAGTTTGAGTCATGATCTCAGGCCCGCTCCGCCCGCTACCCCGGCGACCTCAGTCCCAGCCACCACAGCAGAAGGCGACCTTCCAGGCTTGAATTATCCAAAGTCATGTATAAGCCACATGTAAAACGATTTTTGAAAACCCGTAAGCTTTCTTTGAAATCTCGGCAGCTTGCAGGAGGTCAAGCTGAGACGGAGGATCCCGCTGCCCTCGAGTTCTTGGAAGCCGAACTTGCCAAGCTCCAGGAGACCAGGCTCGAGGTGGCCCACGAGATCTACAGGCGCAACCGCGAGGTCGGATCTTTAAAACATAATTATCATCTACTCTTTAAGCAAAGATTTTATTGTAAAAAACCTATTATACTGTTTCCTTCTATTCTGAATTCTAGGAATATACGATTTCCAAGGCCCAGCTCCAGGACGAGCAGGAAAACGAAAGGCAGGCCACAGAGACGGAATTCCAAGAATTCCAAGAGTCAATGGAAGAAGTCAAGGCGAACTCTGATGCCGAATGGGAGGAAAAAATGATAAAGGAGGTGGAGGAGAGGAGGGCCAAGAGGTCGAAGACGAGGAGTGACGACCTA
>CAJNDT010000737.1:0-10000 GCA_905221615.1 Symbiodinium sp. CCMP2592 | reverse complement strand
TCGAACCTCTGAGGCTGGAGTGCCTTAGTTCCTAAATCAGCAGTGTTTCTGGCACCCTCAACATGAGAAACTGAGCACTCCCCTTCACTGATCTGCTCTCGCAAATGGGCAGCCCGAATCCTCAGGTGGCGAGTTCGCCAGTTGGTGGACGGACTGTTGCAGATCGTGGTAGCTGCAAGGTTATCATTGAGAACCCTTAAATCTATCTTGCACCCCTCAACCTCCTCAATCACGAACCGCTGCGACCTCCCGTACGAGAAGCCAGTGGTCAAAGAGAGCAATTCGGCTTCAGCTGTGCTAGACGCTACGAATGGCTGTCGAGTTGACAACCAACCCGTCAATGAACCCTCAGTGTACACCATTGTGGCCTCATGCGATCTCTCACAGGTGGGCGCGAATGCTGCGTCCGTTTGAGCCTCTACAACATACTTGCCAGTGACCGAAGCAACCGAACCTGGCTCACCCTGAACTGGATACTGATCAGTATACAGGAGGCCAAAGTCTTTGGTACGGCACAAGTATCCTAGCAAGTGAAGGCAAAGTGGCCTAACTACAGCTGCATTCTTGGACATCGCCTGAGAAAGACGAGAAACCGCAAAGCAAACATCGGGCCGCGTTCTCGTGCTAACCCACAAAGCTTCTCCTAGCATGGCCTGGCACTGTTTGAGGTCGCTGGCTGATTGCTCCTCTGCGAGTGGTATGTCCAAGGTTCCTGGGGGAAGAGGCGTAGAGGGAGCGGGAAGATCATGATACCTCGTAGCAAGCTCCTTTACGTAGTCCCTCTGGCTGAGATGAAAGCTCCTACCAACTCGCCTGATCTCATACCCAAAGAATACCAAGGGCACCTCAGACGTGTCCTCAGGCAGAAAAGATACAGTGCCGCACTGCCAGAGCTTTGAAATCTCATCAAGCAGCGGCCGGATCACCGCCAGCGGTCCCGTAGCGAGAAGATCATCCACGTACACCATCAAGCAAGCCACGACAGGATCCGACTTACGGCCGGTGGTCAAAAACCACAGGTTGTTGTCAACGTCCGACATCACAAGCCGATACTCACAAGTGTCAAGCATCAAGCGAATCGTGCGCAGATCCTTGTCGCGACGTATGCCCCAGTCACGCGGGGATTGATCTAGGCCATATACGGCCCGCTGGACAAGCATCAAACTGCGCGCAGGCAACAAACCATGCCTGATCAACAGCGAGGGCGGACGGAGCACAACAACTTCCGACGGAGCCTCTTGTGAGAGCGGAGCTGGCTTAGTGAGCGGGTTCTGGCGATCTAAAAGCTCAGCATTCAAAAATGCCGTAGAGACGTCAGTAGTGCCAGCTGACCATGACCCTTTCTTGGCAGCATGCGCCAACACCTGTCTAAGCACTGCCGCGTCGATCCCGCCGGCGTACAAGTCCACACTTGCACTCCGATTCTCACCGTCCTTGCCACCAAGATCAACGTAGTTGCCACACGCCACTAGCCGGGCCTTGAATCTACCACCACTCTTTCTGGTGCACACAAGCTTGCTTGGGATGACCATGGCACGCGTTCCAGCTTCTTGGTACTTGGTCAGCTCTTCCTCAGAAATCACCTTGAGAGCCTGCTTTTCATGTGTCATCGAATGCAGCTCCTTTTCAAGAGCATCCTTCCAAAGACCATAGTACCGCTCTACCTCAACCAAGGGCACCGTGTGCGTGCACAGAACCTCAGCATCTGGCAACAAACTGTACACCAGCTCTTCGCCAGCCTTGGCACAGCTAGTTTGCTCCAGCTCAAGGATCTTTCGAACTACGGCATGCCTTACAGCGTCATCAACAAAGTCATCGTCAGCAAATTGCGTTGGTTGACTCACATCCGCATGCCGCCTACACTGAGACCTGCCCTCGTCACTCAACCACTCTTTCAAGCACTTAAGTGACACGTCAGGGTCAACTGCACTCGGACAAAGGCCCAATGAAACCGAACCCTCATCCTCACAACTCTCCAGCGCGCAAGACTCATACGACTGCCAAGTGTCTGGAAAAAAGGGAATTAGGGAAGGGACAACCTTACCTAAACCACTACCTGACAGCGAAGTTCCGCCTAGCGCTCCA
Source organism: Symbiodinium sp. CCMP2592 (assembly GCA_905221615.1). NCBI lineage: Eukaryota > Dinophyceae > Suessiales > Symbiodiniaceae > Symbiodinium > Symbiodinium sp. CCMP2592. The sequence continues at coordinate 7,915 of CAJNDT010000737.1, read as the reverse complement.
CACTCAGCTTCACTGAGACAGGCGATCCGAGATTCGTCACCACCTGCAGACCTAACCGACCCGCACACTCCCGAACCTTCCACCTGCCCTGCAACATTTGTTTGATGAGCATCAGGGGCATCAAAAGGCCCAGCTGACTCACCGCCACACGCCCCGCCCACGAAACTTTCACCCTCAGGATGTCCTAGCGACGCTGGCGAAGCCTTTAAAAAGCGACCTACAGACAACACGTCTCTCTCACAGAGCGAGCAGACCCCAACAGAGTCTTTATCACACGCCCCACACCTAGTACCCAAGCATCCGGAACCCCGACCCGCTACCCAGGCCTCACTAAGTCCCAGAGCCTCATGATTTCCCTGAGCGACATGCTCAAGGCTGGCAGGGGCGATCAACTCCCTAGCCAAAGACGAACCCAGGGCTCCTACAAGCCCCTCAGCAACTGCACTCCCCCGACCCTGCGCCTCAGCCAGTGCGCCTGTCTGAGAAGTGCCAACACTAGGAACCACTACAGATCCCTGGCCAAGATTCGCGCTCCCCCGGTCCTGCGCCTCACCTCTAGCACAAGCCGCTGAAGTCTTAAAAGCCTGCTCCTCAAGAGCAGCAACAGAACCTTCGTTTTTGTTTAAGGGTTTTTTGTTTTTTACGGTTTTTTGGGATTTTTGTGAAGTGTCTGGGTCTCCCCCCTGCTTTGCAAAAGCAGCTCCAGGAAGACATGCATGCGCGGACTCACTTGCACCTACAGGAAAACCTAGTTGACTTAAAAACTGAACTTGCTCAGGCATGGCCTTGCTATACCCTTTTAGGTTATACGCGACCAACAACACACGGCGACCTTCACTCCAACTTTCTGAAGCATGCCACACATGCGGATCAAACCTAAACGGGGTCAGAGAGCTCAGGGAAAAAACCTTACCTTTACAGGACTTACCAGATCCTACAACCCTCACGTCGTCACCGTCAGGGCACTCTGCCCAGATTCCACCCCCAGAGGGCGGCACAGCAAGCGGGAGCACCAAGTTTGGGGAATCTTCATTGTACCTATCTTTGTGAGGGGGCGACTCAACCTGATTCAGGACTGCTACCGTGGTCCAAGACTCTTTCGGGGCAACCTCGCGAAGAATGCAATTCAAGAGCCTAGCAAATCCCGGACTGCGCTTTGCCGAAGTCGTGATGCCGGTCACGCCCCCATGCTGAAAGAAACCCACTACCTTACAAGTGCCTGAAGACTCATGCATCAACTTCCGTTGTTTGGCTTGGCGCGTTTGAATCCACGATGAACTCAAGAGAAAATTGACTGCAGCTTGCAACGGGAAGGGCTTGGTGTCAACAAGCTTTTGAGCCTTGAGGTTTTCGGGATCTTCATGAACACTAGCAACTGTAGTCTTGGCCCTGTACCTACGGCGGGTGGAGGACTTGAGAGGAGCCGCTTCCGTAGCCTTATCCTCAGGGATGACAAACCGAGCTGGATCAAGGTATTCAACGTTTTCGTACACACAGCTGGTATTGTACAGTTCATCCTTGACTGTTCGGACAAGATACCCGCCATCAACCTCGAATGCTGGCGCAAGAACTCTAGCCTCAACAGCCTTGGCAGCCCACTCCTTGTCAGCATCCTTCTTCAAATGCCAGGTTCGGCGATGAACAAACACCTTTGCCCCAAAAGGAACCAGAGGCGGAAGATCCCAACCCAGCGCTTTAACCCTGGACTGAAACAACCTCCCTGCTGCGTGCCTCAAAGCGTAAGGCCAGTCCCGTGGGCCAAGCCCTGCATCCCGCAAGAGAACTCGAACAGAGTCCTTGAGAATGCCGACTAAGGCTTCTGCAGTGCCATTCGATCGCCAATTGTCTCCCCCAGTCGAAGACTTCCAAATCCCCCTTGACGCCGCCCAGTCCCGAACAAAGCGGTTGTCAAATTCAGCGCCCTTGTCCGAGTGAAGGCGAGCGATTTTTATCCCGAGACAAGACGCGCGAGCATCAATGAGCTTCAGTGCCCTCAAGACCTCCTGAGCCCCTTTGTTCTTCAACGGAATCCCGAAAGGAACGTTTACCATCTGAACCTTGCTCAGGTAGTTGTCCTTGTCAACCCCTTCCTCTGGAAGTAGCTCACCAACCTGTTTGTGCTCCGCGTCAGGCTCCTCGTAATCACCAGCTTGTTCCCACTCCGCTGGCTCTTCACTTGCACTTGGTGCAGGCTCGTCGGGTTCGTCGGCTACCGGCTTCTCACTCCCAGCAACATGCACATCAAATGGGACTGACAGATTGGCAGCCAAGAAATACCTAGCCCTGACACCTTCATGTACGCCTTCAGCAAACGGACCAGACAAATCAACAGACAAGACATACGAGTCAGTGATTGGCTGTCGAAAGTGGGGAGGCTGCTTAAGGCGACCCATGAGACAACTCCAACAGGCCTTGTTGTAGGGGATATGCCCCGCGGCTACATGATCCTGAAGCGTTTGTGTCACAGTTTGTTTGGAGAGTCTAGCCCTGGCAGCCTTCACGGTCTCCCTTGCAGCCTGCTGGCGAAACTTGGTAGCAATCGAAGCCAAATACTGCTCAACAGCCTCAATCAACCCAGGTGCCCACTTCGCCCACAACGCGCTGTCACCAACCTTCTTTCCGCCTGAACCGAAACCTCCTCCCTTTACCATCCTACACCACTCAGGCCAATCTTCAAAAGTTGAGGCGATAGTAGTTGGCTTGCGACGCTCATGACCTAAGGCACCCTGGTCAACATGGAGACATACCCCAACCTCAAACCCTCACTAGTCTGATTCAGACCCCACTGTGCGGCCATACTCACAAATAGCTGCTTGATCCACAATTCATCGTCAGCCTGGACCTTGTCTAACTCTGCTTGCGGAAGTTCAGGAAGTCCCCATCTGCCCTCACCTTCCCTTGACCTCACCACGGGAGGACCACTCCCATGACCTCGCATCACACTCCGTGTACGACACGGAAGTCCTGACAACACCGCCACCAACCTACCGGACAACGCGAGTGATAAGATGTAGGAGTACACGGCAGGATTCAACAGGTCTTCCTCAACGTCTATCGGCAAGACGCTCAGCCCGAATCTACTGGCCACTGAGTCAAACGCCCTTCGAGCACTCCCACAGAACAGGTGAAGGATCACCCCCTGAGATTGTTCAACTGATCTTCTCCTTCGGCGATTCAACACCCCTTTTACCCCTTCTGAAGGAACCAACCAGGAAGTGCTATCAACCAAATCACCGGGAACCTCAGGAAACAGTGACTGCAGCGTAATCCGATGCCACGCTTGAGCCTTGACTAGATCACCCTCCTGACAACCATCCCTTAGCTTCTCCATTCCTATCGTCCAAGCGGCAGTCTGATCGGCACACGAAGCTCGAGCAACCCTCACCGATTCTGCAACAGCTGCCCCTTCCTCTAAGGATGTTTTCTCAATGAAATCAATGAGAGCTAGCGCAACCGAACGCGTGACCCGGGGGCAACCAGCTTGGATGACCGCAGGGACAGCAACACCTTGAGGATCAAGGAGCAAGAATGCCCTCCGGGACCACGTGATCTTGAAACCGCACTTGATTAAGTGTCTGGCCGAGACTATCGGTTCAATCTGTTGTGATGTCAACAGCGTACCCGCCTGATTGACCTCAACTTCGGCCTCACCCTGAGCAAGCGACACCACCCGAACCCCAACAACGACATCTCCATCTACCTTGGCGCGCATACAAGCAGACGCACCTGAGTCTATCAGGCCCGTGGGCTCATTGCTACCTGGCCTACCTCCGTAGCCGTCACCTACAGTTTTTATGGAGGTCTGCAGGGTCTCAATCATGGCTGCGGCTTTCTTGAGAATGTCTTCAGAGTCCGTGGCGGGGGCCTGGCTAGAGGACTGACTAGGTGGCATGGGATTGTTGGAAGCAGGAGCCGAGGCCTGAGCGCTAGCCTTTGCTACCGTTTCACCTCCCCTTCCTTTTCCTTTCGGATTCTCTGAAGCACGTCCGTCCTTAGGCTCATAAGGGCATTCCGATCGCATATGATTGAGCGCTGAGCAAGCAAAGCAACGCTTCTCGGAAGGGTGCAATGGCTCATGAGCAAACTTACAGGCCTTAGCGAACCTGCAACCCTTGTCGGTTCTCCAATGTTTGCAAATCGCCTTACCCTTGCCCTCAGCGCCCTTCGGAGCATCATCTCTAGATTTACCCTTCCCCTTGGCATCGTTGTCCTCAACCTTCGCAATCCTCAAACGCTTACCGGCATCTGCATCCCCGTCCGGCTTCGTCTTAGATCGAACTGTACCTGAAGCCACCAAGGTCTCAAGTTCACCCTGAACGAACCTCACCAACTCCACAACCTTGGCCTCAGTAGGCTGGTGATCTATGCTCTTCGCGAATCGGTAGGACGAAATCCTAAATTGTGATTCCGGGTACAACGCCAACGCCTTGGACACCATCATGTCCACACCTCCTAACAGTAAGGTAGGATCAGGAGTAGAGATGTGCAGTTCTGCTGCTCTGTGCTTCCACCGTGACCACCGTTTAATGCTGCGAAGTGCGGCTACTGGTTCCGTGCAACCGTCAGGGTTCGTGAGATAGCGCAACAACGCAGACCGTTCCTTCAGCCCACCTGGTTGGTAGGTTGTGTGAACCAAGGCTAAGAGCTCGATGCAGGACAACTTCCGATTTGCAACCAACTCTTCCTTGATTACTGTAGGCACGGCACGCAACAGCATCGTCAAAGCTCTCTGCTCAACACGTGCATACTTGGTGTGTTCAAAACGATATGGTTGCGAAGGTTGCAATGAAAGCCGAGCTACTGGGTCACACATCAACCAGTGCTGATAGTAAGAGGTTGCTGCATCCACAACCTGGGACCACCATATGCTGCTCGTGGACGAAATATCCTTCATGACAGGGCTAATCATCGCCAACCAATCCCCCGACAGAAGAGGAGCCAAGTCCCTTTCATGTTCCTTGATTTCCAGCTTTGGCAACTCTGAAACTGACACCCTGACATCCTCAGCGCGCTCACTGACCTCAGTGGAAGAGCCCGACAAGCCAAGCACACTTTTCAACCATTCCAACCCCTCACCAACCCTCTGTTTAGGAGACTTACTTCCTCCTGGGCTCTGCCTTGCCCCAACGGCAGCAGTAGCAAGCCCCCCTGGACGAGGTGGCGTAGTAGGAGGAAGAGGCGGAGGCAGGATCTCCGTTCCGCCTGGTGAGATCGGGTACCCGCGGTGAGACATAGAGCGCATCCCTCCTTGGACAGACGATCCCCGTACCGGACTCGTGCTTGGACGACCTTGTCCCGAAGTCAAACACCCGCTTTCGCCGACATTTGGCCTAGCAGCTTGACTATGGGAATACTCTAGAGCACCACCCACAATGGAACGAGCCGGGCCTCTGTGAGCCTGGGTTTCCAAGGATCCTAAAGGCCGAGCTTCCCCACCGCCTGTTTCATCACACAAGGCCCTCTGAGGGACAGGTTCGCTCACACGGATCTGCGCATGCTGCGGCTCCAAGGCCGGGAGTTCTGCATTTCCTACGACACGATGACTTGCAGGACCCTCGTGCAACACTGGCTTGAAAGGGGATTTGGCCTTTGGACTACATACGTGTACGAGTGAGCTTGGAGCACTCTGCCCTCCCAGCTGGGGTGTTCTGGCCTCAGAGACCAACACAGCGTTCATTGGACCGGAAACCCCTTGAGACAAAGCACCTACTCCCTCACACTGACTAGCTCTCCCACTCTCCGCTGGCACAGCCGCGCCACGTCTTGGAGTTGCTTCCGCGGCTCTACCCTGCCCAGCGAGTGACGGCCCCTCAATCCCACCCGCACCCATGCCCCCTTCCGCACCCAAAGTCGCTACACCCACGTCAGCCCTGCCGGTACTGCCGATCGGATTTGATTGCCTCAGATGCTCAGGCAAGCGAGGGGGTGGACATTGCGCAGGGAACTGCCACCACGGCGTTAGGAACTGCTGCCGATTCAGTTCGGCCACCATTTCTGATGACAGTCCTCCTCCAAATCCTGAGGCTGCTGTCCCAAAGCCCATTGCACCACTACAAGCACCCATGACACCACTGCCCAATCCAGCGTCCGAGGGAAAAATTCCAGGCGGCGCAGCAGTAAGTCGTGGCTCTGCTCTCACCGAGTCTTGAGACATTGATCCCCTGGAACTTTCGATCCGCTCCAACCTTTCTGCAAGCAGTCTCTGGTTCTGAATCACCGGTGCCAACTGTTCGGCCAACAAGCCCTGAAGCATGCCAGACAGCGAATCCAAAGGACCTGACCCACTGCCCGTGGCCTCATGAGACGGCGCTACACGACCAGTCCAGGAAGAAGGAACAGCTGGGTGCTCCGGAAGCTGCGAATAATCCGGAATCAGCTCTACATCGTCCACTTCCATGCGCATACCCCCACTGCTAGATGGCATACGAGCGGGCGCAGACGTTGGACCCGCTTCTCCCACTCGAGCTACCACCGGCCCCGCAAGAGAACCCACATCAGCCGGATCACGCGAGCTAGCTGATTGCCTCGCTGTTTCCTCCGACCCCTCTGAACGTTCTTCATTCAGTAGCTCCCTCGCTTCTGCATCTAGTCCCATTTCTCCAGGCAGACGATAATCGGGCTCAAATGCCTGACTCGCCGTCCCAGCACCACTCAACAACTGCTCCTCCGGAGATGGCCGATCCAGGCCACTCGGAACATCTGACTCGTTTGGATTCTCCATCACTCACAGAGCGTAGCTTGGGCTCATGACCATGGGACAACTTGGAGCACTACTTTATCCACCGCACAGGCTCAACGCAACACAAGGCAGTCTTGCTGTACATAACTTCACAAAATTTTCTTGTTGCTGCTGATACTGGCCATACGGTCCGATCAACTGGAATGTTGAAGAGTTTTAGCGGTCTGACTCGTCTGATAAGTTGCAAACTGATATTGTCCTTCTGGCTACGTGCAGTGCAACCTGAGCCTGAGCCTTCAAGAGCTGCTGGATCTCCGCCCAACACTCCGGCGACTCCCAGACGATGAGGTGCGTACCTCGCAGGAACCGCTCCTTAAACCCTTCAAACCAACAATCCATAACACCAGATCCTAAATCCAATCCACCAAAAAATCATATCCCCAAAACTAAGTTCAACCCACAGCACAACAACCAACACATACCTAAAGATACACCAAACGTTCAACCCCAAACTCATATATAACTTTAGGGACCCAAAAAACACATAATAAGCATAAACATTTTACCGGTATGTCCCTACCTTATTGGGCTTCCTTTTGAAGGGGTTTATATGGGACGTCCCTATCCTTTTATTCAAAAACCACAACCAACCGCAGCCCGCAATCCAAAATATACCGAGTTTCTACAAAGTTGGAAATTGAAAAGTAAAAATATAGCCTATGGACCTTAACCCGTTAAGTTCCTGATGTTTACAGCTACACACAACCACCGAAACTTCAAATAAAATACTGTACAGCGGCATCTTTGTAAAAAACTGCTAAAGGAATCATAGGGAATTAATGCAACCAAAATCCACTGCACCCGCCAGCCACGTCAGACCCCCCGACTTTTCAGGCAAGCTTCCCTTCACGTATACATATACATATACATATATATATATATATATATATATATATATACATACACGTGCACACACATACCAATGAAAATGTATAGGTGCTGCGGAAATTGCAAATCTGCAGCCATATCCAAGCCAAGTCAAGCCCACGCCGCTGCCTTCCGCCAAGCATCCAGCCATGGGTGTTTTGAAGAAGCCCGCTTCCAAGCAGCAGGGCATCCTCAAGCGGCCAGCCTCCGCCGTCCAGGAACTTCCCTTGGTTCCGTACAAGACGGCCGAGGAGCCAGAGGAGGAGGAAACCGAGGAGGGCGACGTGGAGGAGCAAGACGACGAGGAGC
>CAJNDT010000736.1:127500-148417 GCA_905221615.1 Symbiodinium sp. CCMP2592 | reverse complement strand
TTGAAAATTTCAATTCTCTTGCACTACAATTTCATCAATCATTCAATAGAAGAAATTCTAAAAGAATCTATCGAATCAAATCTTCCTATTCTCGAAATAGAAATATGATATCATCTCATATTTTCGATTCGAGAAACGAGATTTTTTATAAAAATATTAGGGATTCAAATAATAGAATATCATATTTCAAATATATTCTTATTCTCGATTCGAGATTCCGGCATTTTTTTGTGAGTAGATATATTTGAATCCCAATTCAATGATAACGACGATATTTCTTCTCCGTCTTTGATATCATCATTACTATTAATCATAACGATCGCGACGATAATAGCTTCCGCTGGCGCCACCGATAACAACGTCCCCACCACAACCCTTACCACAACCGCAACCACCATAGACTCAACAACAACAACAACAACAACATCAACCACAACCAGAACGACAACGACGACGACAACAACAACCACAACCACAACCTTTGTCGTGGTGATTATTGTTGTTGCTGTTGCTGCTATTGACATCGTCAATATGTGCATACATGCAGGTATAAATAAACGTGTATATATACATATATATATATATAGAGGGTTCTTTACATACTCCACATCACAGTTTTCAATTTAAATATGCATATCTAACTTCGGCTCGTCATTCGCTTTCGGGACACTCGGCTCCTGAGTTGTTATACAGATATAGCTTGAACTTTTTACTGTCTAACTAAGAATATAGTTCTATATCCAAGAGATAAGTTAATTTAGATTTAGTGTTAGATTTAGTTACTCCATTTTCTTTAATGAAATTCTTTTAATGTCTATCAATTACCCTGTGATTGCAAAAAATGTCTTGATGTTTAGTAACTAGATCCCTCAAATATTTCGTCGATTGTGGAGGAGAGTGTAAGTTAGAGGCGAAAGTCTTTATTATGGATGGCTTCTTGTCTTGAGCATAATTATTTTGGAGTATACGGGGCTTGTTTATCGGTTTCGAGCTGTTGGGAATTCCCAAACCTTGCTGAACAGCTCTAAGTATCCCCCAACCTCGTACAGCACTACTACTATACTGTTACTACTACTAACTTCTTACTACTTGCTACTACGACACTACTACTGCCACTGCTACTGCTGCCACTACGACGACTCACCAACTGCACACCCTTCGAAAGAGCTTTCACTAAGCCCAACCCCCCACATCCCTTCCAAGAGCCAATCTCCCTCTACAGCCCTCACGGGGATCCGCGGAGCACCACAGACAGCCCACCTAAAGACCAGGTCAACCCATGCCCCCCGAAAACTACTGAAATGTCCACAGCCAGTAATTTCTGAAGCTCACCCAAACCCCAAAGCCAACCCAAGAAACCAAGAGGGACACAGTCTTTGAGGATGCTGAGAAGCGGTTGGAGTGGAGGGCGGCCCACTAAACCCACCACCACAGTAGATTAAATGTAAAGACAAAACCAAAAGCAACCGAAGTCTTCACATCCGCGATGTATTTAAGAAACTGAGGCACGTAGGGTTTAAATACAAAAAAAACTACGTTGAATTTCGACAGAGATGACCCAATAATTCAGATTGAATCGGAAAAATGCACAAGCAGATATTTAATCTGTATGATCTGCGAGCAATTAGTGCATAGTCGAAGCTATGTCTTATCGAAGTTGTCCGATTGCTCCAGCCTTGCCTCATGCATTCTGAGCATGGCCCTGTCATCTGATATCTGCTTGAATATGGGTGGTTGTCAAAATTATGGCCCCTTGTTGGATCCTTAACATCATACGGCACCTCATATTTAGGGTACCCCTTGAACATCGGGAAACCTCTAAGACACAGTCATCGACGACAGCAGCAGATTAGGGTTTTCTGCGCGATTTGCATGTCATACTCCGGCCTCATTCTCGAGAGTCTGCTCAGATGGGTCTGGTGGCATGGAGAAATCGTCATCGTCTGTTCGCCCCAACAACTTGTAGAGGTCACGCCTCAGAATTGCAAACATCTCCAGGCTCTGGGAAATTATGAACCCGGTTGTAGGATTTCGTGTCCAGCAAGCGCATGTTGTACAAACTAAATTAGGGATAGGGTTTGGGGTTTATTTAAGAGCTTTGGGTATTGAACCTCCCACGGACCTCAGTCTAAAAAACACACCAAACACGCATCCCTTTGCTCTCGGCCAGCCACCTGCTTCCTAGGAATTCCAGTCAGGTGTGAAACTAAACCATAAAAGCCCTCAGCCCGAAACCACAAAGCTTTGAGGCCCTTTTCAGCATGGGCTTGGATTCTGCGCCTTCCAAGCCCTTCTGAACGAGGTCTCTCTAAAGTGCCTCCATCAGCCGGCCCCGTGCTCCGAAACCCTAAACCCTCGCAGATGCCTCATGCCGAATCATCAACCCCCAGAGCCTTCAAACCCTAAACCTCAAACCCCGGCCATCGAGGCCTGGGCCGGGGAAGCTTTAAGGCTTAGGATTTAGGGCTTATGGGGCTTTGCAGGGGTTAGGGATAGGGTTCAGGGTTTAGGGTTTGTAGAGTGCTTATGGTTCCGGGGCAATTGGGTCTGGGAAGCCGCAGCGTCGCAAGCCCTCCTAAACCATTGGCCGCCCGCGCCCGGCGGCGGCCGGTACCACTGAACGCTACCGCTTCGAGATCTGCTTGCTTGGCCAAGCAGATCGAGTCTACCAGACCTGATTTGGCACTGCTAGCCATGGGGCACAATAGTAAAATTGGGTACCCTTATCTCCCAGCGCGAGAACCCTGGCGGGGACGGGACCTGGTAGAAAGAGCTTGACGAGCGACCCTGGCGGGTATGGCGGGCGACTCTGGCGGGGACGGCTGACGACCCTGGCGGGGACTTGGTGGACGGACGACTTTGGCGGGGACGGCGCGCGACCCTGGCGGGGACAGCGGGCAACCCTGGCGGGGACGGCGGACGACTCTGCTGTGACAGCAAAAGGGCCAAAAACAGCTTGGCAGACGACTCTGGAGGGGGACGGCGGACGACCCTGGCGGGGACGGCAGGCGACCCTGGCGGGGACGGCGGACGACTCTGGCGGGGACTTGGCGACTCTGACAGGGACTGAAAAAGCCAGAAACAGCTTGGCAGACGACTCTGGAGGGGATGGCGCGCGGGGACGGGACCTGGTAGAAAGAGCTTGACGAGCGACTCTGGCGGGGATGGCGAGCCCCTGGACGGCTGACGACCCTGGCCGGGACTTGGTGGACGGACGACTTTGGCAGGGACGGCGGGCGACCCTGGCGGGGACGGCGGACGACTCTGGCGGGGACTTGACGACTCTGACAGGGACTGAAAAAGCCAAAAACAGCCTGGCAGACGACTGCGGGGACGGCGGACAACTCTGGGGGACTTGGCGATGACTTTGACAGGCACGAAAAGGCCAAAAACAGTTTGGCAGACGGACGACCCTGGCGGGGACGGCGGGCAACCCTAACGGGGACGGCGGACACTCTGGCGGGCACTTGGCTTTGACAGCAACTAAAAAGGCCAAAAACAGCTTGGCAGACGATTCTGGAGGACGGCGGACGACCCTGGCGGGGACGGCGGGCGGTCGTGGAGGGGACGGCGGACGACCCTGGCAAGGACGGCGTAACCAAGCGACCCTGGCGGGGACAGCGGGGTGACCCTGCGGGGACCCAGTTCCTCCAAAAAGAGCTTTGCAGCAATCAGCCCATGAAAACCAGCCGTTGCCCATGTAGACGCTCGATTTTGCAAGCACCCGCTCCAGAAACACATCAGTGGCATCGCAGCGGACAGCACATCAAAACCAGCCATTCCCTATATGTAGACGCTCGCTTTAGCAAGCGCCCGCTCCAGAAATACATCAGCGACATCGAATCAAACAGCAAACAAAAACCAGCCGTTCCCCATGTAGACGCTCGATTTTGCAAGCACGCAGCAAGCACCAAGTAACACAGAGAGAACGAATCTGCAAGTAAATTGCTGTAAATTCAGCTTCAGCACTCAATTCTCAATATTCCCGAATCAACATAATCACGTATCCCCAAGTAGACGCCCGGTGATGCGACCCCCCCCCCGGGTGCTTCCCCGCAAGGTGGGCTGGGATCCAACAAGCATGATGCGACTTAGCTCCGTCACTGTACAGGGTGTGTCACAGTGCCGTGGCCAGGCGGAAATGTCTGTTTCACGTCTCTGGCGGCTGACGACTATAGTTTGACGGGGACGGGACGTCCTAGAAAGAGCTTGGGGACAGTGGCCGACTCTGGCAAGGAGCTTGGAGTGCGAGTCTGGCGGCACGCTGGACAATTCTGGCACGGACTGCCGGGCGAAAAAACCCTGGCGGCCGACTGGATGATCAGCACTCTTGGCCGGACTGGCACGGACAGCGGACGGCTGCAGACCGCTTCTCGAGGCCTGGCACTGGGCCCTGACGGACGACTCTGACGACGGCTGACGGACGACTCTGGCGGCCGGCGAGGACGAGCGAGGGCGTCGCTGCTATTTTGTGACTACATCACTCGGATGTCCCTTTGACGTTCCGCAACATTGCAACGTCTTTTCGGCTAGTGCAGCGCTCGAATAAGAAGAAGCAGAACACAAAACCCGTTCTAGTCCTGCTTCGGGTGGTTGTGGGTGGGTTCCACGTTACGAAGACGGCGCGACCCACGACCACTCCATGGGTGGGGCGCGCCGTGGCACTGTGACACACCCTAAACCCTAAACTCCTAAACCCTATACCCCTAAACACCTAAACCCTCCCTTTTACGGGCTTTAGGGTTTGCGTAGGATTGAAGGTCTCAGGGCTTCGGACTCCCTTGACTACAAACTTAAGCCTTATCTAAATTCTATGTTTTTAATCGACTGGACTTGTTGTTTTCGTTAATTTCTTGGGTTGAGAACCTTAGACCACCCACTTGGTGACGAACAAAGGTGGCGAAATTCACGAAAGAGTCTGTGACTGAAGCGCTACAAAGACTGCGATCTCTGTGCCCAAGGCCCAACAATGTGGGTCTTGGGCTCTCTTCAATCCTAAACCCGTGACCAAACCCTTAGGTTTTTGGTTTGCGGTCGGGGGAATCAAAACCGAACCTGTAAAAAACAAAGCACTTCTTGGTGCCAAGGGGCCATTTTCCTGCCGCGGGTGGCCGGATAGCTTTCGCAGGTGTCCGACGCGTGGGAATCAGCTGATGCTGATCCTCTTCGGAGGTTTAGTGTTCATACTTGAGGGCTTTTAGTTTCAGTTAGGGCCTAGACAATGATTTATGTGATGCATGTAAGCGCGTGCTACATGCGTGTGTGATGCATTCTCCACGGTGTAGAGTGTGAAATGCAAACATATACATTTCTACACCTTATCTCTATATATGTATGTATGTATATATATATATATATATATATATATATATATATATATATATATATATATTCTTCATATGATGTATATACGTGTGTATACATATTTACATGCATATGCAAATTTTTCGTTGAACACACATAATCATATCAATACAAGGTGTTGCGGAGCAATGACATGACTGCATGCTGAGGCTTCCATGAACACCAGGCCCTCTGCCCCAAGCCTGCGAAACCCAAAGTTATATAGGGGCCTGAATATTCAGAATAAGGTTTTAGGGCCCAATATACTATACTTATCATGAGGAACACCAAGATAGTATTGGTATTTATCTGGGCCCCGAAAAGAAACGTCAAGTCCGGGCTGAAGGATCTTTGGCTGCTTTGTGGTACTGGAAACCTTGAACCTCTTGTAAACCATATACCTTGGAGTTTCTGGAGGAAGTTTATGGCGTAGGGGTCATCGGTCTCGTGCCAAGCTTTGAGAGTGCAGATAATCTATTTAGTGTAGTGTTCTTTGTGCTGCGAGCCCTAGCCTAGGGACGGTAAGCATCTTCTTTCTTCCAGAATGCAGGATTTTGGGCTGAATTTCGTCTCATGGGGACTCAGAAGGATTTTGATGAGGGTTAAAGTCAGGTTTTCAACTACACAGTTATGCAACAAGGCATAAACAGCAACAACTGCGACTAATGCGAATAATAACAATAATGCTCGCTACTCCTACTCCTAGCCCTAGCCCGACCCCGACACCCCGACCCCGACCCATCCCCATATAGTTGCAGATGGTTTCATGGCCTGTTGGGTTTGCTCGACGGTTCATGAGCTACTTAGACATGGAGCTTCTGCTGATCATTAGGAAGGTTTCGGGCCTGGGCTTCACGCATCATGTCTATAGGGCCTGCGGACCTTATCAAGGTCGCAGCGATATGGGTGGTTTTCAAAATTAGGGTCCCTTTTTGGTCTTTAATACAGTACGGCACCTATTGTTGAGGGTACCCAAAAAAGGACCTTAATTTTGACCACCACCCATATGACTGTAGCTCCGAGTCCAGCTTGCTGCGCTGCTCCGGCCCGAAGAATCGGGAACCCTAAACCCTGAATAGCCAGGCCCCAGGAATAGGGTCAGGGCTCCTAGGGTTTGAGAAAAGTCGCACCGCAGGGTTTTTTCAATAAAAGCCCGGTTTCCAACCTTTTTGGGGGCTTACTATAGGGGTTTAGGGTTTAGCCCTGGCAGCCACTGAGCCCTCAACATCAACTCTTTTTGTTGCGGGCGTGAATGACTACTAATGGTCCATGCGCCCGGTATAGTATATACTTAATAGCCCCAAAGTACGTGTATATGGATTTCTCTCCGTGGCCAAAGTATCTATACCATAAAGAAAAACATACCCTGAACCTTATTCTAACTGTACTACTCACTCTTTGTACGATGAGAGGTCGTGCTCAGGGGTCCTTGGCTCCCCGGTTCATCTTCGCCACCTGGTGGGTTGGCTTTAGGGCGTAAATTAGCGGCCTTAAGAATTCGGTTTTAGGGCCGATTATACTATAAAGCAACTACTGGGTCTTGGGATTTTCGGGTTGAGGACAAGCTTTTGGGTTCGCCTTTAAGTTTTGGAAGTCATGGCCTCAAGCCTTGGGATTTTCAGCACTCACTCTCGGACAAGCTTGGGGGTTTAGGGGCAGCAGAGAGGGGGGTTCGGAAGAAGTACGGCCCAAACCAAGTATGCACTCACCAACAATCTACGGATTTCAATCACAAACCCTGCTCCATCTACTGCAGTAAGATGGGCTCAGAACCCCAAACCGTGTACCTCAAGCTTGAGACATCAGAACAGCATCCCTCAAAAAGCAACTCTGGGACTGAACATATGAAGGGGGAGGTTAAACATGTCTCGGCTCGGCTTGTCTTGGGCTCGAAAGAATCTCTTCCATGACAGCCACGTACCTAAAGCCGAAGCCGTACACCCGAACTCCAAACCGCCCTACTCTTGCCTTATGTCTCAAAGCGGATGAGTCCTAGGCCCTCTCACACTCAGACTCAGCCGAAGATTGCCGTGCCCGTGGGTTTTGGGCTTAGTTTTGGGCTTAATTTTGGGCTTCTGAAGGCTGGGATTGTCGGGGCAGGGGGGTAGCCCGAAGGTGTTGCAGAACACCAACCCGCCCTGAACTGAGGGTGGAGCCATGTGCAGCAAGACCTGGCTGGAATGGAAGTTGGTTGTCAGAGCAGTGTGAGTTCAGGGTAGTCTAGGGTACTATATGGACTGGAGCCGCCCCGCCGCCCAGACCGGCATCATCACCGCCACGACACTGTTGCTGCCATCTTAAGCAGCAGCGTCGTCAGCATTCTTTCATGATCCCGGTCCATAAGCTGGCTCATGAGAACAGTGGCTACCATTGGAGACCGAACTTTATGAGCAGCACCAGCATCATGGATAATGATTTAGCACTTTTTGGGACCACTGTCTTCCAAAATCCTTGGCAAGCTCGTTCGATGCACACTAACTTCGGAACGAATGAAAGAACAGCTCAAAACCAAACCAGCAAGGGGTGTCCGAAATCTCCGCAGCTTCTACTCACACCCAGTGCCTTCTCAGTGGTCGGGGACATCGTGACGACCCCCCCAATCCCTGCCCCGACTCAGAATCCCTATGCTTCGGCCATGCCCCTGGCTCAATGTAGAGCCACCGCCTGTAGGACACCAAGTTCAGGGTTCAGGGTTTCAAGGGCTTAGCCCCATATTCAGGATCCTAAACCCTTGACAAACTTACACTCTAAAACCTAGAACCCTACCGTAAAGGCCTGAACCCTACAACCCTAAACCCTAGGCAAACCTAATTTGACTATGTTTTTTGCATCCGCGCTCTGAGGTTGTGGCCGGAAAGGCGCAGCAAACCCTTGAACCTAGCACTACTTAAGCCCTGCTTGAGGGATCATGGTACTTAGTAAGTGAGGGTATAAGTACCTTAATCGGGGTTATAAGTAATAATAAGTATAGTCACCTTAATTATTACCCTAGTTACTAAGTCACATGACCGTTGAAGTAAATCCCAGATCCTGTATCAGAAGTCTCCCTGAGCTCCCAGCCGTCCGCTCGGTAGAGGTGAGATAGGGCCAGGTCTTCTCGGCCTTCCATCGGCTCGACCGCCAACAAACTACCTTAACCTACCAAAACCTACTTTTTGGTAGGGTTCCTACAAAATCCATACTAGGGTTTATATGAAGAACCTACGAAAAAGTAAGGTGTGGTAGGTGACGGTATAGTGAACCCCAGACAGTTGGAACATAGGTTCAGGAAGAATAGTGCTGGGATTCCCTCTGCTTTACCTCAAGGGCATGAGGGCAATGATGTTCCAACTTTCTGGCTTCTACTGCATGCTTAGGGTTTTGGTCCGAGGGTTTGTGGATTTGGGGACTGTGCGGCCGTCGAGTTTTCGGGTTTGCAGGTTTAGGGCTGAACCCTGAACCCTTTTTGCATCCAGGCCTCTTGAAGTCTTGCCGGGGAACAGGCGAATGCTGTAGCACTCATGGCTACACTGAACCCTTTTTGAAGCGGGCCTTCAGTGTAGCCTAAACCTTAAGCCCCTAAACCAAAGCCAGAGCTGGCAAGGTATAATCCCTAACCCGAAAGGTTCCTACTGCATATCTTAACGTGCCTGCGCAAAACGGCCTTCACCTACAATCTCGTGGCCTGTAGCTGCAATGTCTGCAGGGGTTTGTTTAGGACGCCACAATACGGTTGATGATATAAATCCTACATCACCCATAGTAAGGAATATACCATAATTCCCATAGTTTAAGGTCAGTAAGGTAATGCAGAATTTTTATCATCAACTGTACCCACTTCCCCGGTCCTAGGGTTTTCGCAAAACACAGTTCGGGGCTTGAGATGTGCAGGGTGGAAGGTTGGAATTTCGAAAGTCACAAAGTCATAGCTAATGTAGGAACCTTTAAGAAACCCTGGCCCTATAAGCCCCAGTATATTCGGATTCATATAAGGAACCCTAGTAAGGGCCCAAAGTTTCTTAATCAGGTTCCTACATTACACCTCATCCCCAGTTTCCTAAAACTGAAACCCTGAACCTTTTCGCTCAACCGCTGAAGTGGGGTAGAAGCCCCATGGGCTATCCCTGTAAAGTCTTATGGAGTGTAGCTACAAAGTTTAAAAGCTTGGGGTTTGAGTTTGTTGTAAGGCTTAGGGATTACGCTCTCGCAACTCGGACAAGCCAGACGGGGTCTCTGAGTCCGGGTCGGCAACTATTTACGACTTGCTACAAATCAGCGGCTTAGGGTTTCGGGTTGAAAAGCCAACATCCAAGCAAACAGGCAAAGTATTGGTCCCGGGCCCGATCGGTATGGAAGCCACTACCACGGTCGGCTTGGGTGTAGTTCCTCGGGGTTCTTTGTGCCGTGTCTCTTGCTGTATCTGTTTCTTAGCTGGGACTTGCTGTATGATGTTGTGTCGCATGCTCCATGGCGAAGTGTCACTCCCAGATGCACCGAGACTGTTCGTTATCATGCGCATGTATGGTATTGAACTATAGTCCATTTGTTTTGACATGCTGTGATACGTTTGTGCTTGAAACGAACTCGGATGTGATGTGGCATTCTATCTGCACGGGTGCACCTGTGAATGTGTACATGCATACATGCATGCATGCGAACAAACCGGATGTACAATGTCTACCCCCAATCCCCAAACCCTAAACCCCTCAACCCCTGAATAGTCAGCGAGAAGGGGTCGGTGCTCTTTCCTGCTCAAGCCTGGCCTTCCTCAGGGCCGCAGCCAGCAGTTCCTATACTGAACTGAGAACCCTAGCAAAACTTAGAGTTCTAGCTGTTTCTTAGGGATTATAATAACCAAAAGTTAAAAACTATTTCTAAATACCCCTAAGGTTAGCTAGAATATGGGTTACTGGGGATTCTTAGGAACCTGCTATTTGGGTAACTGGATCCTTAAGGCTAAATGGGGATGCATCTAGTTTTCTGAGGTCTACCCTCGATTCAAACATCCAGCTGGGCATTCATGTGCATGAAGGTGATTATGCCCTGCATTTTGGTGCCTCATATGAGAATGTAAAGGCAATCATACTTGGGGTGCTGTGCAGATAAGCTGTAAGTGCAACCCCACGTGCACACAAACACCGATAGCACAAAAAGAAGCACACGCGTATGCATGCCTACACTTAAACGGCAGATTTACCTTTACTTGTATATATTCATCTGTGGTTTTAGCTTCTTGCTTGCAGATGAAGAAATGCATAGTGTATGTTACATACAACCCTGGAATTTCGAGTTTGCCACTTGCTTGGTTAGGCTAGTGGTGCCCGTGGTGAAGAACAAGAAAAAGCCCTGTACTCCGATACACAGTTTTCCTGACTCCGGAACCCTATAACCCCAAAAGCCCCCCTGTAATTGTGCAAAATAAGCCCCAATCAAGCCTAAACCCTCAACATCCCTCAACCGTAATCTATCAAATGCGACCCTACACCACCTGAAGCCTGCCAGGGCACAATCTCGCGAATAGTCGGCCTTGATAGGTCCGAGAAAATGGATGCGAGAGTGGAAATTTGCCCCCCCCCAAATCCTTGCCTGACCTGCCCCACGGCTTTGGTGTGCGTGACTCTTAGTGCTGAGCTATTGCTGGCAAAGCTTTGGGGAGTTGGGGAGTTTGAGATTGATGGCCCAGAATTCTGAACCCCTGGACCTAGCGAGTTCTCCCTACCCGCAGGACTACCGCAGACGCAAGCCTGAAGCTTGCCCTACGTTTCCACGGTTGGGTGCTGGGGTGCACTAACTTAGCTACACAGAAGAGCAAACTCCAAGTAGCCAACCCTAGAATAAGCAGGCTGAATACGCAAACAGTTGTACAGAGAAGGGGATCTCCATCTCCTGGGCTACACCTAACGCGGTCGACCGAAACCACAAAAAGTAAAACGGTTTCTTGAGAAGGGGCTGCAGTGCACACGTCTAAAACCTCAACCCCCAAACCTGAACTACTACTACTACTACTACTACTACTACTACTACTACTACTACTACTCCTGCTGCTGCTACTACTACTACTACTACTCCCTTAAAGAGCCCCTCATCGTCTGCCTCCATTCGGCTGCTCCAAGACTGGGCCCAGTTCGTCGTCGACCAGGACCTGCTGCAACATGGAGTTCAATGATCTAATCTTGTTAGGGTTGTAGGACCTAATCTTGTTAGGGTTGTAGGACCTAATCTTGTAAGGGTTGTAGGGGTGCAGCGGTTTGAGGTTTAGGGGATTTTTCGCCTCCTACCTAGCAAGGGCAAGGCCCGCATTGCAGGGTAACCCCGAAGAACAGTCGACAACAGCTCAGGGGATTAAGGCTTAGGCTTTAACGGTGCTCCCTACACAAAGCCTTATCTGGATCTTTGTTAAGGGGTCTAACTGTTAAGTTACCATAAAGCAGACATAATATTGTTTACTATAGAACCCTAAACCCTAAACCCTATTATGGTAACTTGCATTAACTTCCTTAGCAAGAACCGAGTTAAGCTTGCAGCGACCCCAACGAAGGCAGACCGGAGTCCTGTTTTTTGAAATCTCAGCCTACTGAAAGGACTTAGTATCTAGGGATATCGGTTTAGGGTTTGGGGTTTAGGGTTTTAGGGTTATGACTATGGTAATCATACTTAGAACTTATAATCACTTGTAGCCCCGATTAAGGTCCGTAGAACTTATAACCTTACGGACTAAGCCCCATGATCCTGCAAGTAGAGCCCGGAACAGCAGAAAGTGCCTCCTCCGACAAACCATCGACCTCGACTCTGACCTGAACTTTGGCGAAGCTAACAGAAGGCCAATGAAGGTTGACGTCTATGGCTTTGGCTGATGATATAAACACTGCATGACCCATAATAAGGAATATACACTAATTCTCATAGGCCCACGGTCATTAAAAGTAATGCAGTATCTATTTCATCAACCGATGGCTTTCGGAAATTCAGCTTTCTGGTTGTGTTGTCGAACATGTCTAGAGCCTTCCAGGTTTTTCGACCAACCTAGTCCACGCAGTGTTAACCACTGTAAGCATGCCGCAAATTGAGGCCTGCTCTTCGTGAATGATCGGGGACAGGGGAGGGTAGTAGAAGCGTTACTTGGAGGTACTTGGGCAGTTACAGGTTGGCTTCAAGATACCTAAGCTTGATGCTAAAGAAAGGAAGGTGACCTGCTAGGAGGGTTATAGTTGCCGTTTGGGATCTAGGACAACCTATGATGTACTCCCGTGCCACGCTTGGGATTCGGGACCTCAGCTTCGCTCTGTCTCTGCTTCTGCAAACAATATAAACTAAACGAGCCGTTTCCGAATTTGTTCAGAAAGACAAAACACAACAATGATGGAGGACGCCCCAACAATACAGTGCCACACAATACACAGTACAATCAAGCAGCTTATCTATCTATCTTTCGATCCATCTACCCTATCTACACAGGCATGTATCTATGCACTGGCCCTGTGAAACGAACCCTGGAAGGACTTGAACATAATTAACCGGAACCTTACACTCTTAAGCTTGAGGTCTAGGGTTTAAGCTTTAGTAATTTCGGAGTCCCTACGGAAACCCGGAACTTGAAACTTCGGGCAGATATGACACTCCGAGGGCGACGCTGTCTTCAGTCCTCGGATGAGGCTTCGAGGGCTCAGCTTTCTGCTTGTACAACTGCGCTCCGAAACTCGAAGCCCGAAGCCGGACCGGACGCCCCAATATAGGGGCCTTAATAAATAGAACAGGGTTTTGGGGTCCCACTATACTATAATGACAATAAGGACCCCCCCCCAACTACTACAGATACTTGTTTAGGGCCCTATATTCAACCCTGAAATTTCTCAACCCCAAAACCCCGACAGCCTAAAGTTTGCGTTTGGGGTTTAAACTCTCGCAACTCGGGCGATCCAGAAGAGAACTAAACCCCTAAACCCTAAAACCTTAAACCCCTAAACCCTAAACCCTAAATCCCTAAACCCTAAAACCCTAAACCTCTAAACCCCTAAACCCTAAACCCCCCTAAACCCTAAACCCTAAATCCCTAAACCCTAAACCCTAAACCCCTAAACCCTAAAACCCTAAACCCCTAAACCCTAAACCCTAAATCCCTAAACCCTAAAACCCTAAACCCCTAAACCCCTAAACCCTAAACCCTAAATCCCTAAACCCTAAACCCCTAAACCCCTAAATCCCTAAACCCTAAACTTAGGGTTTGCCCTCGATCCACTCTTGAAACCCTGCGGCTCTAAGCACTCATATTTTAAGGCTAAAGACCACATCACATAAGGCTTTCGGGCCACCTTGAGCCTTAGGGAAATGTTAAGAAAGAAGCTGTAGGGTTTAGGGGACTAAGGTTCAGGGCTCAGGACGCCTTCTGAGCGAGTATGAGGCGAAATTATCGAGAGAAACATCCAAGTGCGTAGATCTACATGCAAAAATTTACCACTCTTGTCGGTCTTTCCCCACTTACTTGTGTATCTCCTATGGATCTCCCAAGCTGTATGATTGACATATGCATGAACGTGGCCAGATCATGTATGAAAGCGCATCTGTCTTGCTCTGTCTGTGTCTCTGCCTGTCTGGCTGTCTGTTTGTCTGTTTGGCTGTCTGTCCGTCTGCTGTCTGCCTTTCTGTATGTATGTGTGTAGATAGGTAGGTCGGAGGTACGCAGGTAGGTAGGTCGGTATGCATGTAGTTAAGCATGTGGGGAGGGATGGATGGATGGATGGATGGATGGATGGATGGATGGATGGATGGATGATGGATGGATGGATGGATGGGCGGACGGACGGACGGATGGAGCGACGGATGGACGGATGGACGGATGGATGGACCGATGGAAGGATGGACGGATATAGGTATGAATGTATGTGTGTGTGAATGGATGTATGTATGTATGGCATGTAGGTATGTATGCATGTGTGTGTGTGTGTCAGCGAGTGTGTGCACGTGCTGTGCATGTATACATATATACACATAAACATCCTGCTACATACTGCTATCCCGCTGCCAGAATTAGCAAGTTGAGCTGCGTTACCTAATTCCCATAAACCGCAAGCAGCACAAGCCCGCTCCGCCAACTTCGAAGCATGGTAATCATAATTTTAACAGGATTTTGGGGCATGTGATACTATAGTTGTAATAAGGAATTCCCCTAAACAAGGATAGGGAATAACTAAACACCCCTGGTACACTTTCGGGATCCCATTATGTGATGGGTTCTCCAGCTCCAGTATGTCAGAAGGGCCGGAAATATCTGGTTAGGAGGGTAGAGGGTTTCCAGAATAAAAAATACTATTTTCAATATTCTCTGGGGTTTATATGAACAAAAATGAAAAAAAGAATTCCTAAGGAGACCATAGGTTTAGGGTTTGGGGGTATTACTGCGGCTCCATACACTTATGCCTTAACCATCCGGTCACACTCAGATGCCCCCCCAAAGTCTTGTAAGCAGGGGTAACTAGCCGCCGCCATGACCCAACAACAGCATTTCCGGCATGCACAAAAACCCGAAAGAAAGCATCTCTTGCCTTTGCTGAGGTGCCATCATAGAGGGTCGACTTCGAAAAATTTGCCTCGTCCACTTAACAAGGACCAAGCAAGGCGTATTGAAGTAATCTTGCAAGCGCAGCAATTGCAGCTACAGCTGGTGACTGCTCATCACATGCACATGAACCTGGTACGTTCCGGTCCATAGCGTTCAAAGTCCAGGGTCTAGGGCTTGCTGGAATCAACTAATTACAGAAGTATCTCTCGATACATTTACATATATGTTGTGAGAGAGGGAGAGGGAGCAACAAAGAGGGGAGAATGAGGAAGGGAGGGAGAAAGAGAGAGATAGCGATTGGGAGCGAGTCAGGGCTGCGTGGGAAAGACAGTTTCAAGACAATTTATAGTGCTATGTTTTTGATTGTTTTTGAGATTCTTGAGATGGATAGTCAGCTTGTTTCGCTTTCGCACAGGATCTTTTTTTTGCCTACTTTGTTTAGTGTAAAGCTACAATTTTAGAGGATACTTCAAGATTCGCAGGCACCTGTCCCTAAACCCTTATGCATCCAGGCCTGTTGCGCCTGCCGTGTACCCCTGAAGAAAGGAAACTCAGGGCCAGGCAACATCTGCAGCTCAACTCCCTTAACCCTAAACCCGAAACGCTTAAACCCTAAACCGTTGAACCCTTAAACCTTAAACCGCTAAACCCTTGACCCTGAACCCTTAAACTGTGCATCCTAACCCGGGCTTCCGGGAGCGATTCCTGCAGAAACCTCGAATGGAGTACTCAGTGTACATGCGCGCGTGAACAGTCAACTTCGGAACCACCTACAGTCAAAGGGGCAAAGGAGGGACCCTTAATGGGGACCCTACCCTATAATGGGCTACATAATGGGTATATAATAGCTAGGTTAAGGGTAATTATGTACCTAGGGATCCTTATTAAGGGTCCCTCCTTTTACCCTTGGATACATTGTAGTTCCTTGTTTTAGTTTAACCAATTCCGTAAGCAGGATTCTATAAGGTAACCCCCAGAAGGAACTACAATGGAGACTATCGGCAGAGCCTTTTTTGACGCTTTGGTTGGTTTGATGCGTCAAGT
The DNA here is from genome assembly GCA_905221615.1 of Symbiodinium sp. CCMP2592. Taxonomy (NCBI): domain Eukaryota; class Dinophyceae; order Suessiales; family Symbiodiniaceae; genus Symbiodinium; species Symbiodinium sp. CCMP2592. Next base: position 132,495 of record CAJNDT010000736.1, on the reverse strand, counting down.
GGTGCCACTAGTTGGCAGCTATGGTTCACCACTGTCAGTGCCACTCCGGTTGTTGTCGTCAGTGGTGATAGATGTCACCCTTTGGCGTTCCATGGTTTCCGGATTCTGCTTTAAGTACCACTCATTTCAACTCACTCTCAACCCTAAACCCCGAAAGAATACTACAAAATGCGCTGTACATGGCCTCAGCCTCCAATCGTTCTTCAGGGTCACCGACACTCGGCAGCCATTCCGGGCTTAGGCTTTAAGGCATAAGGTTTACCGTCTACGTTTCTCTGCAGTGTGTAGTATATATATACATCTACACGTATGATTGTTTATCTATGTATTTATACACATACATCTATACGTATATATACAATTCATGAAATATGATAAACAGATACATGTACATAAGGTAGAAGCCAGAAAGTTGGAATATGATTATCCTAACCCTTCTATGGTAAATTATAAGGTATCCTACCCTGAAACCACATTCCACTTTCTGGAGTTCCCTTTAGAGCTTCCATTTTGGCCCAAGCTGCCATGCTGCCGCTGACAGCCCAAGGACGGTCTGACGTCACATCACCATCGGGGCATCCACCTTTCGGCTGTATGGTTTAGGGTTTAGGGTTTAGGTGTTTTTGGCTAGCTCTTGGTCCACGTCTGCCCGACCATCTGATCTTACATAAGGCCACCGGCCAGGAGATGGAGGCTATGAGTTTTCGGGTTTAGGGCTTAGGGGTCTTCGGGTTTAGGATGTAAGGTTTAGCTTTTAGGGGGTCACTTCTGGAAGCCATGGGGCCCCCAAAGGCCTCGACCCAACATAACCATGTAGTTCAACTCTCCAACCCTAGGGGCCTATGTACCCGAAACAGCCTACACTTTGGCACTAAAAGTACGTAAATAGCGATTACTTTAGGTGCAAAAAGTAGATACCTTTTTGGTACATGGACCCTTACGGTAAAGCACCGAAGTCTGCGAACTCCCGGCTTGAAATCCTTCAAGGTCTAGTTGCAAGCTCGTTAGACTTCAAAATCGTTTTGGGCTTAGGGCGCCAGTGTGATACACTATGCATCCAATATCCTTAAAAGTGTATTCAATGTACTGAGGCCCCTAATCTCTCTTCATCAATAACCGGGCCCAATAAAGTCCAAACTTGCCAAGATAGATCAAATACATAAGCCAACGAGGTTAAAGTTCACCCACGGGCTAAGTAAGTATCATAAACAAGCGCTGATGTATCCCAAACTCTAAACCCTATGGATCCCTTAAAAGGAACCCCTAAAGATCCCCTGAAAGAAACCTGAAACCATTCAGGTTCTGACGCAATATCCGGTGGCCTCAGCATCGGGCCTGAGCCTCTAAGAACCGAAGTCCTTAAGTAGCTATTATTAGGGCCCCAAAAAACCACATAAGCAAAAATTAGGATAGGGATCTCCCATATAAACCCCCTTGTAATGAAGCCCAATAAGGTAGTGATATCCCTATAAAATGCTTATGCTTATGTGCTTTTTTGGGTCCCGTAATTATAGGGTTTTAAGATTTTTTTGTTTAGGATTGAACTTAGGGGCTGAATACCCTAGCCCAGAAGAGGTGCGCCTTGGCAGTTATGGTGCGGTTTATGATATAAATCCTGCATTACCCACAATAAGAAATATGCTCAGAATTCCCATAATTTAGGGCCCTTAAGGTAATGCAGGATTTAAATCATCAACCGTAGGAGTATATAAAACCCAAAAGGTTAAAGGTTACCTACTCAGCTACCAAGTAAACTTTCGGACATCTGGTATGTGTGGTTTAAAGGGGCCTCGCAACTACCCGCAACGCCTCGCTGCTGAGCCACAAACCGTACTTGGAGGGCCGGGGGACTTAGCAAGTAGGTACTAAGTAGACTTACAATTGCCTTAAAAGGGACCCTAATTGGGGCTATGGTACTTATAAGTCTCTAAACTAACTACTTACTTAGTCCCGCGATCCTCCAAGTACATCCCTGGCTGCCTGCAGCCTGCACCTTAATCGAATTTTCTGCAAACCCTACACTAGGAACAGCAAGGGCTTCAAACCTGAATGCCCTAAACAGCGCAGGAGACTGTATGGACCAGGCCACTTACCAAACTCCTTGTCGTCGACATCCGCCCAGAAGCAGCCGCGCTCCAAAAGGATGATTGCTTGCAGCTCAAGACTTTTCGGACCAGTGTTGAGGCTGATCTTGATGCTGAACTGTCGGAAACTTTCGGGAATCGGCGAGATGGAATGCAAATATATAGATGTATATATATATATATACACACACAGGCACACACATGAAACAGAGCTTGAGGGCATGACATCCGGGGGCTTGCCTTGTGTGGCTTTGGAAATAGAACGCTGCTTGGGGGTCGACAACAACCCGTGACATGCTACATCTTGAAAGAGGCTTGCTCGGTGTCTTTGCAAAAGTTGCGGAGTAGATGCCTATCCTGTGCTCTTTTCTTGTGGCAACGAAGTTAGTCTGAGTTCAAGTCCGAAAAAGTCCTCACCCCTTAACAGGCCCTAAACTCTTCATCATGAAACCCGCAGCGCACAACTTGAGGCTCACAAGAGTCGTCCACTGTTTGATGCAATTTGCGAGTCTTGGCGATACTCTCTACTCGTCTGCAAGAAATGCGCACTGAAATTCGTTTTGAACATGTCAGTCATCGCTGTGCTAATTGTGGATCTTTCCACGGGCTTCAGGTGTAAAATGTGAATCCGGCAGTGCCAGCCCATAGTAGCCAGAAAAAGTAAAGTTTCTCGAACATTTGCGCAGCATTCGAACCCAAGTGGTACACATCTACCCGCACAGTTAACCCATGCTATCTAGCGGTTTCGAAAATCAGCAATTGTGCCCCGTACAGTCCCCAATTTAATTGGTATACCCCAAAACTCTATTCTAATCATTGGCCCTACAGTACCCAGCATAGCCTTGCGACTAGACAAGCCAGCTATCATTGACTTTGTCGTTGAAAGCTTCTGAAGTGTTGTGGGCGGGACATGGGGGGAATGCTCAGCCGGGCCCTACACTGTCAAACCACCTAAACCCCAACTTCGAGGAATCTAGACCACCATTGCTCGGCAAGACAATCTCAACACGGGCACGGCTTCCTCTCCTTTTCCAGCTGATTCCAGCTGGCGCTGTCTGGTCGTGAAGATGAATGAACCCTAGGAGCCCAGCTACCAATGACCTTAGATCTATGTATCTACCTATCTATCTATCTATGTCTCGCTCTCCTTCTCTCCATGTGTGTACATATATATATATATAAACAGACGCATATCTACATAAAGCGTATAGCACCCGTAACACAGTAGCTGCAAACGAGTAGCCGGGCTCCGAGAGGAAGCTAGGTTGAGGGTTTGGGCTCTCCTTTGGGCACCTGCATTCTGCAAATCCGGGTTGTTGGGCACCTCCGGCGACGGTCCGCTGCTCCCTGCACCGGCAGCCAGATGGGAGTTTCCGAAAATAGGGGTACCTTATAGTGGGGTCCTTATAGTAAGGATCCTGCTATTTAGGGCACTAGATTAGGGTCCCTTGTTTTCGTAAACTCCCAGATGGAGCGGCGTCTGGTTGTAGTCACTGCTGTAGTTGACCTCCGCCTTGTGCTCGATGAGAAGTGCTGCCACCTTCATATGGGCTTGGGGCTACAAGTGCCCTAAACCCTAAACCCTAAACCCTAAACCCTAAACCTCCAACAACTCGGGTTTCGACCCCAAGGTCTAGGAGGTGGGCTTTCGAGGTTTCGGGTTTACGGCTTCCGGGCTGAAAGCTTCGAAACCTTGGATCCTAAACCACAATGTAACCGGTGACATCCCTACAAGCTCTGGCCTCAAATGCTTTGAGAGTCAAGCAGGTACGAAAGAAACGGATCCGAAGCCTCGCGCTACATCACTATGGTTGCTTATGGTGATTCTTCTGCATCTATGGTTTGGGCGCGCCAACAGTTTCACAAAACAAGGACCCGAAAGGCCAGATCAATTCAGGGATCACAGGATGTTTGTGCTTCCTCAGCTCTCATTGCGAAGTCCCGGTCCCGGTACATGTCAGATATAGGGTCTTTGTGCCTATGTCATAGGGGCTGAGTACCGTAGCCCCCCAAAAGGCTAGCCTTTTCAATTATGGTAGGGTTATATAAACCCCAAACCCTAAACCCTAAACCAAAGCAGCCACTAAGATGTGGTTCTTCTGGCGCTGATGACAAGTCCGATGCTTCCGTCCGGGCGCCTCGCCCTAGCACAGTCAACCGATCGCGACTTTGAGGTTATGGGGGCCCTTAATAATTAGAATGGGGTTTTGGGGGCCATTGTACTAAACTTATGATAAGGAAACCCCAGAACAGTTTTGTTGTTGATTAAGGCCCCTGCATTAGATCTGGTCAGGCTCCTGGCGCGCAGAAACCACCAAAACCCTTTGGTAAAGGAAACGACACGCACTCTCTTACATCTGCAGGAGAACTTACAAGAAGATGGATCAGCCCGGGGACCCAATGAAGTTCGGTAGCAATGGTGAGCACTTGTCTGAAACGCTTCATATTAAGGTAAAACCAAGTACCTGTCTCACACGATTCGAACTGTGCCCCAAGTGCAGCGTCGTGGCTATCAACTCCTTTCACTTCCTCATGCTCTCCCAAGCCTGCAAGTTCTGTCTGCACACCTCAAAGCTGATCATGGATGTCAAATCCATGAAGATGCTCCTGACAGGCGCGCTGCGGGAAGTCTTTTTGAAGTTCAGGGGTGCTTACACAACAGGCTCTGGGTCGAGGGGTTCTGGCTCCCTTGTTTGCGAGTTATCACTCAGCCAAGGTTAATTAATTACCTTTCGGAAGCTCTCTGACACCTCCCCCCTAAACTATCCAGCATCTCATCCTCCAGTACTTGCACGCTCCGCAATAGCTCTGCAGGCCGCCATGCGAATGATTCCTGAAGGGGCTTTGGGGTCTAGGGTGTAGAGACTGTGTAGAGATTCCGGTATCAAGCACGTACATGTGGTTTGGGCCC
>CAJNDT010000736.1:0-125000 GCA_905221615.1 Symbiodinium sp. CCMP2592 | reverse complement strand
TTTCCTCAGTATCCTCGATGTTGCTGCAGTGCCGAGCAGAGTGATGCAGGGTGCTTCCCGGATTGTAGTCTGAAGCATGCAAGACGGCAAGCTTCTTGTCATACATCTACTGTAATTCGCTTCTAGCCTTAATCGTTCCGAGTGGCGGCATTGTGCGTGATCAAGTCACGTTGGAGTGATCTCGGCCTTTGGCGATGCAACGTTGTTGAAAGCAATTGACTGGGAAAGATTGCCTCAACAGTGAGTTGTGATCACGACGTATAAACTCTAAACTCTCAACACTATCTGAACAGGATGGAACTCCAACGGAAAAGCCAGAAGCTTAGGACACAGCGGTTCGAGGCCTCCGGCTGTTTATATAAGTAGGTCCCAGTTACGTCAACCCAGCGTTACCACAGGAGTCTTCTGAATTCAGGACCCCTAAGGATCCCAGTCACCTCAGGCCCTAAACAAAACCCAAAACTTTCCCTGAACACGAAAGGCGAACCAGCACGCCCTCCCGACCATCTTTTGTTGTACAAGTGTCTCGAACTCTGCGAACAAGGCCAGAGCACACGTCCATGCATTTCCTGGAAGCGGATCAGGGAAGGGCCACTACCCCTTGATCCAGGTGTACAGCCATTCAGGGCCTCGGGATGGGGTTCATTCGGCCTCTAACGCGATTTATGGAACGTCCTTACATGAAAGCGAGGCGCTGCTAACCCCAATTTAACAAATACTGACCCTGTAGTGCCCTGTATATGTACACTGCACAGGCATCTTCATGCAGGTTTGCGACGGTGAGGCTGGGTGGTTCCGTCGACCAAAATCGGGTAATGGTATCGAAAAAGAAAGGCAGCAGCAATTGGAGAGATCACGGTGGCCCAAAATCAGAAAGACTGAAACCTGCTTTATCAAGCCAGCCCACACAGCCAGCAGCATGTAGTTAATGAAAATGATGATATCTGAAAATGTCAAAATGCGAAGCCTGGATAAGACATTTGAGCAGATTCCTAAATGCATGGGTATAGAGTGGCTACAACGATGTTGCCTTGTCATAGCTTGGGAGCTTATAAAGCAAGGATGATAGGCTGGTTTGCAACACAGTAAGCCCCATAGCCCTTAACCCAACACGGAAAAATCTTGTTATCATATTAAGATGCCTTTTATATATAAAATGTACTGGTATGCACATAAAAAGTTATAAAGGTGTGTATGTATAAATTTATGTTGTGCTAAACGAAGACATAAACCAATCGACAAACATGTATATACGTAAATGCACAAATATGTATATATATATATATACATATGCAATCTGGAAAATATCTATATGTCTATATGTATTTAGACAAAAATATGATTCATGTCCTCCACCGATTATTAAACCGCACCCTCCCAAATATCAAAATCCGATTGTCCCCATTTCGGTTTCAGGATTGGGAGGTCCAGCTTTAGCATCTCCCCATTGCTCGGTGCTTTGTTTAAAGGCCTTCCTTGGACAGGTCGCAAGCCCTCGAGTCCTACGTTCCTTTGGTTGCTGCAAATTTCAGCCAACTCAACCCATACGTTCTACTCGATCTTGCAATCGTAAAATTTCGGATGCTGGGATTATACCAACTTAAACTCCACGTTCTAGTGTGTACTCGATCTTGCACTCGTACAAGTTTCGGGTGATGGGAGAATCTTTAAACATAATTCAGAGAGAGACAATGTCCATACAGTTATGAGTCCCAACATGTCCCAACCTCTAGCCGTGAAGGCTCCCTAATGCATACACACTATTGTGCTTCCCTAAAGCTCCGGTGTATCGCGCTGTCTGTGAAGGTGCCGGCTGCCGAGTCTTCGTTCAGAGAAAGCAGCTAGACGGGAGCGACAGGTCTACGAGCGCGAACGATACCGGCGACGAAGACGAGGGATCCCAGAAGCAAAAAAAGGCGGCGATACATGCTAAGCCATAAAGGGTTTTGGAAACCGGTGCCATCAAACAGATCCCAGTTGCACAAGAGTTCAGGGGAGTGGCATGTTGGGTTTAGGGCTTATGGTTTAGGGTAGTGTGCCGGGGATGTGGATCGTTGTCGAAGTCATACGTGCACTGTACCAATTATCTCTTCAATGCACCTTTCTGCCTACGAGACCTTTCTTCGAGCAATTTTCAAATCATACTACCAGCTCGGACCAGGACGCGGGAAGAAGGACCGGACGCACATGGAAGGAAGGAGGGACTGAAGGAAGGAAGGGTGCGAGCATGCTGGGTTCATGGTTTTGGTCTTTTGGTTTGCAAGATTCAGCAATTCGTTCTGAGTCTCGGGTGGTCCAACACAGCTGAGGAAGCTCTGATGGCTTAGCGGAAGTCGCGACTACTGTGCTCATACATAGCTGGTGGGAAAGCTCTGGCATTGATGGGTTGGCAGCGGCTCAAATGCTTAGCGCCGAAAAGACAGTACTCGGTTCCGATGTCTATGGATCGCGAAGCTACGTAGTTTGCGTATCAACACGCCTTAAGCCCGCTTTCCGGCTTGAAACTGAAGCCCAAGCCCTGTACGGAATGCTCAACAAGAAGCTTCACGCACAAAAACGAGATTGACCTGAATAGAACGTGAGCTTTGCGAGCCACCTTTCTCGCAAGCGCTGATTGCTGCATTGCAACCTGAGCACAGCTCAGCTTTGGTTCAGGTGCAGATCTGTACTTCATGTGGCATGCATGTCTGAGTTCTCATTTCATTCGCTAGAAGTCCTTAGCAGTCGTGCAGAACTTAGAACCTCTAGTCCTGACAAGATCGGTGACAACCTGCCGCTAGAAAGCCCCAAAGCCTGCAAATCCCAACTCTGATTCGCCCAGAAGTACATGACAATCGTTCAGGGTTTACATGAATCCAAACCCCTTTCGCGATGTTCTCTTTGTTTTGTGCTGTTTTCGGAATACGATTCAAGGAGGGCTTTACACGTATGATAAGGCTTTGCACGGTCTACTACGGGCTCTTCATAGGGCTCTATACCTTTGAGCGTTATGGAATTTGTGAGCTTTCACGGTTTTCCCGCTGCTCGATCATTCGATTGGGGTTCGTCCACCCTTTAGAAACAGGGATCCTTTCATGCTCGCTTGAGGTCTTTGTTAGTTTGGTTGGGGTTTTCGTCTCTCCCTCTGCACGCGGCAGGCAGGGCTCCACACAAGTCTCATCCACGAGCTTATCACATCGTGCCAACCCCTCAAAACAACACACCAAGCTAAACAACAAAAGACCAAGTACAGTAACAAAACAAAGACGTTGAGGGGCCAGCTTGCTAGGGACATGTGCTCCCAGCATGTGGACTAGAGTCCGCCTGTGATCTCAATGAGAACATAAGATCGAAAAGCTTAGCTACAGCTTGGAATCACAGACAGGGGGAGGGCATGAGAGGGCTGTTTCAAAACTAAGAGTCACCTACTAAAATTCAGCACCTAACCTGCAGCAAATTGTAGGGTTTGCAGCAGCCAGTCAGTGCCCTGCACATCAATCTCAATCAGTAAATTCTTCTTGCATCCATACTGTAAATTCGCACATCAAAAACAGGGCGACGTCGAACCCTAACATGCAACGCAGTGGCATGCAGTGTCATGTAAGCAGAAAGCTTCGGCAACTCGTGGTCATGCTGCAGGCAAGCGATGTTGGTGATGTGACTTCACTGCCGATGTGACTTCGTGTCCTCGAATATATTTGCAGAACCAACAAGCCGAGTTCGTGACAGTGCCCCATCCCAAGGGCAGCTGCAGGAAACGAATATCTGACAGGGTGTACGAAAGGGCTCCAGTACATGCCATGGCCTGAACGGGCTTAGCAGTTCTATACAGCCCGTTTATTGCTAAAGCAAATACATGGGCCCATGTGTTTAAGATCATAAATCTCTTCTTTGGCAGTCGCCCTTTCATATCCCCGTTAGTGTATTTCCAAAAACTGCGCAAACCCTAAACCGCTCATATCTTGTCGCTTCTCCGAACTGGGGTCGGTTTAGGGTTGGAGAGCGGCCTGTCGTACAAGAGCTATGCTCGCCCGTGGGGTAGGAGCCAGAAGCAAACTCATCCTTGGCTGTTTGGAATTCTACTAAGCCCCTACAAAGCCCTAAACACTCGCAGCCAAAACACTGATCTCATCTGGCATCAGTTCGTTCTGCTCCAATCGAGCCCTGGCTGCACGTATTGGAGTGTCAAATTCGTCAGAATCGGGCTCCTCTAAACCTTAAACTAGCGACTAAACCCACAAATTCTGGGGCTTGAGGTTTGCAGCCGCTGTGGCTTCCCTGGTTGACCGGCGGCTTGCGTGGCTTACCGCAGCATGCATCACCACAGAAGGAATGAAGGCTTATAGAGCTTAGAAGTAGCACATACCTATGCACTTCTGTTTTAGTAGAAACAACCTAGGTACTACCATTACACGAAGGAAACATCAAAACTGATCAAAGCATGTCCGCACAGCACTTCGGGCTTTGAGACGGGTCCAGATCTTCATCGCAGCTGTCCATGCTTTCCACCCTGAACTGGATGACTCCGAAAAGCAGAATGTAGGGGCCTTAATGATTAGAATAGGGTTTTGAGGCCCATTATACTATAACTATAATAAGTTAAGGAACCCCAAAACAGTATAGGTCAGTATTTAGGCCCCTACAGTTTGAGGCATCCTGTTTCACCGAGCCCCCTGGCGAAAGGCAACAAACAAGGACCTAGCGGCGAGGCCCTAAACTGTCCTGACCAATGCAGTCCGGTCAGGTGTTCCTCGCCCAGGATTTCTGGAGCTTAGGTGCACTTCCTCTACAGCCGGGGGGTTGATGGGTGGAGTGCGCTTGGAAGCAAGATCCTGCTCGCCAGCCTTTTTGCAAAGCCCTCTACTTCAAGGTTCATGGAGACAATCAAGGGCCAGGAAGTCTAGGTGAAGTACCCGTGGGTCTCTCGCTGCTTGCCGCTACCACCACATGTGACACTCAGCCCACAGGTACTTGTAAACCTTCGAACCAGGGCTTCGGGCTCAGGGTTTAAGGCAACCCTAAACCCCCGAAACCCCTAAACCACAAACCCCAGGTTTAGAGAAAACATGTCCATGGTGCAGAAAGGCCAAGGCCAGTTGCCACTGCTGCCCTGCAAAGGATTGCGAGAGTGGGAGGAGAAGGCTCTGGCTTTAGGTGTTTTGGGTGAGCTTTCCAAGTCTCTAAACCTGGGGTTAGGGGTTTAGGGGTTATGGTTTGGGGGTTTTTTGACACTCACACTCGGACAAGCCTGGCAAGGTCTGTAGATATAGGTTCGACGAAACTACTTGGTCTTCCTGAGTTGTAGGTGTCACAAACTCAGGTGGCTGTCAGACAAGATCCGAGAAAGGCCTACCAGCAAGTGTACAAGCATAACACGTGATCGCAACTGACAGCAGTCCCCCAAAGCGCAAACGCTAAACCAATTAAACCCCACGACCTAGTTGGGCTCTCTGAGGGACCAGTGAAACACAGACTGATAACTAGTGGCACACTCCTCAACCGGCGCGTATCAGAACCCCATGCTGTCCCCATGCAGAAAGAAAGGTGTTGTTGGCTCCATGCACGTAGCAGCTTGCAGGACGGTGGCAAATGTCTGCATATGTCCAGGCAGGTCACGGCAAAACAGTTTGTGTAAATTCATCTCCAGAGTATCCAGAAGCACACTCCCATGCTGAGGCATGCACATACATGCAGACACAGACATCCAACCGCACATGTCTGTCGGTAGTATACATCGGCCTAGGCCTCGAAACATCCAATCGTCATGCAGAATATGTAGTCCCAAAGGCGCATTCGTGTTGTAAGGACCAAGTATGTAGGCAGGCCCATAACGGATTACAAGCATGAAGACTCTCATGCAGACTTCCAATGCATAATCATGCAGTGCAGCGAAACGAAGAGGTTCCATGCATAGTTTCCATACTCCAGCGCATCCCATCAGAGGGAAGAGTATATTCCAGAATTCATCCATGCAATCAGCGAGTGTGCCGACTCCCATGCAGACTTCCGATGAATAACCATGCAGTAACCATGCAGTGCCACGAAATCAAGAGGTTCCATGCATAGTTTATTCCAGAATTCACCATGCAGTCAGCCGTTCCACAAGTATCCCACATTGTCCATGGGGTTCAAATTCACCATGCAAGCACATAGAGTCAAGTAGTAGGAGAAGCAAGAAACCCACCATGCAGGCCAACGGCTGTCAGGTTCGCCCACACAGGTACTTGCACCAAAGTGCAGAAAAATCTTTCAGGTCCAGCCCTGGCAACATGCTCCTTCTGTATCATGCAGGAAAATGCACTGAAGCGCCATCCAAATTCGCTGGAATGCTATCCAGATTGGCGACCAAGGGAGTTTGGTAGCCCTGAGCTACAAGCTTCAGCATCCTTCAACTCCGTATTTGGTGGTCCCGCGGTGTCCGTGCCAAGGCAGCATCCACATACAGGTACCATGTACGGGCACGAATGCGTGCATACGTATCATGCAGGTCCATATAGAACTCCGCTGGCACTTTCCGTGCTGTCCTGAAGCGCAATTGCAAGATTTCATCGCATCTCTGTGCCAGACGCCTCCAGTAAGCAGCAACCAGCGGGAGCAGGCTCAGGTGCTCCATCCCAGGAGTGTTCCGGATGTCATCCAGAAAGCCCAATATATTCTGGGCAAACAGTCTCGGGTTCGCCGAGTCCTCCATGGTCTCGACAAATTCCTGAATTCCGATGCCATCATCCATCCATGCAGGCAGGCGTCTGCTGAGGCCAAAGGTCATGGCACAACGAATGAAGGTGAAACTAAGGTTCAGTATGTCCGGGGTCATGTTTAAGTAGAGGTTACAAAGGTAGGCATTGAACAACACTAGCAGTAGGAAGAATAGGTACAAAGAGGAACCCCAGCAGGCAAGCAGCAGCATCCATCATCAGTTCGTCAGTGTTTTACACACATCAACGATTTCTGGGTTGGTGAGTTTGGGGTGTTACTACGCCTCCTGACTGTCCATGACCTCGATCACGTCGTGGCAGTCCTTTCGAGAAGGCTGAAGCTGCAGGAATTCCTGTAGCGTGAGCTGCTTTAACCTGGGAGTTTCTTCGAGGGCTTCTTTGAGGTCGGTTTTTGAATTGATACGAAAGCCCAGATCAAGCAATTGGTCAAGGACTTCAGAGCTGAGGGACCCTAGATTGATGGTGTTAAATGCAACTAAGACGACCCGCTGTCGGGGATCAATGTGGGGAGGTACATACCCTGCATGAAGGCATTTCCGGGCATTCAGCAGATAGGGTGTGTCAATAGACACAACTCGTCCTTTGATGCGGGTTCCCAAGTGCTCCATGACAACATCCCCACAGGAATCCTGTACCCAGAGGCCTGCTCCTGGCAACGGCGGTGAAATTTGCATTACAAGGGACTGATTGCCTCCATTATTGGTATCTCGGTGAGGCCTTGACTTGCATCCCCGGAAAAGAATACAGCAAGTAAACCTGAACCTCGGGGCCACAAACGCAATCATTTTAGTGATTACAAGGGTCGTGAAGGGCATCTCAATCGAAAAGCTGAACAGACACTTTGAGTTACGCGGGTTGGACCCAGTACCGAAATATCGCGTCCCGTCTTTGGCCCCTCTTCTCAAGTAAGTGTTCGGGATCATGTTGAAAAGATTGAAGACATCCCTGGGGGTTGGAGGTTTAGGGTGCCGGAGGAGGAGAAGGGCGCGATATTCAATTGGTTTGAGGAGTGGGTCGGCGCTCAGGGCAAAGGGTGGATCAAGGGGAAGTACCTGCATAGAACTCAAAGGAAGGTAAGGGGAATATCCCGTATTCTCAACCTCAAACCCAACAGCTTCATCAGGGTCCCCTTCAGTGGGTGTTGTTTCATCATCAAGTGCCACAGGAGTGGTGACCGAGGGACCTGACAAGGCGAAGGGAAAAGCTTGCATCACAGCAACAGTGGTTCCGACCAAAAACCCAGAGTTATAACAGCTGACCCTTTAACTTCAAAAGTGCTGGGAGCCAGTATGAACATGCAGCAAACCGAGTCCTAGGAGAGGCCATGTTGTTGCTCGCAACTGTGTTTGCGGTTCTTTTTCTGGGATTTGCATGGTATCTTAAGGTCGCCTGCTAGCATTTGACACGGCCTGGAGACCATTGAGTGTTGGGACCACATCAGTTTCCAACACTGATCTCAGGTGCGAAAAGGACATCTTGACTTGCTTGAAATTCGTTTCATTATTAATTACCAAAGCCTTTGCGTGCATGGTTTGATCTTCACATGCTCTACGAATTCTTTTAAAATTCTCATCATGTGCTTCCAGTTGCTCGACGAAGTTATCCATGGAAGCTTCAACTTGAGATATGCGGTATCCCAGGTCATGCACAATGGTTTTGAATTCATCTCCAAACTGTCTGATGAGGGACTCCACATCTTCTCTTTGTCGAAGCTGTTGTGCCAGGGTTTCCCCGAGCTTGCGATCATTCATGCGCACCAGCTTGAGGATGTTGTCGCATAAATTCTCAGAAAACAAAGTTCCCTCCACAATGACCCCTGCAGTGGTGGTGTGCTGTTCCAGTGTGGAGGCCTCCAGTAGCTGAATTACCTTGAGGATCCGCTGTGTAAAGGATCGAACATGCAAATACTGACGAAGCCCAAATTCCCAGAGTCTGTGAAGGCCCCAGACCAGCAAAACTGTTACGAAGGCATACCACAGAGTTGGAACATCCATGGCTCGCGTGGGTACGGTCTCAGGAAGGCTGCTCACTACAACTAGTGACAACAGAACCTGAAAACCATCGGTGCATGCAAGCAAGTCCTGACTACAAGGGACGACAGGGCCTGAAAACCGTCAGTACATGCAAGCATGCAAAACTTCAGAGCACCTCTCAATCAATAAAGACTCTCTTTATGCTCTGGGACTCATGAGGCTCGAAGTACATTGGTGGCTGCAAGAGCCAGTATATGCAAATCCGGGTTGTCCTCCAGGGGATCATCTTCCCAAGGGGCAATCGGCGGAAGAAGACTGCACAAATTAAAAATATCACCTGGCGAAGCTTTAGCCCCAAAAATTCCCAACTCCGAGGACACGCACTGTGAAAGTATGTCCGTATGTGTCCTCAGATCCTCGCGCAGCAAGTTCATGATGTCCTGAGTATCATCCAGTCCTTGCCGTAACCTCCCTGCAGAAACTTCGTTGGCCAGGATGTACTGGAGGCTGCGAAGGAGGGGGGAGGCTTGTTGCATTCTATGCTCGAGGCGGTTTTGGGTCTGCTGGGTGGTTTCAGCAAGTCGTGAAGTGTCCTGAGCCAGGTCCACCAAAACTTGCAGCAGGTGCAAGCATCCCTGAGTAGCCCCTCGAGGCGGATGGAGGGACCCTGCCAATGAGTTCTCCGTCGCCTCAGCTGCCTCCTTATGGAGTATGAAAACAAATTCGCGAACATCCATCAGTCCTTCATGCAATGATTTCATGCACTGTGCGGCTTGTCGAAAAGCTCGAATCTCCTCCCGCACTTCGACTAGGAGAAAAGGCAATCTGACCAGTTTGCCCCAGTATGTAGTGTCAAAGGGGAGGAGAAGTCGAATCCCCAACGCAACAAGCAGGATCACAAGCACTGAATTAAGAATATGTATCCACGGGAGGGTTTCCATGATGAAAGCGCCGTAACTACCTTTCGAGAAGAACAGCTACAGTAGCTTCGGAGTTCATGACTCAATTCACACGACCACACACTACAGCACTCACAAATGCGACATGGCGAGCACACTCGGGCAGTCTTCATTTTATCGCGAGAAAACGCTCTGTCATGCAGCAAATTAGCGCCTCTGTTGGGCGGACTGCTGCTGCTGCTGAAGCACCTGTGCAGCTGCCATCACTAATGTGGTGAGGTCTGGGCTGTTCCCCTGAGTCCCGGTGGGGAGCATGGGTACAGTGGGTGTCGCAGGCAAAGTGTCAACCAAAGATATGGAGCGGGTTTCCTCCGAATTAAAACGACCTTGATCCTGGCTATCACTAGCCCGGTTGTTCTGTCTTGGGCCGTCGCTTGCACGTGAATTCTGATGTTGCCCTTGGCTATGTTGCCCTTGGCTGTCGCTTGCACGTGAATTAGAGTATTGATTATGTCCATGGTCTTGCTGTGAATTATCTGGTTTGTACCATGCATTCACCTCATCACGAATTGTCTTCAGCGTGTCCTTGAGGTAATCGAACTTCTTGGCAAGCAGGCCTTGGGGAAATTCAGCTTTGACGATCTTCAAAGCCTCATCCAGGCCAACCTGGGCTTTGGCAATCTCTCCCAAGCATCTGGTGCCCAGGTCGTTCCCATTACGAATTAGTCCATCCAGTGGTTGCAACACCTTCAGCACTTCACCCAGCTTGCCTTCAAACTCTCGAAGTTCCCGAACATTGCCGGTCACAAACTTTTCCATCTCCTCATGCAGCCCCTCCGCAGCAGAGTTGATGTCTTTGAGGAGGAGTTGAAGCTTCTCCATCATGTTCTGAATTTCGCCCATCATTTCATGGGTCAATCGTAGTTCCTGCAGATGGTCGCGGATGTCACTGAGGATGAGGGGCATTCGCAGGAGCTGTTTCACGAATTCCCATGCACCTTGCAGCCAGTCGGGGCAGAGGTCTCCTCGCATGCCCAAAAAGGCAAGTAGTACAAGAAGTCCAATCAGGACTCCACTCGAAATCTCCGAAGAGAAAACGGAATTGATGGTTCCCATCAAGCCTCCAGCGTCCATGGCGATGCGGGAGCTGGGAGGGAGCTTGTTGAGGGCAGTTTGATTGCGTATCGCTGCGATAGCAATACAATATTTCGTATTCAGGTCAGTCAAGCTGAACACCACATGCACTCAGGTTAATGTGCTAGGCAAAGTAAATGCCGAAAGCAAGGTTCAATAAATTGGCCGTCCTGCCCCCCCCCCTTTCCCATGGTGTGTAGAATGAAAATCGTGCATCCATGTATCGCAGCAAAAATACCTAGCCCAGCCAGCATCAAGCGTCCTGACAAGAGTTTTGTGTGGCGGTTGAGGATTGTAGGGCACTTGGAGAAGAGCCTCGTACTTGGGGGGAAGTTTAGGCGGGAGAACTTGTACAAAGTCGAGAATGTCAAGCTGCCCGAGTCGGTACATTAAATTCCTTGCTGGAGACGAATTCACAACCCCTGTAAACAACGGGTGTTGAAGCATGACCTGGGGCAAGAAGATGGCAGGCTTGTGAAGGGGATCATCGTCAAACAAAAGATTAGCAAGGTGCCACACTACCAGGAGTCCTCGAGCCACATTTCCCAAAAGGTCCTGTTCTTGAGGCGGTTGCTGTACTAGGGTCACCTGACGCGGCGCGAAAGTTCCCATGAGAAGGAGTGCCGAGACTCCCTGGTCCTGTTCAAATCTGACAAGTAGTGCTCTCTGCGCTGACAGTCGGTTGGCTTCTTTGACCTGGAGGAGGGCTTTTGAGTAGGGTTTTTCAAAAAGCTCTTCTCGAACCGGTCGCAGAACACACAGCTTCGCATTCAAGATTAACAACTGCATGTTCATGAGATATGTTGAGGTGCACGCGGCATTAATGGGTGAAATCCACTTGGAGATCCACCTGGATTCAAGTTGCTTCCATGTATCCCGATTAGAGGCAGCAAGCTCCCAGCAATCAGGATCAAGGGGGCCGCGGAAAACCTCAAAGGCCTTCTGAAGCTTACGAGGAATCAGGTCGACAACCATGCCAGGACGTATCAACCCTGCGCTCAGAGCAATGGTGCCAACCTGTCGCAAAAGACGACAGTTGGGTAGATTTAGGGGGTTTCGCCAAACATGACCCCAGTATCGCCAAAGTTGCGTCAGCCAGACTGCGGCCCAATTTGGACCGTTGAGTTCCTGAACCAAGAGTCTACAGGCACGTCTCCTGGCAGTCGTGTTCCTGACCCAAGATTCAAAAGGGTCGCCCACGATCCTGGTCATACTCAACAGAAAAGTGTTTTTATTCGCTTCAATCTGTTCAAGTGTTCTCAGGGTTGGAAAAGCAGCAGGGGCCAGCCACCGCCATCGTGAAGTGATGTAGGTGTCTAACAAGAGAAATTTGGTCTTCAGGGGGCATGCATGTGAAGACAGAATCTTCTTGAAGCCGAAGAAAGCATTGCTGGCTTTACGCAACGAGAAGCCTAGCGTGTCGAGAGGCCCCATGGAATACCCAATCGGAGCTCCCAAGAAAACGAACTGATCATGGACCTGAAGCGGCTTGCAAGTTCCTCGGGCCCAAACTCCTGGGTTGGGAAAGTCAGGACTACACAGGGTGGCACATTTATCAGGATTGACTTTCAGTCCCAAGACCGCCAAACTGTCCTGAATGTCCTTTAATTTAGCTTGCAGTTCTGCAGGCGTGCGTGCAAAGACGAGAACATCATCCGCGAAAAGAAGCATGTGCGGCGTCCAAATTCCTTGAATGCAGGGACCCCACATTCTATCCCATCTTGTATCCAAGTCGCGTAGGCCCCAGGCCATGAGCTTGCTAAACAGCTCAGCACTATAGCTGGTGCCTTGCATAACCCCCTGCTGGAGTTCTTGGTACCAATGCTCGCCGTTCATCTGGAGAAGAACAACGTTGTTCCTGACAAGGTCCCAGAGTCTGAGTGCCTCCTTGCATGGGGCGGATTCCAGAAGAAGGTGTCCTACACTCCTGTGATGAACTGAATCAAAAGCAGCAGCAATGTCCAATTTGGCCGCCAGTAGCGGTGTTTTACGTGCTTTAGAAAGCGACAACATCATCTGGGCTGTTGTGATGCCATCAAGGACTTGACAGCCTTTGCGGGCTCCAAGTTGTGCGGTAGGTGTGTCAGGGAGTGTCTTACGAAGTCTGACACTGAGCAGCTTCCCGAACAATTTACAGACTGTGCTGGTGAGACAGATCGGCCGAAGCTGCGAAGGTTTGAGGGGCCGGCTGATTTTAGGAAGGAAAGTGATTTTACCTTCTTTCCACTCTTTGGGAATTTTCTCCTTACCGTCCAGAATCTTATTAAACCAGTCTGGCAAGCGGTCCTCCAGGTCATGACGCAAAATGTTGGTCAAAACATCATACGAGATGCCGTCAAGGCCAGTGCTCGTGGACCCTTTACAGGTCTGAAGTAACTGAAGAAGTTCGTCCTTTGTGACGGGAATAAAAGGAGCATCCCCATGCTTCCGGATGAGGCTTTCGTTGAGAGGCTGCAGGCTGTTTGGGTCCCTCGAGTTGAATTTGCATGCATAGAAATGTTTCAGGTCTCTGAGGGCTGTCTCATGTCCCCCAGCTCTTTGAATATAGCTGCCGTCTGAAAGTGAACCTGCTGCCGAGCGACGCATATGCGCAATGGCGTTCTTATCCCCATTCCTGGCCCTGTCTAGCAGATCTTCTTTATGAGCAACTTGGGCCAACTCTCTTGCACTTCGAATTCGTGCCATCATGGCTGCTCTTTCCTCCCCGACAAGGAGTTTGCGTTGTCGAATAAGTTCTCTAATGTCGGGCCCGTCCTGATAGCGGAGATTCGGGGGGCGAAAGCTGGCTTGTTTTGCAATGGATTCGATGACCTGGTGGCTCATGGGTCCCCGGGCGACGGAATTAAGGGCCTCCTGAACAGCAGACTCTGGTGCCATCCATTTCCCGCAGCGACGGGTCACCCATGGTCTCCGTCGATAGAAAGGTATTCTGGAGAAAATCGTCAAAAGGAGAGCTGAGTGGTCTGAAGGAAGAGCGAGTCTCAAATCATCCCGAACAGCCAACTGAAAGTCCATACCTGGGGCTCTAAAAAGAATGAAATCAATCTTCGTGCTGAGTCCTCTGGCATGCCACGTATTCCTGTCAGGGATGAGCAGATCAAGACCTGCAAGGCGCATGCATGCCCTAAGTCGGGGGACCTGTGCAAACAAATCATATTCTAGGCTTAAATCCTGATTCACATCAGCAGCAATGACCACGCGATCCTGAATTCTCGCAGGCAAAATAAATTCCTCCAACAACTGAATTCCTGAATTCCAAGTCTCAAGACAATTCGCTCGGTTATCGTGAGGAAAGTGTAGACTAGCCAGAAACCAGTCAACTCCTTGAAGTCGAAGACGAGCCAAAACCCCAAAGGGGTGAGCCCTGGTCTCGGTTGTCGAAACAGTCAGTTCATGACGAACGGCAATGCACACACCTCTCCAGCTTTCGGGTGTGTCCAGACAGTAGGCTGTATAGGACTGCTTGCCTATGGCAAAGGGCAGGGCTTGCACTTCATTAATTCCGCTGAGTCCTCCAACTTCCTGCAAACACAGAATGTCCGGTGGATCAGCATTTTGATGGATGACATTATCAATGTGGGTCAGGGATTTGCCATGCAAGTTCCAGTGCAGGACTGTAAGATCATGGTAGGCCCTGCGCGATACCTTCTGTGGTTTGGTCGACTCACCTTTCTGCGGGGGTTCCCTGCCATGTCCCTATGGTCCTCCAGTGGTGCGTGATAGCGCGTCGTGAATCTGTTGACCTGTGACCCCCAATACCTGGGCAGCCTTATTAACGTGCACCCACCATCCACTGTGATCCCCACGGTTAGTGGTGTGAAGGAAGGCACCCTCAGGTGGAGGAGGCCCTGAATACCCCAGCACGTTCACCCCATCAGCGAAAACTTTCCCGCGCCAATCGTGCTCTATGTCAACTTGTGGCCGGAGCCCCTGTAGAGCTTCCTTCGTAGACAGAATCGCTCTTAATTTAGCCCTTTCCTCCGGACTACGGTTGCGGGTAAACCATATCTTCCTGCCGTCTTGGCCCTGAATATTAGTGACCGGCAGTTGATCCTTCAAGGCTTGAATTACCTTGGTTTGGATGCGTCGTTTCTCAGCAATAGAGCACCCCGAGGGATAGTTCAATTCAATTCTTGCAAAAGAGCTCCTGGCATATGGTATGATAAGGTCTTGTACCAGATTAGACCCTCCCGCAGTGGCAAATGCCTGGGACAACTCATGCTCAATGTCATGCCGCTTGGCGTCCTGCCAGCCTCCGCATGCAATCTGTAGATCGTCGTAGCGTGGATCAGCACGGGGCGACGGCGGGGCGGAATAGGCTGCAGGTGGTCCTGCGTACCCTGCTGGTGCCGGCGAGACGGATCTGGATCTGAGCCCACGGACTTCCTCTCTAAGTTCCCTGATTTCCCGGGAATGGTCATGGGTGAGGGCTTCAACAGCTTCAATCCGGGGAACTGCATCGGCTACCTTATGCTGAAGATTGTTGATCTCTCTAAAATTGCTGTCAGCAACCTCCAAGATTTGAGTCTGCTTGTCCTTCAACTCTTGGATGCTGCTTTTGAGAGAGGGGAGCCAGGCAGGTTCGTCGTCAATATGGAAATGTTCAGGTTTTCTTTCCCCGGTTGAATCATTTTGACCTCCAGCGAAAACTGGGGGTGCATTTAGGGGTCCAGTTCTTCCGAAGGCAGGTGAGCGGTCCTTAGGGGGTTCGGCTTGACCCAGCTGACTTCTGCCAATCCCTTCGAGAGCAGGTTTGGAGGACTTGGGGGAAGTCCCCGGTTTGGCAGGCTTACGGGGATTAGACCCTTTCCCAGGGAGGTGAGGGGGAGCAGCAAAGGCGCCAGCGACCTCTTCACCCGTCGAAGTCTTGGCTTCATGCTTCCCGAATGCTGAATTCTCAATGGAAGGAAACTCTTGTGGAGCACCGCTCATGCCTGAATTCGCAACCGAAGAAGGTCCCTTCCCTGCATCTAATTCCAAACTAACAACATTGCCAGTTTCGTGAACTCCCTTCCCTGCCCGGTCCTCGAGTGGCATTTTGTTGGCGTCGGCATTTCTATGCCCTGTTGTGTCGACGGCCCAGGGCTGAGTCTCTCGCTGGCTGAGGGGGATGGCTTCTTCGTTGGGTTCAACTTTTTCCGCTTCAGTGTTGGGCTGCATGAGTTCGTCGTCAATAGTGCTTTCGTATTTCTTGGATTTCTTCTGGGGACTCTCCCCTCGCTCTTTGTCCTGAGAACGTCCACCAGTCTTGGCATGGGTATCATCATCATCGTCATCATCAGTGTCAAGCATGCCAGGAGGAACGAATCGGGCTGGAAGAGGCTTCCCAAGAGCAGCATCTAAGGCAGCTTGCGCATCTGAAGTGAGCCCTGGACCCACCCGAGCAGACAAGCCCGCAAGAGCCCCGGACATACTGAGTTAGCTCAGGAACCCCGAGAAACCTGTGTTCTCTCCCTCGAGCCGAAATCTTGAGCCGTAGGTTTAGGGGTTTAGGGGTTTACGTAACCATGTTATTGAATTCAGAAGATGAGGGCTTCACAAGTACCGACAGTTGGAGCGAGTACGCCTTGCACACTCAAGACCCCAAGCATAAGGCTTGCCTGAAGAAGCACGGTTGGGGCACTTACTGCTGGCTTGCTACCGAGAGAGGAAGCTCTATCTTTAGAAGCACTGAAGCCGCCCTTCATCATCCCAAAATCCTACACTATCTTGCAAACAGGTGCATTCGCTTTTGGCGTGGTGAGTTAAGGTTCAAGAACTCGCCGTCCATGGATGGGACAGGTCTTCTCAGGGCTTGTGCAACATGTCTGCATTACAGGCGGCTCACAAGGCATTTTCTTGCCGGTTTCTGGTGTCTAAGACCCACGAACAAATAAGCCCCCCCAGCCCCAAATAAATGACATCAGAAATCAGATAGCCTACTGCCTACTCTCCACCCAAAACGCAGCTTAAGGTCAGGAACAGAGTAAGGCGCGGACTGCAAACTTACCAAACCTATAAGCCCTAATACGGATGCCTTAGCAATCTCCTATATTTCCCACTCATCTTCAGGAGTTGAGGTTTAGGGGTTTAGGGTTTTAGGGTGTAGGGGTTTAGGGGTTTAGGGTGTAGGGTGTAGGGGTTAGGGGTTTAGGGTGTTTAGGAGTTTAGGGTGTAGGGTGTAGGGGTTTAGGGTTGGGACTCTATCACCAGATATTCGGAGCCCCTCTGGTAAATCTTGCGGGCCCGAAATCCTCAATGCAGGAACCTGGTTAAAAAGCCCTGGGCCCTTATTAGAGTTCTTAATAAGGATCCCAATGTATTGGGGTTACAGGGCCAGGGTTTCTGAATCAGGTTCTTACATATTTATCAATATCCAGGCTCCAGGCTGTTGCCTGATCCCTGGCAGTACCTGACCTTTTCGGTGGGGAAAACAAACTGATGTCTATTACACACAGCCACACTCTCTGAGCATCCCTCTGACAATTTCTTTGAATCACCTCAAAATCACAAGCCGTGCAGAGACCGTCAAACCTTTCCCCCCCCCCCGAAGGGGTCCAAAGTTCCACTCGGGGTTTACCTATAGTCTCCGTTGTAGTTCCTTTTTGGGGTTACCTTATAAACTTGGTTAAACCAAAAAGAAGGAACTACAATGGAGACTATAGGTATGGTTTGGGGGTTTCCGATTTACGCTACGAGGCTGGGAGGTGGCGAAGATCCACGAGGCTTTGTAGACGCGCATGACTTTGCCTTCAGAGCTTTGTGGAGTTGGGCCTTCCTGGGGTCTTATGGGGATACTATAGGGACCTTGATAATTAGAATGGGGTTTCGGGTGGCCAGTATGCTATAGTTAATAATAAGGAATAAGGAACCCCCAAAATAGTATTGGTAATTATTAAGGTCCCTATATTACACCCTAAAACCGAGGTTCTAGACCCGGTGCCTTTCTCACAAGCACTGAGCACGGCGTTGTAGGTGATGATGTCTGGGGGCACGTGCATTCGCATCTGGAGATTCCTTGCATAGCAGCACTCTCCCGAAACCCTTTCTGCATGTGGGCTCTGTGGTCCATACCGCATCTAAAAGCAAGAGTTGCTCAGACGCCGCCTCCTGCTAAAGGCAGGAGAGACTGTAAAATTGTGCCACACCAGCAGACTAGCAATTCGAGCAGTGGATGGAACATTGCTACCCGTGGTGACACGGCACGCACAGTATCCCAGTAAGTGCCAAGACGAAACGAAAGCCCGCTCAATTGTAGACCAGAGGCATCAGCTCCAATGCTTGGTGCCACTCCCCGCACTTCTCACAAGCGGAGATGGCAGCATTGTAACACACATCCTGGTACTGAATTCTGACTTGAGGTTTGAGGTTCAGCCTTTCAGTTCAGGATGGGATGTACCTCTGTGCAAATGCCAAGAGGGCGCGGGTGCGAGTGATGGAAGCGGTACGCTGGTGGAGTGGGGAAGCCGTCACGGTTGTGAGGCTGTTGGTGACGATAGTTGTTGTCGCGGCGGCAGCAATCGCAGCGGCTTTGTCAAGCCGCTGCCATCGCAATATCACTTTCTAGTATCTGAATGTACCGAAAGCTCTTATTGGGTACCAGTCTATTGACCGCCTCTGGTTGGGACATCATAGCAACATTGCGTGTAGCTAGTTTTGCTGCTGGGAAAGCCCTGCAACCCTAAGGCCCTAAGGCGCCAAAAGCTAGGCCAGAAATCCCTGCGGCGCAACGAAATACACGGTAAAAGTTGCACTTCACACCTGAATCCTTAACTTCCTCAACTGTCATACCCGGGCTTTGTGCTCAGACTTGAAGCTTTGTGCGACGAGACGCGTTGCTCTCAACCTGAAGAGCATGCATCATGTCCAACAAGTGGTAAGCCACCTCCCGTCTTCAGGAAAGATGCCGACAAAAATAAACATGATTCCATGGGTCTTAGCACATAACGTGCAACAGCTTTCGCACCAGCCTGACGCAGTTAGGGTCTGCTTGTCGTGGGGACTGTTGAATCATGCCCTGACTCTAGAAAAGGAAACAAGGTTGACAAAACCATTACCTACTTGAATCCACACGGCCACTACAACCTGAAACTTACGACTTACACTGTAAGCTCAAAGGGTTTAGGTTCTCGACGCGGGGGTCATGCAAGCATCGCTGGAAGCTTCCTTCGGCAGGCAGGTTGTTCCGGAATTGTTCTTTCTTACTGGTAGTGCCAACTAGAAAAGCAGGCCCCCCAAAACCTCAGTTTACTATTTTGATACAAAACCCTGCCGATGCAGCCAGCAACACCGCCATCTGGCCCCAACCCTAGCTTCAAAATCCTGTGCTTTGCTTGGGATATTGCTGACTCCATGCCGAACGTGCCTGCCACTGTCGTGCTTGCTCGCACACACTGAGGAGGGCCTCAGCTGATCATGGGGATATGGGCACCCTGAATCTTTAATATCGACCTGTCGTTCTTTGTCTATCTCTTCTTCCTTCTGGCTTTGACTGTCCGAACAAAAAACAAAATATGGAGAAATGCAGGCCGCCGCGTTGATCTCGACGCAGAGCGCGCTATCAACACTTGCCACAAATTCCACTTCTGAACCCTGTAGTCCTGTGCTACAGCAACAACTCGAAAACAAACGGTGTCGAACATTCTCAGAAAATTCTGCATATCAATTGTTTTTACTCCTCAACTGGTTGTATGTTCAGAAGCCTCTGACCCGAAACTGTCTTGGCTGCATGCAGGCTGCGCCGAAGGTGACGGTGCTCGGCTCTGCCTCCATGTTCCAACTATATCATATGGGAGTTTCCGAAAATAGGGACCCTAGTAAAGCACCCTAAATAGTAGGATCCTTACTATAAGGGCTCTAACATAAAGTACCCCTAAGTTTCGGAAACTTCAATATGTTTCTGTGCGCCCGCAACCACGAAGCTGGAAGAACAAGCCTCTACAACGCCGGGCGGGCAGCAGAGATAAGCTTACTTGGAGGGTCGGGGGACTTAGTAAGTAGGTTATAAATAGACTTATAAGTGCCCTAAAAGGGACCCTATTTGGGGTTATGGTACTTATAGGTCTCTAAAATAACTACTTACTAAGTCCCTCGACCCTCCAAGTACTACTCCAACAAGCCACGGAAATCAAAGGCTAAAATATCCGATTCCTACTAAACTACAAGAACCCAGGAAGTTTAAAGGTTGGGTATTGGGGATCTAAGTAAGGGTATTATTGTTGTTCGAAAGCTGTCCTGCAGGACCCAAAAAACAAGCCCCGCAGCCTTCCACGAAAAGAGCTGATCCAAAAGCGCCATTGCCCACCGCCATTCTTCTCCACAGGCGGAGATAGCCTCACGCCCAGAGCTTTTCGGGTTTGGATGTGTCAGATTTCACGGTCAAGGGTTTGGGAAATGTGGGAGAGGCGTTACAGCTTTTGACATGGAGGCGAACTTAGGATGTAAAGCGCGAAGCCGCTAAGAGCCAGGTAGCGGCATTGCAGCTGATGACATCAGGCCGTAGATCCACGTCCTCTGCCATGCGCAAGCTCGGATGGCACAATGAGGATTTAGCGGTTGAGGGATCTCAGGCTTGAGGGGTGAAGGGTCTGAGAGTTAAGGGTCAGGTTTGGGATTTGGATTCTTTTTTTCCCGGAAAGTCTAAATGTGCTCCTTGGGTGTTTAGTGTAAGAGATGCTTGGTTGAGAAATTGCAGCTTCAGCTTTGGTCCATTTCCTGAAGCTGTTTTGCATTCGGACTAGGACACTCGAATTTCTTGGATCCTGAAAACCTGAGCCGGCATATCCACGTGTTGCTTTCGTGTGTCCAACAGGGTGCTATAAACCTTGAACCCTAAGCCCAAAGGGTCCTGTGTACTGTTATGGGGGATACTTCCCTGGATCATAATAATAATTCCTAATATGGAAACCCTACATTCTGCCATACATTTGGAAAGGCGCTCAGGTCCTTCATCTGCGAAAACAGATGCAGGGCGGCCTGTCCGTCTGTGAAGTCTTCTCGGGGGAATGATTAAGGATGCCCCTATGAAGTAAGACATATTGCTTAATGAAGCGGTTCAGGGCTCTTTCGCGATGTATGCGAGGTCCGGGTTTAGAGCTAGCATTGTGCACGGATGTAGTGGGGTAGGGCCGGTCAAGAGTATCCTGGAAGACATATTCAGGTACTCATGTCCCGACTTTCTGCTACTGATGAACTTCGAAGCATGTTTCAGGAGATTGGGTTACGGTGTTGAGGGTTTCAGGATGTCGGGACAAATAACTCTGCACAGTTGATGACAGTCTGTAGCACTATCACATTGGATCTGTTTTGGTGGGCTCTTTGCTGATCGAGGGCAAATAACCGAAACTTCAGGCATCATCCACCAGGGGTGCGGGGAGAGAAGCGCATGCCGGCGTATGCCACTCTCGTTTCGACTTCAGGTTTATAGAGACTGCTGAGATGTAGCTGAAAGATACATGGCACCCGACAAGCTGCTGCCATTTCCCAGTCTGTCTGAGCTCTTGAACGTTTTCAAGCCCGGACAGGAAGCTCACCAAGTAGGCTACCCAGATTTTGCGGCCTTCATGATTCGAGTATATTCGAATACTCTTGTTTGCCGACAGATTGCGGCACACCTATAAATGGACTATAGGCGGATACTACTGTCTATGATTGCCACCCTGCGTTTCTTTCCTGGCTGTGTCTTCGCCTTACCAGTTTCGATTGCTATAAGCCTTGGGTTGACCCGCATGATTTCCGGACTTTCTTGGTGGTCCAGTATGTCCTTTGGGAACCGAAATTTTGCCTTTGGGGTTACATAGGATTTATACCACCCCAAACAGGTTCAAGCTCACATACTCTACTACACCACCCTACTTTGGAATGAAGGAGTCCGGGCCGTTCGGGTCTTGTCGTCACTGCTATGTACGGCCGTTTGCCGTGAAGCATCCTACATTCCTACATCATAACATCCCCAGACTCTACATACTGCCTGAGACTCCTAAGGCCTATAAAACCCAACAGCCCTAAACCCCAAACTCCTAAACCCTAAACCAAATTCTCAAACCACTCGACCAGCGATCGGCGAAAGTCATAAACATCTCTTGAAGGCTGTATACTTATGCCACCCTAATCCTTTCTGAAAAGCTTTATAAGAGACCGACCAACGCTCTATCGAGCGATATACCAAGGCAAAGACTAGAAATAGGGTTTCGGAATCAAGGGTACGCATATCCCAATTTGACATGTACTTACAGCCCAATGATAAGCTGCCCCACTGTAGCTATCTAGTTTATTAAGTTACTGTGTATATCTTAGTTATCTACGGTCATGTTAGATTGCGCAACCTCCAAGTAGGATTTAGGGATTCGGCTTCAGAGCGTGTTTTGTGTTTCAGGGTAAACCCTAAACCCTAAACCCCGAAGCCCGAACCCAACACCTGAAGAGCTGTTCAAGGCCCTGAGCCTTGAGCTGTGAACGCTGAACCGTTGACCCAAGTATATTATGAAATAAGAAACACCCACAAAGTCTGTAGTAAAAACCCACAAAGGGCAGGATCCCTGTAAGAAAACTTGAGAAAACCCTTCTGAAAGGAAAGGGGAGGAATAATCCAAAGGCGAGTGCATGTGCCTCCCACTGCTGCCCTTTCTCGCAGGCGCTCACTCCGGCATTGTAGCTGATCCTCATCGCGGGCTCCATATATGCTGCCAATTATCTTGAAACCTTTGGGACTTCGCACACCCACAAAGGCTTGGAGGTATACGGCTTGAGGGCAAAAACTCGACTTCCCGGTTTCGAACGTAATTATATAGGTCCGGGAGTATGGCCTCGGGCCTCGGGACAAGTGACTGCAGAAATAGGGTTTAAACGGTAATGGGAAAGCTGCACACACAGAACTGAGGCCTGAGACAGGTGGATCATTCATGCTTCGAGAGGGTGCGGTGCGAGGCATTGCGGCGAGCATCCTCATCGGGTTTCGGCTGAAATTCCAGTACAAAGAAACTACTGCCCAAGGTTTGTTTAGGCTGGATTTGGGGTTTAGGGTTTAGGGCTGTTTGTAAAAGGACTTATATAGAAGTAGGATGTCGTAATGAAGAAGTCGGCAGTTGAATCACCTGCATCTGCGTCCTGAGCTACCCAAGATGCAAGCCCATGCAAACCTGAAGACTACTTGTACACCAGCCAATGTGGAAAACCCATCCATGAAGCTTGAAAATTTTAAATCCGAATCCCAACACCCAGAATCCTACCCAAAAGCACCCTGGGTCTGTTGAAAGCACTGGACGCTCTCTGCATGCATACAACCGTTCAACATGCAACTAATATGCAACTGGTGGATGTATTAACAGTGGGAGGTTTGGAATTCTGGGGATCATTGTTTACGGGGCTTAGGGTTTTAGATGCCCTCGGATTTCAGCGTATCACACTCAAGTTGGCGTTGATGCGTGCCGAGTTTCACATTTGGACGGAGACTGCGGCCGGCATAGCTCCTCCTGGCAGACTGTCGCAAGCGGGCACGATGCTCATAGTCCTAGAGGCAAAGCGTTTCTACATTCCATGTTTTGCATCGCGGTTTGCTTCACAGGGTTTCGCTTGGGGTTTTATACGACCTATCTGGCTGGGACTCTTTGCATGATTTTTTCAGACGGCTTTGGACGGCCAAACCTCTCAATAGTAAATCAAACTGAAGCCTTCAAACAGCACAGGCATCTTTCGCGCCCTAAGTCCTGAGACGGCTGTCCAACACAAGCCATACACCCCTGTCTCTGGCGACTCATATCCCAAAGCCTCCAAAACCCCTTCCTTAATTAAGGAATATCCCTTCATTCATATTGAGGATCCTATTATGATTTATGGTATCTTTCTTAATTAAGGGGCTTTGGAGGCTCTGGGAAGTCATAAGAGCGCAGGTATGGAATCCAAGCTGCAAGAATTCCAGCGCAAGCTGCCACCTGGCGGCTAGTGTGGCGCAAGGCTTCAGGTGATGGGGTGGGGGCTTAGCAAATAGGGTTCCTTTACGGGATCTATACGGGCTCTACAAGGGGGAGTTCAGGTGGGTGGGGAGTTTTGAGTCCTCTCAACCCTAAACTCTTTCTTTTTCTAGTATGTTCTAACGGTTTCGGCTGTTGAATTGCGTAGGGAACCCCAAACCCTCTCTGCTGAGGACCTGCGTCGGGACTGTACGTAAGGGTATAATGATGTAGGAGCCCGAACAAGGTTTTTATGTATATTCTCGTACAAGTACTTGATCAGGCCGCTAGGATGATGAATCACCAGAACAAGGGGTTCCTAGGCTCCGGAGCAATTTGTGTAAGACTTGCGGTGAAGAGCTCTGTGCCCAAGGAGGTGCGAAAAAGCCCTCCTTCGGTAAAACGAGGAATAGCTAACCTTAGGGGTTGAGTAACCCAGCCCCCAAAATAGGTTAACCTTTTCGATTCTGGTAGGATTTTATAAACCCGAAGAGATTAAAGGTTGCCTACTCAGCGGCTAAGTAACAAGGGCGGATGCTCGCAATGGTCTGGTTCATGGATAGGAAAGCTGTAGTCAACAATGCCTGCTTCCATGGATAACGACGCTCATGTACGAGCACCCCTGCCTTCATCACCTAAGTTTCTGCTGGGCTCCGAGTTTTCTCTGCGATTCCAGGGTGTGTTGCACCAGGCTAGAAGGCTCCACCCGACTATGGCAGCATGCATTGCGTAATCTGTTTCTGTCAGGTCCCAGTATTTCTCCATTGCCATGTCCCTAGATCAGAACACTAATCCTCGGGCTCCAGCTACCGGAATAGTAGGTTGCTACCCTAGTAATCTACTATTCAGGCAACTGGAGCCGCAGCGAATCCCAATGTTGAGCCCCATCCCGAAAGTCAGGGTTCTGTTCTTGTCAAAGAGTTTAGTTGAAGTTGCCATAATAGGGATCTATGCTAAACAAGAGCATGGTTTCTTGACTATGGTAACCTAAAACCAAATTCTTAACAAGAACCCGAAAGTTGATCTGAAAATCTGGAGTCACCCATAGACTCCAAAAGCCCTCAATCAAGGAATATATTTTAAATTCTAATCGGAACACTAATATTAAGCCCTTGATTAAGGAATATACCTTAAATCAATATTAGGGTTCCTACTGCAATTTAAGGTACATTAAGGGGTTTTGGAGTCTCTGGGCACCTCCCTCAGTCACTGCGATTTTTTCCTGAAGATGGCCTTAACCCTCAATCCCATCCCAGCTCGGTCTCTGAAATAACAAGAGTCCCCCACGTCTCCCTGGTGCTTAGTGGGAATGGAGGAATGGGTTCCGGGGCCTACTGTTGGGGATTCTATAAAGACTATAGGGATCCATTCTCCCATTCCCTACTAAGAACAAACCCTAAACTTTAGGGTTTAGGGTTTAGGGTTTAGGGGTTTAGGGTTTAGGGGTGTAGGGTTTAGGGTTTAGGGTTCAGAACCAGACAGAAGTGTCCACGCACTCAAGAAACGTACATCTTGGCCCTCATGTATCTAAATAGGGCTATTTGGGCACATGGACCAAGTGGGGGTCTAAGGGGGCTACTTTAAGGCTAAGGTATACACTATTCTGGGTGCATGGACGCTTTTGGGGATCCAGGAAGAAGGCATACATCTGGCGTAAGTGCTAGTGCGTAGGATCTCCCAGGACCCAGTATTTGGAGGGTGGTGGTACTCAGTGGGCAGGTAGACTTAGTCAGTGTTTCGACGCACAGACAAGCAGGGTTTAGGGTTAACCGGGTTATGATACTTATAAACCTAGAATCGAAAATGACTAGTTCCTGAGTCCCTTGACTCTCCAAGCAGGATGTATCCAAGCCCAGTCACTCGCCACCTTTTTCACAGGCACTGACCACCTGGAAAAGCTTGCGGGACCCGGCTTCCATAATTCAAAACACACCTCATCCAAAACCCCCAACAGCCAGAACCCCAAACTCCGAAATCCTTAATAAATCTAAACGCCTCTATTAAACCTCAAGCCCAGGACCAGCTGACGCTACAGCCTTGACTCCCACGCCAAAAATGCCCTAACCCTCCTGCGAACCCGAAACCATTAATGATAAAGATACACCCTAAACACTAAACGCAAACGTCACAGAAACTTCAAAACGAGCACTCCAAGCATTCGAGACCCTTTATCCCACTCCACGGAAACCTCCCTCCAATTCGGAGGACCCCGAAAAGCCTGTAAGAGGTCTCGGGAACAAAGATTCACATCGGGTAAATCCTATGCACAAACGCTTCTGCCCCTAAACCCCCACACCCTAACCATACTTTATCCCCTCCAATCCTCCCAAGCTCTGAACTACCACGCCCTTCAACCCCAAATCCTGCATCTCAAAGCCGGAAAACACAGGGATAGGAATGTAGGGCCAAGCAGCTGCATTGATGAGCTGCACATCTGCCGCAACTTCAACAGAAGTCATGTCCTTATGGTGGGTCAACAGCTTTGGGCTTTTGGTTTCGGGGGCTTTGGAGTTAGGACTTCTGGTTTGCAGCAATCTCCTTCCGGGATTTGTTCTGAGCGCCTTGTCTAATGTAGGCCTTTATAGCATACTTATGATGACGAACCCGAAGGAATAATACTGGTAAATATTTAGGCTTCTATAGTAGTATGATGGCGATGACGGCCTTGTGGATGTTGGTGCTTCGGGCTTTGGGCGTCGAGGGTTCGCGGTCTTACCTTTGGTTAGTAGGGAATGGAGCAATGGTAGTAATAGTACTTATAATAGTACCCCATTCCTCCATTCCCTACTAACCAAAGGTACTTGAAGGGTCATGGGACTTAGTAACAGGATTATAATTAAGGTAACTATACTACTTATAATTACTTATAACCCCCAACTAAAGTATTTATAACCCCACTTACTAAGTCCCATGATCCTCCAAGTAAGCCTGGGTTCAGGGTCTTCTGGTTCAGGGCTTCGGATTCTGCGGCTTCGGGTTCTGGGCTTGGGCTCAGAGCTCACAGGTCCGGGCATCCTTGCGTAAAGCATCAAAACCCAGACCCTCGAGAGGATCCAAAAAGTAGATCCCTTAATGGGGGTTCGTATAAAGTACCCTTAGTAGAAAAGGGCCCCAAATAAGGGGATCTACTTTCAAAAGCCTCCCGAAATCTGGGAACGAGCTAGAATGTGCAACTGCTCGGCCAGCTCTGGAAAACTACATCGGTCATCTATTCTGATACAGTATACTAGAATACTAAAGTGTCGCTGAATTGCAACGCCTGTCCAGGAAATCCCATTTCAGCCGCGGTGCCTGTAGGATGGCAATCGCTGCCTCCCATTCGTTCCCTGCAGTTCTGCTTCGAATAGCGCCGAATTAGGGAAATGTAGCTCGGTGCAATGAAACTGAGACAGGATGGCAGCTCATTCCGCAGAAGCGCTCGCAAGTGGCTCTGACGTGTAGTGCAATGCACTTATCAGGAAACAGATATAGCTGCGTATGCGCATTGTAAGTGCGCATCATGTATATAGGGTTCATGCACCAACTCGCAGCATCAAACGGACACATCAATGTTCTTGTGCATGCAAGTTCGCATGCACCTTGTGCATGTGCACTTTTTTTTTGGGGGGGGGGATATGTAGATACTGAGGAGACACATCTGCAAATTGATCATATGCCGGTACGATGACGTGTCATGCACCTGAATGCACGAACCTCGTCAACCGTCCAATTGCTCGAGGCACAAACGTCAGAGCACCAACGGCAAACGTGAAGTCGTAAAACAAAATTCGAAACAAATGACAATAATGGCAGCTCCGCAACACCCAGTGCCTTCCACACAAGAGCTAATCGCTGCACTGAAGGCGACGGCGTCCCTTCGGACCTGCCGCGGATTGAAATGTACCGATGCTATGCTTCAGAGCTCGCGGTTCAGGGTTCAGTTTGTTTTTCTCGGGTTCCAAGGCCTGGAGCCAGAGGATTCGGGTTTGAGGTTTATGGTTTAGGTTGGAGTGCATCCACGACTACGGAAGCACAGCCCCTGAATATTGAAAACGGTAGTTCGCGTTGAAACTGAATCCATACTTAGAAATTTAACAACTCCCAACTCTCCCACAACCCCCGACAATAACTGCCATCACGATGGAAGCTCGCTGTCCTGTGCAAGGTTATGGCTTTAGGTTGCACAGACTTGGGGCTCATGGTTTTGAGTTTTGATTTTGTGATGTCGGCATAGAGTCTTTAAGGCTTCAGGGTTGGAGGGAGTCAGGGCTATCGCGGGAGAGGAGTATACGCACTTAGAATTCGGACTTCCGCAGGGCTCTGGTACACCTGCCCGACCCTAACCCGTAAACTTTGAAACAGCTAGTACCAATCATGGTTTCAACATCTTGCGGGAGTTGGGACTCAAAGGCTCGGGGCGGAGCGCGTTAAGGGAAGCGTCCGAACCCTCGTGATTCAGCCTCAAGTATGCCTTTTGCGCAAGCAACCCAGCCGCTCAACTCAAAATAACCCGAAAACCATTTTTCTCACTCGCCCAGCTGAAAGACCATAAGTGGCACGGTCTGAGGGCCCAAAAGCCTTCAAACCGCACCAGGCAGGCAAGGATCCACAAGTCGGTCAACACTGCCTGACAGCTACGAAGCAGACCTTCCAATATGCCTCAAAATTATATAAGGAATAAACCGTATTTCTACAGTAGGATCCATAACATGGTATACTGGATATTGAAATGTCTAGGTTATAAGGCAAATACTGCAACCCTGCACCGCACCTGATTGCGGCGCATGGAATGCAACAGCGCCAGGGCACTCTGCCAGTGTCCGCCTCCCAGCGGCTGCGTCGTCTATAGTTTGGGGTTTAGAATACACGCTCTCAGTACTTGAACAGTCGATACTTGGATGTTGAAAGGGTTCCTGAAAAGCTACTTCAGGGCGAAGGACTACACGAAAGAAGTGCTTTTGGACCCTTACGGTGATTGAGTGCACCTACAACCCAAAACCCTGAACGCTGCGATGCGCGTCGGAAAGGTTCAAGTTGAACCCTGCAGCTTGAGCCTTTTTCCCTAAACCAGACACTCCTATCTACCCCTGCTATACCCTTCAAGGAGCATAAGGGCTTTAAGGGCACCTGGTGGGGGTCCTGGCTCTTTAAAGGAACCCTAAACCCAGTTTAGTGCGTTTCTTGGGTATCGAGGAACCCAAGAAGAAAGTGTTTGACGAATTTGTTTGAGGTATTGAGTCTACAGTTTCGGGCTCGGGGGCCAGCAGGTTCCAGGATGGTATCAACTTGCAGGTTCCGAGCATGGAAAGGACAAAGAGATGCAAAGAAAGATGGAACAACGGAGTGTTGCGGAGGACGTTTTGCCGAGGATGCATCCTGGGGTAGTTTTTTTTGCGACCTTTGAAACTCCTTTATCCTGCTGTCCTGCGCCCAGGTAGTGGTACAGGGCAGTGTAGGAGTTGAGGGCAGCAGGAGCATTTAGCCTAACGGCTCGAAACGAACTAGCTGCGGCACTAGGGCCTGCGAGTGCTGATGGACCGGAATATGTTCTGAGATCAGGGTGCGGCAAGAGTTTTTTGACAACAGGATACTGCAAATGGGAGTTTCCGAAAATTAGGGGTACCTGATTTCTGGGTCCTTATAATAAGGATCCTACTACTTGGGGAACTACGTTGGGGTCCCCTGTTTTCGGAAACCCCCAAATAGACTCAGAGCCTGGCCGGGGACTTCTGCCACCACGGCACTTTCGCACGAGAGCGCCCGGTTTCTGTACTCTGTACATCCGATCAGGTGTGCGTGTTCGCCTGCGCTGCCCGTCTATCTGCCTGGATCCTGGTTTAGGTTTAGATCCAATCCAGTGGCGGATTTTCTTCTCCTGCTGCTGATTTTCGAGAACCCGAACTCCAATTGACATGAATGCAGGGTGCCATGTGCAAAATGCCTAACTGTTGGCTTGGGGGCTGTCGGGCCTGACAGCGGTAATAAGGGGGCTTAGGTATAATTGTGACGGATGCTACTATACTACTCATTGGGGGCCTGATTTTGGGGTTTGGGGCTTGAGCTGCTGTCGAGCTGCTTCTACCGAAAGCCTTTCGAGTTCAGACGGCGCTGTAGAAAAACTAGTACAGTAACTAAGGCATGAGAATGTAGCAGAGGAGCCACAGGCAGTTCAGACCGTGCAGTCACAAACGGTCATGCGCGGAGGATTCGGGACATGCCGCGACACTGCATGCAATCCACAGAGCTTGGCTGTGCGAAGCCACCTTTTCGAAGTCATCTACTATAGGGCCTTGATAAACAGAATAGGGCTTAGGGGCCCAGTATACTATAGTTATAATAAGGAACACCCAAATTAGTATAAGTAATTAGCTTCCTTGGCCAATCGTCAATCCACCGCTTCATCGTCGACCTCGCCGTAGATCGACGGCTACCTCCACCTAGGCAAGGCGTGCCGTCGTACACTTGAGGGTGCAGGGTTTAGGGACCCTGATCCCTAAACCCTAAGCCTAAACCCCAAACCCTGTAAATCCGAACATGCAATCCAAACCGGGCCACTCACACGATGTGTGGCTTGAGCTGCAGGGGAAGCCCCTACTCGGCCCTAAAGACATGTTGCAAGGCATTTAGACCGAGAGCTGCCGAAGCTGGAGGCATCTTCAGTGTGATAATAATTAGAATAGGGTTTTGGGTCCCAGACTACTAAAGTCGTTATAATAAGGAACCTCCAAAATAGTATAGGTTATTGTTAACGCCCCTGCAGTATCAGGTTTTCATCCGCCTAGCTTGGCGTCGGCACACATATGGGTTGAACTCCCGCTGATAGGGTGCAGCATCGAAGGCTGTTGCTGAATGCTGGGGGTGCTTTCGTGGTTCATCAGACATGTGAAAATGAACAGTCGGAAGCAACATGCGCCAATATGCCTGCGGCACAAGCGCAAGGCAGCGTGCAGCATGCGACCTCACTTCAGAACCACATCGGGTAATGGTTAATCGATTAACGGACTAGCAAGGGAAACGCACGAAGCTTGCTCCTCTGTCTGGCCTATGCAAGCAAACTCTTCCAACGACGACCGCTATAACACACGACCATCATGGTGAAGAAGGCATCCGGGCTACAGGTTCATGTGTTCACTCAGACTTGTCTTTGGAGTTTCAGGCAGATGAACCATGACCTCTGGACCGAAAACTGCCACAAGAAGGGACCTGATCTTTCTGCTTCCAGCACTTCTTCCCTAAAGATCTGAAAGCAACCTCAAATGTAGGGGCCTGAATAATTAGAGCGGGGTTTGGGGGCCCAATGTACTACAATCATATTGAGGACCCCCCAAGATAGTATTGGTAATCATTTATAGGCGCACCCTATATTGAGTCTAAGACAGCTTCAAGTGATGGCAGGAAGCCAGGCAAGGGCGGCTTCGCACGCAGCGACAGAGGACTCGAGAACGATGGCCTGGCAAAGGTCATATCAATGCATTCAAACCGACACAATAAAGAGGCCTTAACATAATAAGCCTATATATGTTTCTCTACAAACAGTTTGAGGTGCTATGGGCGTTTATGCATTGGCTTTTCGGGAGTTGTAAGGCTTGTTATCGGTAGATATGTCGGGTTGCCGAACTTGCTGGAAAGCAACGGGTTCTGGGTTTTGGGTTTTGGGTTTAGGGTGCGACTCAGACTCCGATGCCGAATGCTGCAACTACGGGGTCCGGGCTTTTCCAGAAACCTATGATCGAAATAAAGTTGGCGATCAGTTGCTTACAAGTGCTTCGCGACTTTCTACGTAACGCCTCTGTGTTTTTGTGTCAACCGTGTCTTTGCCACTTTCTCGCGACCTCATATGAAGCCCACTCTGCTGTTCGGTGTTCCGTGCTTTAGGTTAAGTGGGTGCAGCATCCGATCAGAAAGCCCTCATCACCTCTCCCCATCCCCCAAGAGCACGCGAAGCTCTGCTGCGACATCGAATACCGGTCGAGAACACCAAAGATCCATACATAGCTTGGGGAAGGGGGACGTCTAGAGGGTTTGTGGTGCAGGGCTTAGGATTCAGGCTTCGGGGTGCTCTCATGCAACGGGATTTGAAAACACGAAAACGGTTCAATCACGTCACCCAGGCATGGACCTTGTAGACTTGTAGAACCAGCATACTTTGGCCTTCACTTTGTGGATGCGTTTCAGTCGGTATGGAGGGTGTTGTACATGATGTGAGGAAACCGATGCCTCTGGGCGTCGTTGTCTCTTTGGAGGATGGCGAGCTCTCTTCCCCACGGACTTGCTCGTCTATCTGATGCACAGTTGTCCGAATTTGTTTCGCATGTGTACACTTTGATCAGAGGACTTTGATGGTGAGCCGACTTGACTGGGGCTTCTTGCTCTGCGTCGATGCCGGCTTCTTCGGTTGTTCGAGTTCGTTAACTGCCTGTTCGCCGTGGCGCCAGTCAGTCACAAACGACTTCATCAAGAACCTTGTAGCAAGAACCCTGGTAGAGAAATCCCTGGTAGAACCACTTCAAGAATCCTGGTAGACATCCTATATATATATATATATATATATATATATATATTATACCCTATCAAGAACCCTTGTAGGCAAGTCGCAGTTCTGGGCACCTCGCTCGTGTACATGAGGTCTAGCCTCACCGGCGATAAAAGCTTTAGGTTTAGGGCCTTTTTCTTTGAACCCAGAATCTGCTGATCAGCTGGGAAGCAGCACTGCAGTAATCGGGCATGAAGTAAATCAGCATCTGTGTGCATGTAAACATATCAGTGACATATCAGGTTTTGCAAGGCACATCGGCAGGCTTTCCACATGACCATGCATGCACCGGTAAACAAAGGCCTGAGCATCTGCACATGCATGTACATACATACCTCCAGAACCCAGGCAGGCCTAGATTGTATACGCTACTTGAGAGAGCATTCTTTGGCACCAGTTTACCGAAAGCAACCAAACCCTAAACCCTAAACCGGCCACACAGACAATAACAACCTCAACAGTTGTAACTCCAGGATGCTGACAGAATACAAGCGCCATCGTAAGTGTCAGTTGGAGGATGTCATGTTTAGCATGAGCAGAGGGGAAAGTATGGGAGAGTATTACAAACTATTTCGACGCAACTTAAACTATTTCGACGCAACTTCAGAAGACACTCACTTAATTACGAAGCCGAAACTGGGCATGACGGACATTCCATGCAAGAACCAACCTCAAAACCCCCAAAACGAAGCCCCGGAAACCACAGCCTACACTGGTCTGCCGAACACTCTAATGACCCTGAACCCCTGGACCCCTTAGTAGGGAATGGAGGAATGGGGTACAATTATAACTACTATTACTACCATTCTTCCCATTGCCTGCTAACCAAAGGTAAGGATAAGTCAGGCCGGCGGCCAGCTCAGGGACAGCTGCCACCGGCCGGCAGCACCACCTCGAGGTGGAGCTATTCTCAGGGCATGATGCCATGTTCAGCTTGTTTAAGGCTTAGGAAAGGATAGTGTTTCGGTTCTAGAATCTAGAACTTAGGACTCAGGACTCATGACTTTGGTCTAGGGCTTTGTAGTTCAGTTGTTGGGCTCTTGCCTCTGCTTAAGGAGCGGGCATTCCGACGGTAACGGTTTCGGGCTCCTTGCCCAAAGGCTCCATGTGCCCATTTAGCATTTCATAGTCTCTACTTAGGCCCTTTCAAGCGATTCCTATATAAGTACGTACTTATTCGAGGCCGACGACTATATTATATAGGTATATGTGTATATATATATATATATATACATATATATATATATATATACATATATATATATATAGAGGTACATGGAGCTGTAGGGTTGGTTCCATCCCCCTTAACTTGCCCAACATCACGCACACCTCGCATGGCGGCTTTGGTGGGTGACAGTCGTACTATAGTTACTACGGGGGCCTAAATAATTACCAATACTATTTTGGGCGTTCCTTATTATAATTACCTTGTAATGGGACCCCAAAACCCTATTCTAATTACTAAGGCCCCTATATTAGGCTTCCAGAAGTGTTTTGGAAGGAGGCCCCAACTTAAATCATGCGTGGTATGATTTATATCCATGCGCAACTGGGTAGAAAGCAAAAAGGTGCTTACTGAAAGCCGCCTCCGGAATTCACCATTACTGGCTTTCTCTTGCGAGGCGTGTGACGAACTGCCTGTCCCGGTACTTCTCAAGCCAAGCTCAATGCACTTCAAACGACGGCCCCTCTGCAATCTCCTTTTCAGCACGGAATGGGGTGCCGGCCAGCGCCTACGCAACTCTCAACCTCCTTTCCACCATAAGCCCCTGAACCCTGATGTGATTCCCCTTCAAGGGCCCAGCACAAAGCTCGAACTTCTCCATACAGGCTAGATAGAACCCCAGAGACTCCTTACACTCTAAACCCTAAGTCAAGAAGCTCGGGGAGTCCCATTGGCTAGCGTTCACCTTAACCCTCAAGCACCTACCTTCTTAGGGTTCCTTACTATGATGTCTTCACATAAGTCACAAGTCCTTAAAAGCTGTCGGATTTCGGGGATTCACCTTCAGGCTTGGAAGTCCCATGTGCAGAGGGCTTCGGAGGTGGAAATGTCATGGCGCACCACGAACCCTCGGCCTGTGGTGCTCTTGTACGAAGCCCAAAGGCTCGAAGGACTGTGATTGCAAGGCTTGCAACCAGTGCTCTTGCTATATGGGAGTTGCCCAAAATTGGGGGTACTTTATTTGGGGGTCCTTATAATCAGGATCCTACTCTTTAGGGTGCTCTATTAGGGCCCCCTATTTTCGGAGACTCCCATATACAATTTAGAGCCTTGGGGAGGCACAACACACCTGCAGCCAGGCAGCAGGCACTGACCACGGTCGAGTAGCTAACGACCTTGAGGTTGGGGCTTAGAACTGGGATAATACAGTGGCCTTAATAGTTAGAAAAGGGTTTGTGGCCAATTCGACTATAAATCCAGTAAGGAACCCCCAAAATAGTATGGGTAATTTATTTAGGCTCCTATAGTAAGCCAGTGAGTTCTGTTCATTGCGTTCACAGTCGCGATCTCGGGGGCGCATGGGAAGCATGATAGCAAGACGGTCCCCTGGGTTTAGAACTTTTGTTGCATGTTTGGGGATAACCAATAGTTGGGATACAACGGCTGCAAAGCGGTTGTTGTTTAGGACGGGACTTGTAGCGACAGCGTCCGCTTTGCAACCGGTACACTTCGATGGGGATCTGGGGGGCCAACCTACCGGACCGCACGAGACTACATCGGGGGCAGATGTCAGATGCTTCCCTGCAACCCAGAAATCAAATATTTCGTGTTCAAGGTGCAAAGCAGATGTGTGCTGGCCTTCAATGCTTTCAATAGGGAGTGGGCTATAGGATATTATACTTGTAATCAGGAGCCCCAAAACTCTATTCTAATAACTAAGGCCCCTGCATCATGCTCCACCTTCATCTTGGAACCTGACCTGTTGAAACTGATTTTTTTGGGCCGCCGAACCTCAAACCCGCAAACAGCTTGAAGCAAAACAATAACAAGGCCTGGAGAAGCCTAAATTCTGAAAAGCTTAGACTTCTGCCCCGGCATCATGCCTCTGATACAAACTGTCACTGAAGTCGTAACCTGAAGGTAACAGAGCTCAATGCCTAAGCATCCCGCATTGGGCACCAGGAGTCGGTCGAACATGGTCCACAGCAGCTGCGCGGCACGGTGCCTGTGGACTACCCACAGAACCAGCCGCTGGTGATGCCCTTTGCTTTGGACATGCCATCATCCGGCATGCCCCAAGCCCTGAATTCTGGTTCCATTCAAAGAATTTTTCAGTACCCGAGCCCACCCCTAATTTTCAGAGTATGATTTATAAAGCAATTTTTTCTGCTCTGGTTTAAGAAGGATTCATATTAAGTTCGGGGCTGAGGTTTGCGATACAGCCTTAAACCCCAAAATACGCTTGGGGGATAACATGGCCTGACCTCCGCTGGGAGTGGGTTTTCAGCTTCAGCCTGAAATGAACACATACGAATGTAAAAGTAAGGTCTTTTTCGCGAAGGATTTCTTCCACACGTCGCGATGCCAATTTCTACTGCACGATATCCCTTGCAGATCATGCCTTGCCCCTCACATCCTATCGTTGGTAGTAGCTGGCCGTGATGTGGCACTGCTTGATATAGGAGTTTCCGAAAATAGGGGACCCCAAGCTAGCACCCTAAACAGAAGGATCCTTACTATAAGAACACCAAAATACGGTGCCCCCTATTTTTCGGAAACTCCCATGTCGTCTTCTGAAAGTGTGAGTCACAGCTGGGGCAACCTAGGGGATTTCGGTATCGAAGTTGACCAAGAGCCATTACTCAAAAGGTCATGGGGCTTAGTAACTAGGATTACAATTAAGGTAACTATACTTATAGTTACGTATAACCCCAATTCAGGTACTCATAACCTTACTTACTAAGTCCCATGATCCTCCCCACAGTACACTTCGCACTGGAGCATTTACTCTAACTACTACGTGCAACTACAAGGAACGACCTTGGGACAAGAAGCAAAGAAACAAAAACAGATGACCGTGCTTTGAATCTGAATCTCTCATGTGCAAGAAGGGGTAGAGAAAAAAAACACGGCAACTCGTGTGACCCGCTCTGCGAAGGATTCAGGAGCAACTTACACTCACCCCTAAACCCTACAAGTCTAAACCGAAATTCAAAGCCCGAAGAAGGATTCAGGATCAACTTGCCCTCACCCCTAAACCCTGAAAGTCTAAACCGAAAATCAAAGCCCGAAGAAGCAAAGCCCGTGGCCATTGGTGGCCCTGCTTGCAGGCGCTGATGGCAGAGTTGGAGCCTGAGAGGTTTAGGGGTTTAGGGTTTAGGGTTTGGGGATTTAGGGTTTAGAGTTTAGGATTTAAGGGTTCAGGATTTAGATGGTTTTGGGGGAAATAATACGATTAAGGAATTTAGGGTTTAGTTGGTTTTGGGGTTTGGGGTTTAGAAGAAAAATCAGGAATAACCCCTTAATGGAGGAGTGTAGTTGGATTTTAGGGGTTTAGGGTTTAGTTGTTTTGGTGGTTTAGGGTTTATAATACGATTAAGGAATATAACCCCTTAACTGGAGAGTTTAGTCAGCTGTAGAGGGTTTAGGGTTTAGGGCCTAGGATCCGGGAGGTCAACCGCTGGAGAGCTTCTAGGTTTGGGGAAACCCAGGGATGCAAAGGACCCAAGAACTCAAGATTCTATACAGGTTTACCCGAGGGCTTTGGGGTTTTAATCCCAAAGGGCTCTGTATCCGGGTGCTTGTATTTAGAAAGTTCGAAATTCAAGATGGGGTTTAAAGGGGTTAGTTTTCAGGGTTTAGGGCATATCCGGGGGGTTCAGCACCTCTTCCATCTGCAGTGCAAGTGGACGCGTGGCAGGCAAGCGAACCTTCAACTGTACGACTTCAAAAATATCTACTTAGCTCAAGGGACGAGCTTAGTAACTTAGCGCTTAAGGCAACCAACCATTTCAAGCGAAGTTAAGGTACACACTCCTGAGTTGCATTCGCACACATCCAAGGAAAGTGCCAACACTCACACCTCGGAACCGTTAACCCCAAAACTCGGATACTAAAACCTACAGCTTCGCTTGAACAGCTGCATGCGGACATCAAGCCGTTTTCGATATGTGGATGTGCCCTCAATCAACAAAACTGGTACTGAACATATCAGTATGTCTTTGCCACATCGTCTCTTTTGGGTTTGGGGTCCTCAACCCAGACGAAACCCCAAAAATCCTACCGTAAAGCCCGCGCTTTAGGGCTTTCCTGGATCCCAAATTAAACGACTTACCGTTTTAACAGGGAACACTAAAAAGGAAGGGTCCAGGTAGGGCTTAGAGAGGCGCCAAAAAGCTGATGACATCAGCCTGGATGTGTTGCGCACACATGGCAACCAAGAGCTGCAACCTCTGTGCTGCTGTTCAGGATATGTGGTCTGAAGGTTTTGATTTGGAAACTGGAAATTTGAGTGTCGGAGCTGAGGACCTAACAAAAGAAAGGCCTGAAAAGTTAGAAAAGGGGTTTGGATGTTTTGATATGCACTATACTATGACTCCTACCGACTCGCAATACCTAAATACAAATCCTCCGGGCTTCTCCAGGAGACTACTAGACCTAGACCGAAGCATAAGATAACATGACCTCCTGGGGCTTCGCCGAACGTCCTTACCTTCTTAAGCCTACGACTTCGGCCCGAACCTGCTCATCCTGCATACTCGCGAGGATTTTACGGTTTTTTCCCTCCTACCGAGCAAGGACGAAGCCCGCATTGCAGGGAATCTCGGTTGAACAGTTTAGGGTTTAAGGTTAAGGGTTTGGGGTTTAGGGTTTCCCGAAACCCTAAAGCAGCTGGTGTCAGCCAGTCAGGACTTGCAGTAAAAGCTTGATATGACAGCACCAGCCCGAGTGCCAAAGACTTCATGCCTTCAGCCCAACAGGAGCCACCACATCCTCTGCTTCTGTGGACTGGTGAGGTGTTGCGAAAAAAGCTAGGGGTTGAGCTGTTGAAAGGGCTCCGGCTAGGATCAAGTAATTGCCCTGGCGCCCCAAGCTTTGACAAAAGAGTTAGTGTTTCGACTCTCGCGTTGTCAGTCAAGGCTCACAACCACACGTTCGTTCTTCAGGTTTGTGGGGTTCATGGATGGAAGTAGGGCTTGGGGACTGGAAGAGACTTGCGTGCTGCAGTAATTAGCGGTTTCAGCTGTGGGGGTCGGGTTTAATTACGGTAGGATCTGTACACGTCGAGATGTTTCTAAGGTGCAGTCGGTTGGCGCATGCTGCCATTCCCCAACTTTCTCGCAGGCTGCGATGGTGGTACTGAAGGTCACCTCAGTGCAGCGTCCTTCGTCTACCTGATTGGGGGGAACAGGCTTCGAGGCCGTCTACTCAAAGGCGATCAGCCGGATGAATAGAAACATCATGCTACTAAAAGCAGCTAGGCAACCCTAAGCCCTGAAACCTAAGCACTGAGCAACAAGTATCCAACGAATCATGACAAACAAGGAGGGAAAAGGCTTCGCTTGAACTCCACACTGCTAAAATTAGAACAGAGGAACCCTAAACATTGTATCCTAGACCCTAAACCCTAATGTATTACTAAATACTCGCCCTTTTCCCAACCGTTTGGCTCGGGCTGAGGCTTTGATTCAGGAGCCAAAGCGGGGGGGGGGGGGGGGCTGGGAGTTCGCAAGAACCCTCTTTCGTCTCAGGGGTTCAACGTTTAGGACAGTTTAAGACGTTCGGACTTTAGTGTTGAGTTTGCAGGGTTTGAGGATTTTAGAGTTCAGGGTGGCGGGTTGAGGGTGTGAGACGAAAGCACTAAACCCCAAATCCTCCTGCAAAGCGTATCGATCTGCCGCCGAGCCACGAGATTTGGCAAAATGTCCGCCTCCACAGCATTCATTCGGGGGCGAGGGGAGGGCGGGGGTGAGGGAATGTGCTCGGATTCCAGTGAAAACAGATATACGTACCAACATACATGTATACATATAATCAGGCAGACACCCATACAGCATGCATACATACACACTCACGTGCATACCCACATCCGTGCATGCATGCATGCATGCATACATACATCCACACACAGAGACGCATACACGGAGACCTACATACATATAAGTATGTACATACATACATATACACATACGTACATGCAAACACAGGTGTACATATATATGTATATACATATGCTTCTCTGTCTGGCTATCTATCTTTCTTCCTTTCTATCCGTCCATCGATCTATCTTATAGTACAGCAACAGCTCAAGGTTGAAATCTTCTGTCATGTTTCGGGCAAGCCATGGCGCGAGTCAGACGCCCAGCCCTTCCGAATCAGGAAGCAAAGCGACAAGCCCAAAGCAGACTTAAGATTCACCTTGTTGAGCAGTTTCGAACCTCTGTCATGAATCTACACGGCCGTTTGGCATAAGCCGTATACACAAAGCCTGATAAGCC
Source organism: Symbiodinium sp. CCMP2592 (assembly GCA_905221615.1). Classification (NCBI taxonomy): domain Eukaryota; class Dinophyceae; order Suessiales; family Symbiodiniaceae; genus Symbiodinium; species Symbiodinium sp. CCMP2592. Next base: position 85,418 of record CAJNDT010000736.1, on the reverse strand, counting down.
ACATCCATAGACAACTCCCCAAACCACGATGGTCGTATTAACACAGCCATCTGCAAAGCCTCATTTTCAAGCGGGAACAAACCCAAACCTCAAACCCCAACACCCAAACCCTACTTAAACCATTAAGCCCTACGGTAACCCGAAACCCTCAACCCCTAAACCCTTAAACCCTTCTAACCGTAGACCCCAAACCGTAAATCTCTCAGACTCAGTTTCAAACCCAAACACCCTGAAGCCCGCAACCCTGAACCTTGAAGAACAGCCTCAGCCATGGCTGCCAGCGTCTCCAAAGCTTTGGCTGCTTTGCCCTGCTGCGCTGCAGCCTTCAGTGAAGCCTTGGGTGAGTGGCCAATAAGGTTTACAGGCTTTACAGCTTCGGGTTTAGGACTTAAGGGTTTAGAGGTTTAGGGATTAGGGTTGAGGGTTGAAGGTGTGGGGGTTTAGGGTTTTGTAAGGCATTGAATTTAGCATCTGGGGTCTAGGGTTCTACTGGCTACGGTTCAAGGTTTTAGGGTGTGCCTCCTGAGGTTTCTTGAATTTCTGGGTTTTGCAGCTTAGTAAGGCGTACGGTTTCTTAAGCTGAGGGGCTCTCTCCTTCAATAACCGGGCCCAAAAAAGTTTAAACTTTCTAAGATAGACCAAATATATAAGGCCAGAAAGTTTAAAGTTCGCCCATTGGCTATCTAAGGGGGGTTCGTGGGTTGAAAGCGCAGGTTTTAGGACTTCTGGAACCCCAGGGTCTCTAGAAGTCGACTAGAACCCCAACTTGGAGGGTCTTTTTTAGGGGACTTCGTACCCTTAAGGGGATCTATAGGGGTTCTATAAAGGGCTCCTTTAAGGGGTCTATAAGGGTTCTATGAGGAGGGTCGGGGGACTTAGCAAATAGTTATGTTAGAGACTTATAAGTATCGTAACCCCTATTCACGGTCCCCATTAGGGTACTTACAAGTCTACTTACTACCTACTGACTATTTCCCCGACCCTCCAAGAAGGGTTCCAAGTACATAAAATCATATACTCTCCCAAAACTGAACCTACATAACTACTATCCTAAACCCAAGTACCTGATTCTGGTGTCCTTTGGACCCTTGGGGGAAGGTTTGTGTGTAATTTTTTGAGGGCTTTACGTGTTGGGAATGTAGAGTAGAGGCTGTCGCAGGGCTTCTCTAGAGATTTTGGTGCAAATTCGATGTCTGAGTCATTCTCAGGTCCAGGTGAGAAAATGCAGACTTCGATGTGGAAGTAAATGTGTGTTCGCATGTTTGTGTGTGTGTGTGTGGGGTTGTTGTTTGTATTTCACACCGCAACCCTAAACCCCGAAGACTGTGACCAGTGGACAGGTTTCCCTCGGAGTGCCGGCTGGTGAACTGATCTCAGCTGTAAACCGCAAACACCCCAAACCCAAAACCAACCCCTGAGCCCTAAACCTTGAAGGTTTGAGGTTGCAAGCCTCGTAGAGGTCAGGATAGGCGACTACTATTAGTACCAGAAGCCGTGCTTATGTAGAAACGTACTTCAGGGCTCATGGTAAGGGCAAAACACAGTTACCTTGTAGCAGCGGATTTCGCCACTAGTTACTATCTTTTTGTTGCGCAGACTTGTGCATGCCCTTTCTGCTAATGGACTATTGCAGGTCGCGGTCTGGCTGGACTTGTACATGCCCTAAGCCCTAAACCCGGATCGTATATAGGTTTAGGGTTTAGGGTTTAGTTTAGGGCCCTAGGACTTGATCCACTTTCCAAGCCACATTGAAGCTCACAGTGTCACGCCGGACGGCTGCACCTCGCAAGTGGGCAAGCTTCGTGGGCCTATTCCGGTCTGGGATTCTCCAGGCTTCAGGATACAGCGCTTAGAGTTCAGGCGCTCTGTGATAGCTTAGGGCGTACAGGATTCAGGGTGCTGGACTTACAAAGCCTCTGTGGGTTTTAAAATGCAACTGGGCAACTCCGATCATGCACTACAGTACATGGGGTCGGATACACACTGCGAGAATCAAGACCCAGTAACTCTGCCTTAATCCCCTAGCCCGAATCGAACATCGTATACCCTGCAGTCCGATCTCTGCACCCCCTGGCCTTCCCTACAACTCAGTGAAATCCTAAACTTGACCCTAAACCCAACGACCCCTAAACGCAGAACATCCCAGAACCCTACACCCAAACCCTAAACGCTACCCTTAAACCGGCATTATCAGCCTGGCATCTCCGCGAACACCACCAAGGCCCACTGCCATGCCGATGCCTGATGCCACTCTAGCTCCCCAAAGGCTCCATGTAGCCATACAGTATATTATACTTATACCCCAAAGTACCCAAATAGGAACCCCTTTAAGGCCTAAACCCTAAACCCTAAAAAATAGGAACCCCTTTAAGGCCTAAACCCTAAACCCTAAAAAATAGGAACCCCTTTAAGGCCTAAACCCTAAACCCTAAAAAATAGGAACCCCTTTAAGGCCTAAACCCTAAACCCTAAAAAATAGGAACCCCTTTAAGGCCTAAGTATATACTGTATGGGCACATGGAGCCTTGGGGCTCGCTACGGCGTAGGAGGCTGAGGGCTTAGGGCTACGGCATGTGGCGTTCTGGTTGTAAGCTCTGGGTCGGGCCTACAGTTTAGGGTTAAGGGGTTAGGGTTTAGGGGTTAAGGGGTTTAGGGTTAAGGGCTTTAGGCTTATAACGAATTAGCAATAGTCTATATAATCTACTGGTAAAAAACCCAGGCCCTAGTCTAATCCTTAAGGCCCGTAATTTATTTCGGGCTTTGATTAGCGGTTTAGATGTAGGGATTCGGCGTTTTGGGGATTAGGACAATGGCAAAGCTTATTGTACATCTTCGTCATGAGTTTCAAGATTTGAGGATTGCAGGCTTGCTGGGTTTGGGGTGCCGAGGGGCGACTCAAACCAAACATGTGTATGCATGCTCAGGACAACATGCGATAGAAAGCTTCAACGCCCGTCAGCAATGAGTTGAACAAGTGAGGTTGCTGACGCTTCCGAAGGCAGGAGTACCAAAGGTCACCAGTTTGCATCACTTGTCCACCCATGCGGGTTTGTGTCATGACATGTTCATACCTCAACCTACTCACCTACCATAACCTGCGTTTTGGGGGCTTCTCCCAGTGTTGTCTATACTTCTGGCTTACGGCATGGGCCCCGGAGACGTAAAGAATATCCCAAGGCAGAACGCCTCGGCTTCAAGGCGAGCTATTGAAGCCCAGGGATTGGGGCCGAGGCTTGTTGATCGAAGCACTCTGAAAACCGTCCAATCGTGCCAGTCTAGCTGAATGTGCGGCACTATCGCCCGCCTGCGCGCATGCACTGACGGCCTCAGTCGATCGTGCGAGATCTAGGACACAGGCAGGAGATGGTGTGCAGGGCTAATGACTACCTGTAGTCTCCATTGAAGTTCCGCTTTGGGGTTATCTTATAGAACCCTACTTATAAAATTGGCTAAGCCAGAAAAGGACCTACAATGGAGATTGCAGGTAATGTTTGGGGTGCCGGTTCCGAGCTTGTACATTTGTAAGGCTACGTCTCTGGACCTGACAGACAATCATCCTTTCTGCCATTAGGCTACCTTGTAACGTGCATGACTACATGAGCGGAGGATGGTGACCTACAGTTGTACACTGACTTGTAACTAATTAGAACATGATGGAATGGTTCTCAGCCAGCAGGCATACAGTGCCCCGATACTCTTAACCTACAACTGCCAGTGCCGTAGACGCAAATACCTCAATGCGGCTGTTTGGCCCATTAACTGTCTAGGGATCAAAATAGCCCAAAAGCCTCATATAGTATGGTGTTTGGGCCCAAAACCTTTACTAAATGAGTCCTTATAGATCCCTAGGGATTAAGGGAAAGCAAGTCTCGAAGATGACAAGACGAAGCCACATCTGAGCATCTGGTGTGACCTGAGAACATGCAGGGCCTGGGAAAGCTGCCGAAACTTCCGAAAGACGAAGCACAAACGAACACCCTAAACCCTACAGAAGAGGACGCTGTGGGAACCTATGGTTTTGTAGTTTTCGGTATCGGTTGCATGGTTTTCGGAAGTCTCACAGCCCAAACCCTAAACCTTAGGTGCTTCCCCCATACAGTAGGATTCTATAATGGGGCTATGTCTATATTATGCATACTATTCAACTGTTACTGAGTGGGGGCAGTTCCAACCTAAACCCTATAAACACAGGATCACGGGTCCACTTGTTAAAGCTGGTTCTTTGATTCCAGCGCAACCAATCAAACGGGTTGTTCAACGGAAAATCGAGCGAAACAGGGAAGCCAAGGAGAGGACTGCATTGTAGCTGAAGGATGTCGGCTGCACCTCGCACTTTATGTCGAAACTCAGGGCTTTAAGTATTTCTCCTCCGGCCGGCTGCGTCAATACTCACGGAATGGATAAGGATTCGGAGGCAATGTTCGATTCGGGGTTTTGGGATGCCGAGGCGGTGCAGACCTCGAAAGGAGAAGTGAAAGGCCATTGTCAAAGCAATCCCGAAGGATACATGTACCCGACGAGTATATACTTTGGCCTTAAAATAGTCACTATGCAAGTACCTTAAAGTAGTCACTATGTCAATACTTTAGGGCCAAGTATGTACAAGATATTACTAGATGGATACTTGGACCCTTTGGGAATGAGAAAGACTTGGCGAAAGCAGGCATTCGGAACTTGAATAGAGGGGGCTGAGGACCACGTGCTTGTGGGTTTAGGGTTTAGAGTGATACCGTCCGGCGACCGGGGAGGAAGTAACAAGTCTCAGTCAGTGTAGGGCAAAATAATCTCGCAAGCCAAATTTCGAAAGCCTCAGCTCCCAATAAATGAGCGGTACCTTGTTTTGGGGTCCTCATAATAAGGATCCTACTATTTAGTTTACTAGATTAGGGTCCCCTCGGAAACTCCCATCTATGAATCGATGAGGCATCTTCAGAGCTTGTTGCCTTGCAGAGCCAGCCCTTCAACACTTCTCCTTGCTTCTGAGGGGCACTCCCCCCTACTGAGAATATTCCCGGACTGTATAAAAAGTTAAGCTCATGCGACATTCACAGGACTCTTTCAGAGATGTGGCTTGAGGGAAGTCATCGGCTTGGAACCACCAAGCTCTGAGCCAAAATCTTCCTGGAAGTCTGTACCCGGTGACATGAAACCGTCCTACACGCCCACATTGAGAGATCAATGTTGACAGATGCAACCCTGAGACTAATCAGATGTGAATGCCCTAGACCCTTGTCGCACGGACTGAAGTGCCGGTCAGCGCCTACGGAGTTCTTACCCCTAAACTCTAAACCCTGAGACTAGTGAGACATGAATGCCGGCATGCTGCCGATGCAAACGGCATCGTGGCCAGCATGAACAACGCCAACTGCCAAAGGCCACCCTGCAGCGGATTTCGTGCATCTTGAAGCCCAAAGACAAGAAACCCCTTACTTTGAATACCCTGGAATCCTTCTGACAATTTACAATCTAAGTGTGCCAACATGGACATGCGCCGCCAATACTGGCGCATGCCAAGAGACACAATCACAAACACATAATCGAGGGGTTTCTGCTGCAAGCTGTTGAAGTTGCTTCTTCTTCAACAACCGGGCCCCAAAAAGTTCCTTTGAAAGATAGAGCTAATGATGTATAAGGCCCAGCAGTTTAAAGTTCCCACGTTCACTATCTAAGAGTTCGCTCAGCTTCCCAGGCCCAGGTCCCCCACACTGCAGCGACACCCTGCCGAAACTTCAACAAGTGTTCTTGAGCGGCCTTTTCGCAGGAGCTGATGACGCTTCGGAAACCTTTGGGCAGGCAGTGAAACCCAGCATAGGGGTCGAAAGCTACTCTAAGCCCTATGATGTAGCAGGGTGATTAAGAGAAAAAGTGGCCCCATAACCCCAAAATATTATAGGCTTCATTCCCATAAAGAATCCCAGAGAAGAGACTATATATAATCTTTCTTTTTCAAGGAGCCTATAACGTAACCCCAAAAAGGTACCAGAACGGAGACTCGAGGCTGAATCCAACAGCGCTCACTCTCCAGCCAAGCGGCTCATCTCGTCCGGGGCCAGGACCTCCTCTTCAGAGTGCTGGGTTCCCACAGACTCCAAAACCCCTTTATTGAGGAATTGTCCTAAACCTTATTTTGTTCCTATCATGATGTAAGCTGGGAGGGTATGTTTGCTCCAAACAACCCAAACAACTCCTGAAGCCCTAAACTCAAACACGAAGGCATGCCCATGGCTGCTTCGCACAACCTCATCTGCCTCTCACTCTTAGCCATGTTTCGGGGTTCAGAGCCACGGGGTGCACCTCCAACATCTGTGACAACAGCTCCGAAGTCCATCGCCATTGGGCTGCAGCTTCGCAACAGCCGAGGGCAGCATTGAAACCTCAAGCGGCCAGAAAAGTCAGGAAAAAAACGGGACGAGCTGCCATGGGTTCTTTGCTATCGTGATGCACAAGCGAATCACATTCAAGCAGAAACGAAGGTCATAGTAGTTCATAAAGGCGAAAGTTGGCACAAGGCTCTGGGGTAGGAATTAGAGGCACATTGGGGCCTAACCCTGAACTCCTAGCTTATGGCTTTCATTCCGGTACCTCTTTGAGGTGGATGAGACAGCTCACAGAGCCCCGCTGGGGAATAGAGGAATCCCGCGTTTCCCTATCGGGAACGATGCCATTTTGCCACAGCAGTAGCAGTGATTAAAGGGCGACCACATCCTCTTGCATGAACAACCTAAGCCCCAACTCCCTCAAGCCCTGCATTCAACCTTGAACCCCTCAAAACCCCCCTCCAAACCCAAACCTCAAGAACTCTACTCTAAAGTCTTGGAAGTTGGGCCAGAAGCTTTTATCCGTCCAGGCAGCTAATGATGTCTGCCTCGACAAGGCGGGTTTCATAGCATTAGAGGCGCCTTCTCTAGGTTCTCTTTAAGCAGGGGTGTATGGTTTAGTGTTTTAGGGTTAGGGTTTAGGGGTTTAGGGTTTACGGTTTAGGGTTGGGATTTAGGGTTTAGTGGGCTAGGGTCCTTGTGCTGAAGAAGATCATCCTCTTTTGACGGTTCTGTAGGTTAGGGTTCACCTAGACCCCCCCAACTACCCCCTATTATTCCCGAAATATCCGTTGTTCGGGAGCATAAGAGCTACTCAGCTACGAAGTACACCAGTCGTCTTAAGGGTTTTTTACTTGCGCACTCTCACTCGGCAGGCACGGTTTCATGAGGTCCGTTTAGGGGTTTAAGGTTTCCGGGTAGCCGGCCGCAGTTGTGTGGTGGCGACTGCGACGCATGGCATGCCCACCCAACCGACAACCAGTGGCTAACCCTCCAGCACACTCGACATGAACCCCGGGATGTATTTGATCGCATTGAAGTGTCGGCGTAGTGCCAGTCCCCCCCCTTCCGAAATTCCAAGCGCGCCATCTTTGAGTAAGCAGTATTGTAATGGAAGATCTGCTTTCACGGTCGTTAGAACACCAAAGTAAACTTGATTAGCGGCTCATGATTTGCCTCCCTAAGCCCTAGATCTTATAAGTGCTTACGGTCTGAGGCTTCAGGCTAAGTTGAGACAAAAGTGACGCCTCCAGCCGATTCGAGGGCAAGGTGTGCAGCAGCACCATCGCACGTTGCCAAGGCTGCCAGATATTGCGACTCCTGGATGCAAAGCACATCCCCTTAAACCGTTCGTGGCTGCCTGCGAAGCATGAAAGACAGCGGATTCAACAAAAGGAAGTGCAGCTACACCGACTTTTGCACCATGTCTGCAGATGTGTGCAGAAGGATATATAAGCCAAAGCATAGTGGCCGAACAGCGAAGGGGTTCGTAGTGGAACCCTACACCACGACCATAACCGGGCCTGAATCCTGATCAAACAGCATCCCAATACCACGGCGGTGTTCTTCTACAGCGACCTTGATGCGCAGACGCCTTGCATCTGTTCTTGGGGTCCCGTTTCAGGCCCGCAAAGTATTACGGCAGCTTCGTAAAAAAGGACCTCAAAAGGGACCCTAATGAGAAACCTACCCATGTGCTTTCAGGGCACCAGCGTAGCTTGGCCGAATATCTGGGATCTGTAGGAAGCCCCGCAGGGAGCTCACATGCGCTGATGGTAGAGTTGAACCTTCGATCATCGCGGAGCCACGGGAAAGTCGTAGGCCGGTCTAGGGACTTTCGGGTCTAATGTAGGGGCCTTAATAATTAGAATAGGATTTTGGGGCCCACTATACTATAATCACAATAAAGAACCCCCACCATAATATTGGTAATTATTTAGGCCCCTATATTACATAAAGCTTCTTGACACTGCAACTTTAATAGCTGTCTATTCATCTATCTAGCTATCTACCTAACTACATATATGTACATCACCATGCACGCGCACACACACACACACACACAGAGACCGATATATCTATCTATCTATCTATCCATCGATTGATCGATCTGCCACCTGTAACAGCCCCTGCCATATCTGTGCGACTTGGTCTGAAGCATTTTGCCGTGGTCTGTCTGGCGTGCATACTGTAGAAGGAAGTCGTCATGGAAAATCGGCCAACAAATCAATCAACCCGGTGAACAGGCAAGCCCCCCCCCCCTCCCCCCAGTTTTTAGCATCCAAAAAAAAAGAATTCGAATACAGACCCAGAGTTTCTACGCCCTAAATCCCTAAACCAGTGCCCAGGCTGGAGGTTTTGAACAAAGCCCACTGCTCCGAGCTACGGTCCCCTTAGGGTCCTGATTCTAACAATGTAGGCGCCTAATAAATAGAATAGGGTTTTGGGGCCCATTATGCGCTCAAGAAGGAACCCCCAAAAAATGGTGGCGCCTATAGGTGGATGATCAACCGATCTCTACACGAGAGCACTCCCGTTCTTATATATCCAAAAGATCCCGGCTCGAGCTTCCCGAATGCTCCCTGATTCTGTATCGGCACAAGAACCCTCACCACTAGACCACTCCACAACTACTTGGAGGGTCGGGGCGCATTTAAGATGTAGGCAATAAGCAGACTGATAAGTACCCTAACAAGGACCCTAATTGAGATTGTGATACCTATAAGTCTCTAACATAACTTCCTACTAAGCACCCCGACCCTCCAACTACTCCCTGAAGGCTCCGGAATACTCCAGGCCCTGTGGCGATATCAGGCTGCTCTGCCGCCGGCGCTGTGCCGAAAGGAGGAGGCCAAGCGCATGAAGCCAGGCACCTCTCATTCGGATTGATAGTTTTTTTGTTGAACTCATTTTCCCCAGAGGCGGCAAGTCTGCGACTCCTAATAAGGCTTGAGTTGATCTTTTAGGGTTCAGGTTTATATCAAGGTATGTAGGGTTGAGGGTTGCCACATGGACAAGGCTTCTAAAATTGAGAGGCTCCGTCGAAAGGGTCTTGTAGGATCCGGCTACTTAGGAGCCCAGATTACTAGTCGTTTTTTGCATTCTAAAACTCTCAGATCTGCTGAAGACTGCTCTTAGAGCCATGGTGTGGAAAACACCTCCGGGTAGAACGCCTGCCTCGCTCCAAAGAGTATAATCACAGCTTTCTTACCCGAAGCCATACAAAACCTGATACGTTTGAAACCCGAAGCCGTAAAACTAAACCCTGAATAACCTACCTCTTTGGGGTTCCTTTTCCTATTATGCTTTCCTTATATAAATCCTTAAAAAATGGTAGGTTGTTTAGGGTTAAAGGTAAACCCTAAACCCTAAGCCCGGATCCTGAACTCCGAGTCAGGAGCCGGCAGTGGACATGTGCAGCCCACATCGAAACATCTCGGTTTAGGGTTTCGGCGCTCACACTCGGACAATCCAGGCGAGGCATATGGTTCGGAAGTCTGCTGAGTGAGACGCTTTAGGGTTTAGGGCTTAGGTTTTTTGTTTTGATCGCCTCTTCCCCCCCGCCAGGCTTAGCTAGGGATTAGCATCTCGATGCCAGGGAACTGCAAATCCACCACACCCCAAGCATGCAAATGGCAGCTACTTTTAATGGTAACTCTTCTGGGGTATTTAGAGTTGTAGGGAATGACAGTGGCGGGCTCTTCCCTGAAAGCCTGAACTAAAATTAGAAACACGTCGGAAGGAAACGGAGATTGATGATGCAGCAACACAGGATAGGCATTACTCTTCCACGGAAGAGGCTCCCTTTCAGGAAGATTTCAAGCCAGAATGCACAGTGGCTTCTTCGCAATACCTATGAACCCGAAACAATCCTAACCCTACTAGCCCATGAACCAAGAGACTCCAATATCCCTTGGTTAAGGAAAGTTCCTTACATCATATTCGGGATCCTACTATAATTTGAGGTATCTTCCTCAATTAAGGGATATTAGACTCCGCCAAACCCTAAACCCTATAGATCCCTCAAAGGAACCCGTCTTTCGGAGGCTCTGGTTTTCAACCCTAACATCCTCAAGGGAGTCCCAGGTGCGGCTGCTGCCACAGCTGGCCAAAGCAGAGTTTAACCTTCGTGGCTTCTGAGGTGTGCAGCAGAAGAATCGGGAGGCAGTATGAGAAGAAGTCAAGTCTCTTTCAAGCAGCTGAAGTCTTCCGGCTGCCCTAAACCCTAATTCTCTGGGCTGGGCCGCTTCACAGTTCGTGGGTAGATACAAGTGAAGTGCTAGTTGGGTGAACACAGACTGTTAGTCTACAGCATGGCTTACATGCTTGAAACTTGAAGCCGTCTTTACTCATCCATGCGCCCTTTGTTCCTCCCTCCCAAACAGCCACAAACAATCAAGGCGTATGCGTAACTAGGCCAAAAAAGCGTTTCAAGTACCAAATGGCAAGGGGTTCACAAGAGCGTGGGTTTTCTGGCTCATATATCACGTCCGGATCTGCAGAGTTGCGGCTCCTTGCAATGAGCTTCAGATGAAGCATCCTCTCGATGGGATGCTTGACGTTCGCCGCCGAACGGCTCCTTCCCTCTTCTCAATCACTATAGAGTTCGCTTGACTATAGAGTTCACAACTTGTGGGTCCGGACATAAGGGCGAGTTGATGTCGTTCGGCTTGTCCCGAAATCTTGGACGAGCGACGTTGCAGTGGCGACTTGGACAGTGCTGACGACGCACATCCTTGGCTGCATAATGCATCGGAGAGCAAAGCTTCACTACGGAGTGTCGAGTGAATATCTATGAGGCACGTAACATCGGCGACACTCATCACGAAACACGCGCTCGTTTTGGGGAAGCTTCTGGAAGCAATCGTGGCGAGCTCGCGCCTGCCGGAACTTAGAAGCCTCAAACCCCTAAACCCCTATGATTCCTAGACCCCAGCAGTTTGGATTGAAACCCATAATATATATATATATATATATAATATAATATAATATATATATATATATGTATATATATATATATACATACAAATAAAGAATATATATATATATATATATATATATGTATACACACATGCAAATATGTACACGCATACCCTAAATCCTGAAGACCACCCGAGCAGCTCGAGAAGCCACAGCGAAGTGCGCCAGCTGGCCAGTCTACAGGCAGAGATGGAAACGTTGTAACCTGAAGCAGGGGATTTAGGGGTTTACCGGGGTTTATACGCAGCCCGAAATCATCTGGGATTGTGCAGACTCATCGAAGCCGACTTGCTGTGCACCTAATAGTTAGGAGCCTTTTGGCCCAAATGACAGGCAGCTGATGACATCTTTTCGGAGACTTCTCTCGATCTCACGGAAGATACACAGAGCCATTTTCCATCCGCCTGGGCAGCCAGAGGCTTTCCGCCCTAAGAGTCATTGACGGTAGTAGACGGACACAAGGACATAACAACTGTAGCACGAGCAAGAGCGACCTACTAGTACCAGTAGTGCAGTAAAGTGAGTGCTTGGAACCTCTTTGTGAATGGGCTCTTATCCCTGGGCTCAGAGCACTTGTGCTGTCGAGGCCTTTCTGTCATGCTGCAGGGACACGAGACCATTCAATCTCGCAGTCACCCAAACGTTGTCCCTAATTCATGAGGTGTCCCTCTGGCCCTACAGGCCCTAAATCCTGCCCTACTAATAGTACCAATCTTGCATTACCCACAATAAGGGATGTACCATAAATTCCCATAGTTTAAGGTCCACAAGGTAATGCAGGATCTAAATCATAACCCTAAACCCTAAACCCTATAGATCCCTTAAGGGAACCCCTAAAGAGATTTATGTCATCAGCCGTAGTTCTGCAGCCCCTGCTTCAAGGGTCGGGGGACTTAGTAACTGGTTATTTTAGGGACTTATAAGTACCATAACCCCAATTAGAGTCCCTTTTAGGGTACTTATAAGTCGACTTACTACCTACTTACTGAGTCCCCCGACCCTCCAAGACCCCTTTAAAGGAGCCCTCATGGAACCCCTACAGATCCCCTTAATTACCTTTTTGAGTCACGGGCTGGGCCGGACGTTCCCCTTAATTACCTACTTACTAAGTCCCCCGGCCCTCCAAGTGGGATCTCCCTTAAGCGACATAAGAAAAGCTGAGCGCCCCCGAGAGGCTTCGGCTCGAACCCCACGCTATCTTGCGGTAGTTTCCGAAAATTAGGGGGTACTTTTACAGGGATCCTTTAAGGGTTCCTTAAAGGGATCTATAAGTCTACAAGGGTTCTATAAAAGGCTTAAGGTTTAGGGTGTAGAGTCCTCGAAATTTAGGCGTACCTTACTTTGGGTCCCTTAGAACAAGGATCCCACTCTCTAAAGTACTATATTAGGGTCCCCTATTTTCGGAAACTCCCATGTAGGAACCTGATTAAGAAACCTTGGGTCCTTATTAGGGTTCTTAATATGGATCCTAATATATTGGGGTTACAGGGCCAGGGTTTCTCAATCAGCTTCCTACATTATGGCTTCATCACAGCCGCCTGGAGTATCATTAGGCGTGAGGGGGTTTGGGGCTCGTGGTTATGCATCTGGCCTTGAAGCTCGAGAAGCTTAAGAGCCTCCAACACCAACTCGAAATCCTAACGCCCTGTGCCTCCGGCTTTATTTGGCACACTTCCAGACTTCGTCTATCAGAAATGACCGTTGAGCTCAGCGGCTCCCCGATTCGCAAGCACTGGTCGCAGCATTGCAGGTAACCAGGTCAGCTTCAATGCCACAAGAGGGCCTTTGCTGCAACAGCATGGGCGGACAGTTGTCACAAGCAGCTGCCTAGGCACGAAAAGCCGACCCGAAGTATCTCAACACTACAACCTGAAACACAAACAACAAGTCCATAATCTGAATCGCTAAAGGCCGAACCCCCAGGCGGACACAGAAGCTGAACCAACGACTGTGCGTTCCTCAACCTTTAAGCCGACGCCGGGTAAAGCAAGACCCGCAGAACCGCTCTGAACCCTAAACCCGTTTGTTGCAACAGCAAGCAGCCTAGCTAAAGCTGGCTGGGCAGTGAAACCCTAAACCCCTAAACCCCAAACTTCTCTAGTCTCTGCTTGGAGCCGCGCGACACAAGAGACGCGAGCTGAAGTGCCCTTGTCCATTGGGACGACCGCCTGACTGCGACGGTCAGCCAGAGCCAGGGGTCGAAGATTCATGTGGGAGTTTCCGAAGATCAGGGGTACTTACCTTATTTTGAGGTCCTCATAAAAAGGATCCTACTATTTAGGGCACTACATTAGGGTCCCCTATTTTCGGATTGAGGCTTCTTGGATGTTGGACTGCGAAGATTGAGCAGTCCTTGCGTCTTCGCGGTATTGGAGACTAAGTCGGTGCCAGCACTGCTCACTGTTCCAATGTGTAGGCGAGCTGGGATGAGAGTTTGAAAGTTCAGGTCTTCGTGCGTAGGAGTTCTTAAGGTTGTTCTCCACAGGTGAAGCAAGCGGCTCGCAGGCAGAGACGACGGCGCTGTAGTGATAGGCATTGACCCGGACCTTCTTTCAGGGGCTCAGAGAACAAGTCAGCAGACCGTTCTGTTCTCAGATTTTTGCATTGGCCTTGGATAACACCGTTAGGGTCCATGTAGCCAAATAGTACTTACTTTGGCCTTGAAGTATAGGTACTTTGAGGACACTTAGGGACACTTCTGGGCTTCTGGAGTCAAGGGCTTACCTGGAGCCCAACTAACCACCTGTATAAAGAACTCATAACGAGGAAACCTGAAGGAGCAGGTTGTATAGGGTCCAGGTAAGGCTTGGGGTTTAGGGCTTCGGCGTCGTGTTTGCCGGAGCGGAATGCATCAGGCTCAGGACGTGAGGGTCAAAGAGGCTCGAGCTTGGGGATGCAGGAAGTGCTTGAATGTTTGATGCTAGGGGACTTAGGCTTCGAAAGATTGTGGTCATTGCTTCCTGGAGGTATGAGAATTTACACATGCCCATGAGCCTTCAAGCAGTAGTTTCAATCTTGGGTTGAAGGTTTGAGGGGGATAATGCAGAATGGAAAGGGCGCTGGAAGGACCACCGCTCTTCGGATGCACACCTTAACAAGTACGAGTAGTAAGGCTCAAAATAGCAAAAGCAACATATATAGTCATTGTGGCCTTTGGGCCCAGAACCCTTGCAATTTGAGACCTTAGAGCCTTAGGGTGGTTCAAGCAAAATTCCATAAATCTGCTACAGCTGAAGACCCTACATCAACCTAATCTCCGCGGCCCTCAGGACCCCAAAGCCGGCACCTGCTATTTAGAGTACCCAAAAAGGGACCCTAATTTTGACAACTACCCATATAGACCCTGAGCCCTTCTGCAATCATAGAGTTCCGCACCTCTTCCCGGTCCATGGTGTCCAGCACCATCTGTGCCGCCATGGCGCGCCCAGCACGGGCGAGGAAGGAAAGAACCTGCAGTTTCGAGACCGACATGGCGAAGCTTCGGGCTGGCACAGGACTTGTGCGTGTGGGTCTTCGCCCTAAAGTCGCATCTTCTCAGCACGTCGCTCTGCTTGGGGTCCTTATGACATAGGAGTCATGCGCTCTTTAGAATCCCCACAAGGCTTCTGACTTAGGGAAGCCACGGGACTTAAGTGCTGCAAGCTTCGCACGACGAAGCAGCTTTTCTGATGCAAACAAAACCAAGGCCGAGACTTTGTGTGTGTGTGTGTGTGTATAATATATATATATATACATATATACACACATACATACATACATACATACATACATACATACATACATATATATATATACACACACACACACGCCGAATATACCCTGTCAGACAGCCATGCAAATCTGTCTTCTTCACGGTGCAACTAGGGGGCTGTAGTAGCATATTGCGGCTGCGACTTCCATTCCGCCAACACCGGCTGCCTTCAATGCATAAGAACAAGGGCCAGGCGGGTCAACGGTGTTCAGATTACTAAGGTCTCAGAGTGACAGGGCTTGTGTCTGGAGAGCAGCCCTGCAGGAGCACTACGTGAAGGATCTGTGCTTTCTCAGATCTTGTCGACAAGCAGAGCTGTTGGCATGGAGGACTCCGCTGCCAAGCCAAGCTACCACTCCTGCGCCTGCTAAACCAAAAACTGCTATAGTGCCAGATCAAACTCTCACGTGAGAAATGAGTTAGTGCTCAGCAACACGGCAGACTGGCAAGAACCATGTTGTTTCTACGAGTCGCAAGATGGCTTCCACATCCACGGCACGTGGAGACGGACCCAATTGCAGCAATCGCTCCTGAACGTCAGTCAACACAGCAAGTTATATTACCTCGGAATAGGGCTTGGGCCCAGAGGTTTAACAAGGCAACGACCCTAGGAAGCAAAGCCGTTGTGATCGTGTTTGAGTGGCCAACAGTAAGAGTCGCCGTCGTGGAAGCATAAGTAGGAACAGCACCAGTGGTAGCAGTCTTCGTCGTTGTCGGTGGCTGTGGTGGTGAGGGGTCGTGGGGGAAGGGACGTCGTGACGGTGTGGCGGGGGCGGGTCGTTGTCTGTTGTGGTTAGTGCCGTCACTGGCCGGTAGCATTTAGCAGCACCAAGAGGTATGAGCTTCAGCTGTCGCAGACTTGATGTAGAGATAATGACAAAAAAACGCTATCCCAGGCTTGTTTATAGCCTAGGGCTCTTTGTTATGCTGTCAACTTTTCAACTTGTCCCACACCGCCTACCTCCACTGAAAGTGGCATACACTTGGTCAGACCTTAACTTAATGACAGCTAATATCTATCTGGGTTTGGGTTGTAGGCGACTTTGATCCAAAAACTAAATCCTAAACCTAATTCACATGTTAAAAGACTTCAAAACCAGAACCCTGACAAAACGGCGGGCATTCTGCTCCGAAGCCTGTGAAACCGAACCCTAAATCCCAAACCGAATCCATAATCGCTAGGGTTGAGGGTTCAACGTTTTGGGGCTTTAGGTCGGCATGAAGAACGCAAGAACAAAACAATAGAATTCCAACCATGCTTCGTCAGCCCAAGTGAAGATAACAAGACCCAGATCCCACACTCTTTTTGCATCCAGGCCTATTGCGACTGCCGGGTACCCTGAAGAAAGGATCCCACACTCTAAACCCTAAAACCCCAACCCCGAAACCCGAAGTGTAGACCAGAATGCCAAGCTCACCCTGACCCTAAACTCTTATCTATTTGCCCTAAATTATACAGGTAAGCTGTGGAGTTTATAGGCCATAAACTCTATGACACCAACCCTGGAGATCAAAGTAGCCCAAAAGCCTTATATAGTATGGTCTTTGGGCCCAAAAGCCTTAATATATGAGTCCTTAGATCCCTACACCAAACGGGCTGCTGCTCAGTGACGGCTTCGCGCGTTCGCCGTGTCGGCGTCGTGTCGCCAGCAGAGCCATGGCCCATGAGGTCCGTGGCGGCATAACTCTGACGGGGTCGGGGGTCTAGCGGCTTCGGGTTTAAATTTGGGTGTTGGATTTTAAGGTTTAGGGTTTAGGGTAGGGGCTGCGGGTTTCGAAGAGACTCCAAAAACCTCCAAAACTAAGGAATATACCTTAAATCAATATGGGTTTAGGGCCAGGTGGCTCACCCTCAGACATGCCAGGCGAGTCGCTGGGTGCGTATGCTTGAGAACTCGTGGTTCAAGGTTTACCAATCAGATTTATGATTCGCACAGTTTGTGTTTCGCACGGCTGCTTCTCGTGTTCGCGCATTCGCTGGACATTGCATGAAATACTGAACCCTTGGTTTTGGTGGGGGTTGAGCTTGGCCAAAAGGAGCTCCTGGGCCTGGAGTGAAACCTTTGGCATCCGTGTGGGGTTTGCTTCCACTGACTCCATCGGCTTGAAAGGCACAACAAGACACATGCCAATACAAACAGTGTGAGAAGATGTGACACTGGCACAACAGTGGGCACGGCAGTTTGCAAACGTCCTGCCGATGCCGGACACAGTTCTCACTTGTCCAGACTTCCTGCCGGATCCTCTCAGAACCAACCCCAATCGAGCAGCCAAAGCGATTTCCAGCCTGTTGGCCAACGCCTGCTCCGGAGAAGCCAAGGGCAGGCTGAGGTCAGCACCGTCTCCCAGATCCGAGGAGTGCCGTGAGGATCGATCTGGTCTTGCTAGGATGACCAGGGCGACTTTGTAAACCAGGCAGCAGAAGGTCCAGCTGTGGACCGGGTTGACGGGGTCAGGAAGGAAAACATCCAAGTCATCTGGGAGGGGACTCTGGGACAAGAACAGCTGCCTCTTGCAATCTGGTAGGTGTCTGTCTCCATGCAGACTGCTTGGTGGCACCACGGTCGAACACGTCTCCTTCGACATACCCAGCGTAGCGACACCAAGCCTTAGAATAACCAAACTGATCAGCATAGGCAAGCTGACCCCACAGCCTACACGCACAACATTATTCTGCGTGTAGATATGTCTGTTAACACAACATCCAAGGAGACGGAAAGCCTGGAGCTCGTCGCGTCCCGAACGCAGACTGAGTAGGAGAACTCGAGCTTCGACTTGTCTGGCTAGGCAGTGGCCGCAGCCATCTTCTTGAAGGACTCGGCTGCCTGCCAGAAAACCAAACTCCCAGATATTGGAACAAAGGTTGTGTACCCACACGAGAGTAAACCCCGAAGCTTGAAACACCAAGTGTTGCGGTGTATACAGAAAGTGCTGACGGCAGCATAGCGCTTCCTACACTTCAATGCTCTTCGCGGAACTAAGAGCCCCCAACCAACACCACCTAAATGAGTGCTTTTCTTTGCAATCCGGCGGTCACATCGATGGAGCTCCAATGCTGAGGTGTGCTATCTCAAAATCAGAACAGTATGTGTGTGTGGGTCTTCCAACCGAGGATACATTACAAACCCGACGGGGAGGATCGCCAAATATGTCGCTCTAGAACGAAACTCGAAACTCTGAGTCCGAAATGATGACACCCGGCTTTGGAACTGCATGTGTCTCAACACTGCTGAGTACATCGCGAAGTTAGGGTGAAAGGAAGTTAAGCAGGAGGAACTAAGCTCCGGTTGGTGCTGTGGCTTAGGGTCGCCCTGACTTAGAGTGCAGTTCCTGGGTAAAGGTCTTCTGATACAGCTTGCAGCTTACAGTGCCATGCAGAACCCTGTTTGTCCAGCTTTCGGTGCAGCGTACAAGATTTATCGGAAGTCTCTTCACTTTGGGCATGTTGACCTCCCCTGACTGGCGAGAAACATCATACCTGCCAGCCCGCAGACATTAGTAGCATTTAAGGCACCGATGTGGATGCTGCGCACAGAGAGGTATGACAGATGAAGATGTATATATACGTACGTACATGCATACATACCTACGTACGTACGTGCGTGTATGCACGCATGCATACACGCATATACACATACATATATAGAGACATGCGTACATGCATACACATATACGCATGCATAATGTCATGCATGCACACATGCATGAGCAGGTACCTACATGGGCCGTATGCACACATAGAAACAAGTAACACACATATCATACGCAAGAGCACGTGGCCAATCAGATTTATACTCGCATTGATCTAAAAAAGGATTTGCAAACCCATGGTCTAGGACAGGAAGGCGTCTCGATGTAGCATTGCAGACTACTCGACTCGCACCAAAGGGTTTGACCCACTTGATGGCGAGGTCGTTGTGCCAAGGGAACCATGCTTCGATTTCTTCTGCCCAGCGGCTGGGTTTAGGGTTTTCGCGCTCGGGGCTTAACCTTTCGGGTTAGGCGCAGCGTCATTCGAGCTTTTGCGGTGCCGTAGCTGAATCCAAGCATGGACCCAACCGATGTCCAGCAACACTGAACTTCTTTGAGTTCAGGTAGCCATGGCCCTAAAACCTAAGCTTAAACTCCAAACTCTCAAGCTTCAACCTTTCTGCTGCAGGCTTACACGCAAGGACGCCTGGTAGTTTCAACCTTAAACCCTAAACTAACCGCTCTAACCCGATTCTATCCGTCATCCACTGCATAGAAGGTGTCTGAGCCGAAGTACAACTTGTTGTTGTGCCACAGCCTCAGGTTCCCACTCCCAGGGTTCTACGGTCAGGTTTTTTCCCTCCGACTTGGCAAGGACGAAGCCCGCATTGCAAGGTAGGTTTGGTAACAGTTGAAAGCAGCCTACAGTTAGGCTTAGAGCTCGGGGCTTCAAGTGTTTGAACTTACAAGGGTTTTCGGTTTGGTTTGTTTTTTGAGCTCCTTTTTGCACCTGCCCCAAGGTCAGCAGTTACAAGGCACATATGCACCAGGAGAGTCAGGCCAACTTGCGATAGCCTTCCAAAAAACTCCTTGGGTTTAGAACTTAGGGTTTACAGCCTCTGGGCAAAGAGTTTGGTTATGCCTCTAAACTCTAAACTCCAATCCGGGAAGTCCTTTGCCAAGTAGCGGTGCAGCCCTGACCGGGCCATTGGAGACATAATGATACCTGGGCGGGCACCGTACTTTAACCTACTGAACCCCACACTGCCTTCCACCAACCTAAGTCTTATCTGGGTTGTAGTTTTGGGGCTCTGAAAAGTATGTATGAATAGGTACCTCTATAGGAACCATAAGGGCAATTAAAAAGTTTCCCAAATTGCCACCCAGTTATGGACTGTTCGTGAGAAAAGACATCATTCACAAAAAAAACCCTTCAGTCGGCCTTTAGAAAAGAACCGCAGCCTCTGCAGTAGCTCAGCCTGCACATTCAGTCTTGACTTGTCCAGATTTCGCATGCATCTTCATGCCCTGTAGGGGCCATTCGGCATGCATTGTCATGCCTTGAACCATGACTTCATCCTAAGTATGACAGCCCTGAACCCTAAGCCGCTAAACCCTAGACCCCCGAACCCTAAACATAGGCCAAGATTTATCCTTCGAAGCATGTGTTCAAGTCAGTACTGGGATGGACCGGGTGTCCCTCCTTCGTTCGCTGTGAGCCGAACACCGTCGGCCCGTGCATCTCTTCTTCGTCCCATACTGCCCTAAACTCTACAAGTTTAAAACATACAAGTTACATTAACCAAATGAATACATAAATACATGAGTGTATATATATATATATACATTCTCACGAGCAGACGAAAGGAGATTCAGAGGGGTTCCAACTCTGGCTGGATCCTACAAGAAGACTGCCGCCGGCAGATTGGATGATCCTGAACGAGGCCTGTACTTAAAGGGGGGGGGTGAGCGGCAACCCTCTAAAACCCTACAAACACTAAAAGACGACCCACAAGCAGAGCCAGGTTTCCCCACTGCGAACCCTGAAGTACCTGCAACTAAGCAACATTTGCTCGCCGTCCTCATGTCGGCAGCCATAGACATGCCTGGCCAAACTCAAACGTAATGTCTGAAGCCTGGTCTATGTACAGAAAGAGGGTGGGTTTGCCCGGGGTCCACGTAATTTAGTTCGTCTCCAAAATGTTTTCAACTATATTATAGCATAGTGAATCATGTCATAACAGGTTGTATTGGGTTGTACTGCATTGTATTGCATGAAATGACATGTATTTCCCGACCCTATGTTGTAATACAGTTGCTTATATATAACAGTATAAGGTATTATCTTGAATTCTTTTATTGATTATACTGTATTATGTTTTTTTGATTCTAGTATCGTATGGTACAGATATGTACAAATGTCGAAGCAAAAGGGCTACTTATGAAAGGCCTACGGCATTCCTCATCTGGTGTATGTATACAATTTTACATGTACACATAGAGCTGTCTATTCGTTAATTCTTTCCATACATATATATATATATACACAAACATACATGTATAGATAGATAGATAGATAGATAGATAGATAGATAGATAGATGTGTGCGTGTCGATGCTGTTTTCGTTACGCATATAGAAATTAATACGAATTAACTTTCATACAGCTGTTTTAATGTGTCTACAAGAAGATCTAGTCAGCCCCAGATCGAAGCTCTGTGGCCAAGGCGCCCATCTTCGCACCCGAAGAAGACCAAAGGGCCATCGCCAGAAGGGCGAAAGGAGCGGATCTGGCTCGAGGCGTTGAAGCGCCACCTCTGCAAGGGGGGATTGAGGATCCTACTATTCAGGGTATAGGGTCCCCTATTAGGGGGATTTTGGGCTGAGTACCCTAGCCGAAGAAGCCTGCTGCTGTGGAGGGTTTTTCGTGTCTGCAAGATTCTTGGGTTCAGGGTTTATGCTTAGTTTAACCTTTTCAATTATAAGTAGGAGCATATAAGCCCAAAGGTTAAAGGTTACCTACTCAGCCACTCAGTGAACCCCTCGTCCTATCGGTACTCTGGTTTAAAGCATAGGACCTGGAAGCAGTGCTAAACCCTCAGCAAACTCCTAAACCCTACTACTAAATCCTTCTGCAACAAGCTTTCCACACCACTAGAACTTTAACAGGACAGTACTAAACCCTAAGCCCTAAACCACAAAACCTGCAGCCCGAACTCTAAAGTAAAAGCCAGAAAGTTGGAATATGATTATCCTAAACCCTTTATGGTAAGTTATAAGGAATCCTACCCTGAAACCATATTCCAACTTTCTGGAGTTCCCTTTAAACCCTCAGAACCCTAAACCCCTGGGCCGGTCAGACGGGACTTACGGACCCATGGACCCCTTTTTTCCGAAGCCAGAGGAGGGCCCAGAGAGCCCAATACCCCTTAATTAAGGAATACCTAGGGCTCCTTTAAAGGGATCCTTTAAGGGATCGATATGGTTGAGGGCCCAGAGAGCCCAATACCCCTTAATTAAGGAGTATGGCCTAAATTATATAGCGCTTCATATTAACATTTAAGCTATATTCCTTAAGTAAGGGGTATTGGGCTCTCTGGGGGGCTTGTAGCAAGCCTTCAAGTGGGTCCCTCAAACCCTAAACCCGACAGACCCGAGACCTAAACTTCAGAGACCTCAAACCCTGGATCCTAAACCCTATAGACCCTAGACCCTATATAAAGCTTATAGACATAAGCCCTGGATCCAAAGCCCTATACACTATAGACCCGAGACCTAAACCTCCACCTTAAACCCTAAACCCCATAGGCCCGAATTCTAACGGGCCTTTCGACCACGCGGGACCCAATGGACTCCAGCGCATAGAACGCACCATCCTCAGGAACACATCGTCCTTTCAGGGCTCCTTTAAGGGCTCCATATGGGCTTCTCCCTTTTTGGGCTAAAGTCTTAAGGTTTAGGTTGTGCGTCCTCAGATAAACAGCACGCGCTCGACCCCTCTACCGTGCCCGGCTTCTGAAGCCAAGCCACATCGTTTCCGAAGAAGATGAAGCCCTTGGAAATCAGTGGGGCTGACCTTAGGGGCACTGCTTGGCATGGCCCGATGTAACACTCATACGGTTAAGGCCAAGGGTTCATATGGAAAGTCGACTAGTTTCAAGCCCGACAGGTCTTGGGAGGTGATGAGTGGGATGCTTGCAGGTGTTTGTTGTCTGTACTTCTTGAAAAGATGGCTAGGAGCCGCTGTCATCATTAAGAAACGGACTGCACTTGTAGGAAACGGTCCGCCTGCGTAATACCCCTCTAACCTGTTCTTTAGGCAGCTACGCTAGAAGTTGTTGACAACGCATGCCTCTGGCTAAGTTTTGGGGCACTTTGCCTGAATTGGCTGCAACCTTGCCCAGTTCTAAGACCAGTGTTGCAAAGAGTCCTGTGGTGGTATTTTTCGACGCAACAGACGAAGGGTCAGAGAACCTCAAGTTTCCATCGGTACAACACGACGTGCATTTTGTGGTCTGGGCTGCTCACTCGCCTTTGGCTCCGATGCTGAGTATTCGCCCGGGTCTTCAAGCACGCTTGGCAGGTGTGTTGGCTCTGGGTGCGATTGCTGCTGCGTTTCTTCAGTACGCTGCTGTAGCATTCTTGCATACAGGCGCTTGTGGATATCACGCACCTGCCCCTGCTGGAGGATGAAGCCGCTGCACATCATGAACCCTGGCTCCTCACGGACATGCGCGGACGGGTCAAACCTGGAAAAGGTACGAAAAGCCATGACGGTCCCAATAGCATAGACGGGAAGGGCAATCAAGGCCGGCAGTGTAATTGCCAGGCCATAGATCCCCATCATCCAAACACACAAAGCAATCAAGAAAAACCATATGGAATTCCATAGAAAAATTAGTGGACCACCGATTGTTTCAGGATATGTCAAGAAGAACGCAAGGGAGTGGCTCCCTGCCAGGGACTCCACGTAAGCAAAGTTCATCATGCAGGCGACGCAGGACCAGCAGCTGAAAAACAGCGAAGAGACACATGCCGACAAATACATCTGCTGCAGATGAATCACAACTGGCTCGCTGTCATCCTCCGCGTCAGGTGAACTCTGGTCGTAGTAGACGGGTCTTAGCCGACCACTCTCCTGTATCATTGCCATGGCCATTGGGAAAACCAGCGCTGCGACGGTTGAGGACTGCTGCCAGATGCCCCGCACGCCTTCTTTGAGGTCTCGCAAGTCACCGTGCATTTCGGCATGATTCAATATGTCCTGAAACAGTGGAACGGATGATGATATAAATCCTGCATTACCTTGATGTCCCTAGACTATGGGAATGATGGTCTCCTCCTTATTAAAGTTGATGCAGGATCTGTATCATCAACCGAAGCATCAAAACAGGTGCATCAAGTTCTGTCCAACAAGAACTTGTGGACACAAAACACAGCCGACATCGAAGACCAAGCAGCATATCCGATGGCCTTGTCTAGTCCCAGCACTTTCGGAAGCACGTAGAACGCCAGCCCCTTCAACAGGGGTGCCCAATTACCTCCTAGAAGCCGGGTAGCATTACTGGAAGTTGGCAAGCTCAGAGAAAACCGAACCAGTCCTCAAAGTAATCTACTACCTTCCAGCATGGCTTTTATACACCTACCTATCGTCTCCATGGTAGTTCCTTTTTTTGGGTCACCTTAGAACGAAAGGAACTACCATGGGGACCCTAGGTAGACCACCTTCAGCGACATCAGCCCGGCGCTGATCCAATGAAGTTGATACTCCTCACGCGCAGGAAAGTTCAGCGCCTGGAGCGCCATCTTTCTGTCGCAATCGGCACTATATGACGGAGAGGAATCCGTTCACTAGCAATCTAGCAAAGGGGCGTAGAGAGAGCAAACTCTAGCTGTATTGAGGAACCCTATAAAGGATGATGTGATTTATTCGGCATGATGAGGCCTTACATCATGGGCGGAGGTGAGTGCATCAAGCTGGACCAGCCTTAGGCTTTGAGCCGGGTGCCTTGCAAAGACTTGCATGTGGACACGCACACTCGCACCAAGCAGGCACAGATTTGTCGCATGTTTCTGCGCTCATAAGGGCTTAGGGTTTTGGGGTTTGCAAGGTCTTTGCGGACTGAGGGCTTAGAGAGTATGGAACCCTAGGAGCGTTAGTGGGGCCCCCCAAAAAGCACATAAGCAAAAATTTGGATAGGGATATCACATATAAACCCCCTTATGATGAAGCCCAGTGAGGTAGGGTTATCCTTATACACTGCTTATGCTTATGTCCTTTTGGGGTCCCTAAGTTAAGGCTTCGGGTTTAGGGCTCACAACCTATCAGCCCTGGTCTTGCGAGATTCACAGAGGCTCGTGCTCTTGGGGGCATTTACAAAATCGTACAGCTATAGGCTATAGACCTAAGGGAACTAAAGAGTCGTACAATTACGGATCTAAGGGGACTATAGAGAAGACTCTTCCTGAATATTCAAGCTTCTAAACATTCCAGAAGCGGCATTTGGACACATGGCTCGGGAATTGAGCAGGCGAAGCCATGCTCGATGCAGGTCTATGCCATAAGGGCTTTAACAATCAGCAAAGGGTTTGTTTTCGAAGGGTTTATAGTTAAGTATAGACATGAAAGTGTTGCAATAGGGGCTTGGCTCCGATCCTATTATCGACCCCCAACCTCAGCTGAAGGTTCAACTTCTCAACGGCGAAGGGTCCTGCTAGAAGTAGGGCGATTTCCGACAGCCCCTCTTTCAACACGAGGCAAGAAGTAGCTGTACAGGCATTATGGAAGCTCCTGCTTTTGTTCGAGGGGCTGTAAAGATGGTGCTGCAAAAGGGAATGAACCGCGGCAAATAACATTAGAAGCTCCGTTGCAATTCCACCCTCGGTAGTGAGCTGCATCTGACTCAAAACATAGTAAGGCAGGCCATTGATGCCATAACCAATGCATCAGCCAAGTCTACATTGCCACTAACATGTGTGATAAAGCTTATTCCTGAGGTAAACCCAGAACGCATACCCTAATCCATAAACCCTTTAAAGCCTAAAGCCCAAACACAAATGCACTCTTAGCCAAGCCTAGAACATGCCTAAACCCTAACAAACAAAAACAAAACCAGGCCCTTTAATCTCACCCATCCTAAACCCGAAACACGAAACCCTGAATCCTAAACCTTAAACGCTAGTGTAGGAACCTCATTAAGAAACCCTGGCCCTATAACCCCCAAATAGTAGTAGGATTCATATAACGAACCCGAATAAAGGCCCAAGGTTTCTTAATCAGGTTCCTACATTAAACCCTTTCGAATTCGCGAAGCTGTGGGCTCCACCCTACTGTTGATGATATAAAATTCTGCATTACCTTGAGGACCCTAAATTGTGGGAATTATGGTATATTCCTTATTATGGGTAATGCAAGATTTATATCATCAACCGTAGCACTGAGCCCTCATCTTTCTGGGATGCCGGCTGTATGGGTGCCTCTGTCTGGAACGTCCACACGAGAGACCCATCGAACTCGGAGACCGCGTAGAAAGTACCTCGGGATGGGAGTTTGGAACTTCGGGTGTAGGGTTCTTAGTGTTTCAGGATGTTGCTGTGGTTTGAGACATTACACGTACATAAAGATATTTAGGATTTCGGATTTTGGAGTGTTCGGGTCACAGGTATTAGGCCAAGCGCGTTCGCGACTCTGCCTTTGCTCCGGCCACGGCTGGGTTCTTGCTAGGGGATTTGATTGAAGGTGCCAGAATCGAGATCTATATTTAATAATCTGGTTTCCGGGTTTTGGTAACTTAAATCCCTTAATTAACACTTAAAATAAACCCCAGAATGTCGAAGCTAGCAGCACTGAGTCTCCCGATCACGACTTCTTCTTGCACTGCAGCGTTCAGGGCCGCTCGTGACGGTGACGGCTCTGGGGGGTTTAGGGCTTAGGGTCCTCCCATTAGTCTTTTCTTCCTGCTTCGGTTGCAACTGCTACGACTTGCACTCAATCTCACATTGCTGCCAGGACAGCATCGAAATTGTTGCTACTGGTCATGGCAGCAGCTGAATCAGTCTGGGATTGCGAACCGGGGCACCATTGTCGGACCCGAAGAAAATCTTCCCATCGTCCAGAGCAGGCGAGGACTTGATGGACGAACCCGCATCGAACTCCCAAACCAACTCGCCTGGAATCAATTGTCGGGACTTGTTTCAGCTTACCTCCAGTCCAAGGGTAAAAGGAGGGACCCTTAATAAGGACCCCTAGGTATATATCCTTCATATAGCTATTATGTACCCATTATATAGCCCATTATAGGCTAGGGGTCCCCACTAAGGGTCCCTCCTTTTCCCCTTTGATCCAGAGGCTTCTAGGCATGGTCTCGCTTGTCAACCCGTTCAAGCTGCACGCGCAACCAATGTGCTGGTTTTTTGCCACTCACACTCGGACAAAGCCTGGCAAGGTCTGTAGCGATCCTGGTCTCGTTAACAAGTAACTGGCATATATCACCAGACACCACCAATCAAGTTACATCCTCACATTTGTTCCCTACGAACAGACAGCATGTAGTCAGAAACTCTGAACGCTAGCAGTTCAATTTGGCATGCCGTTGCAGCAACCTCATAAATAAACTTATAGCACTGTTGAAAAACCATCAAACACTATTCTAACGTCTCAAGTCTCAAGCTTTCCAAGCCCAAGACAACCGCTGCTTGCACAAGATCCTTCAAACAGATGAACTCGAAACCCGAAATAGCTCACAAGAAAGCTCGGGAGCACGTTATGATCAAGAACCTAGTAGACACTGGCCTGCCAGCGCACTCACTGCATAAAGCTTGCCATCAAGAGAGCCTGAATTTGCATTAAAGCCTTGGGAACTTCAGAAGTTTAGGTCTTACGAAGGTCGGGTTCTTCCTAGCAGGCTCTCGCGTTGAGGATGTTTTTTGCTGCTGGAGGGTTGGTTGCTGTCTGAAGGCTCAGATTTGAGTTCGAGGAGTGCAAACCCACCATTCGTTTAGGGTTTAGGGGTTTCCCTCGCTCTCTGCCGTGCCATCATCAATTTCTCGCAATGCCCTTGGTTTAGGGGTTTAGGGTTTAGGATTCTTTGGGGCCACAGAGGTTTAGAATTGGGGTGGATAGGCACAGGATGGGTTGACTCTGTCAAAGTAGACCCCCCCAAAACCACCAGGGACTGATCCGAAGCAAGAGGCAAGGAGCCGGTGCTGAGCATATGTGTTTTCCTTTGATGGCCCGTTTCCATTTTTCTGAGTAGCCCCTTAATCATAAGGGTATCCTTGCCCTATTTGGTTTTAATAAAGGCGCCCAAAAAGAAAAGGAGAAAACGGGGTAGTACTGAAAAACCTAGGTTTGGAAGCTAGGAGATGGTAGATGCACAGTCTCTTCCTCAGCAACTCCGGTCTTTCAGTGCTTCCAACGACTCACAAGTCAAGTCTGGTTCCATTGAAACTGCAAGTCGGATTGGCTGCAACTTTCGTCAAAAAATACAGCTCAGAGTGGTGTTGCTGATCGCTTGTAACAAAGCCGGCATCGTACTGTAGGTTGTATTCTTTGCCCCATGAGTCCAGATTTCTATGTTCTGCTGGGAGTGTCTCGAGGTCGCAAAGGCTGGCAGGCTATAGACCTAATCCTAGACAGTGGTCTCGTTTTGGAAAGCCTGTTTCGTAGTTCAGGGATTAGGGCTTAAAGTTTCTCTATGAAACTAAGTTAACCAACAAGGTACTACATTTGCGGGTCTAGCCAGGCAATCCTCATGAGCTTGAACTGTCACCAAGCGTAATTGCATGAACTGTTCCGAGGTTGGCACTGCAGCGCACTGTTCAATTTCCAATCACCCCCTACCCATCCAGATTAACTCAAGCTGGTACCCTTCGAAGCGGTAGCGTCAAACCTGCGACACACCCGCATAGCATTGATGAAACAGGGCACCGAAGTAGACGATGAGGTTGAACACCTGTAGAGTCGTTCGTGCGTCTGTTAGGTTGCCGAAAAGCTCTTGACTAGTTCACGAGCACGAAGCACCATGGAAAGAGGACCGGACCGGTATGAGACCATGCCCGAGGAACAGCCTGTGGTCTATATCCGACTCAACCCGGTTATCGGAGGTTCCACTGCGCTCCAATCCCCAAACCGCCCGAGTAAGCCTTCAGAAGGGCTCGAAAATCCTTACGCGTGAAGCTTCGCTGCGGGATGCCCCCACACAGCAGGTATCCCAAACACCAAAACCGTAAATACTAAATAGTAAACTGAACCCTATATGCAGTCGCACGGCAAAAGGCGTCCTGCGACTGTCGGAGGTGGTCTAAGGGCTTAAGTTGAAGGGCCCTTGCCACGGAGTTGATCGTAGATTACCGGAACAATGAACTCAGTTCAAGGCTCTGCAGGGGCGCCCAAGTCTTGCGGATGCTTGTTTTCACATCTTGGAACGATGGAAGTCGGCAGCTATGGGACGAACTAAGCCAAAGGAAAAGACTTCAACCATTAAACAGCAACGCCAGACTAGTGAGTAGCCCCGTGAGATGTGCAAGGACCGATGCTGTGACGACGGCCAGGAGCTAGCCTGCATGACGAGGCCGTTCTGATTCTGGCAAACGTTCGTGCATCCTGGATTTAGGTATCTCTATCTCGTACTTTAGGTGCGCAATGCCGACGGACAACGCCTCTATGGTGGCATTGAAGTCTAGGTTTCGCCGTACAAGTCTTGCCTTGTTGGACATCCCACTTTCGCCAAGCCACAGCGGGTGAGCAGTGGACGGCTGCTTCGGTGCGAAACTCCCAGACCTGCTCCGCAAGAGGTTGAGGTGCTAAGCGATCTAGTCTACTAGTCAGTACACCCCTACTAGCCTCGGAGCCATAAACCCCTTCGAGAACCCCTGACACCCTTAAAGACGTAAATCCTGAGGGCCCTGTCGCTCTGCGGCCCTTGCTTGAAGTCCTTATAAAGGTAAGATGTCCATCAGGCACGGACACGTGGGACGACGGGGCAGTCTTTCTCTGACCAAATATGTTCACATACATATACGCGACAAATGCAACACCGCATAATCCACGTTTGAAAGCTGGCCCCCTACTAAACCGCCTTCTTGCCGTCCACCTCATCCAAGGCATAGAGACGCCAATCTGAGGATCCTACAAAGACCTTGCCAAGACACGAAGTTTCAGGGTTCGGAGCTAAGCCAGGCTTTCGATGCTATCATTTTAGAAGTCCATGTACCTAACTTAACTAGTATGTCTTCGGCCTTAAAGTAGTCCCTACATAGGTACTTTGTTTGTATACTATTCGGGTACATGGACCCTTAAGGGTCATTGCCTCAGGCCTGTGGGATCAGGTTTGCGGAGCAACTTGGGGTCTTCCTGTCGTTTCTTTTTTGGGATGAAAGTAGCTTACTATAAAAATGGTTTAGCCCCAAAAAAGGAACTACAATGGACCAGATTTGACCTGGGTCGGGCTCGGCCCGGAACAACTCGTTCGAATCACGGCTTTGATTATTAGTCTGATGACGATGGTCCTCATGACTATTGCAGATTTGGTTGGAAATATTACAAGCTACAGCTGTGGTTTCTACAATGTTGGTTGTTGTGGCGATGGTGTCGCAAACTCATTTTTTACACTTTCGGTAAATTTGCAGTAGATGAATCCGACGGTCATCCCAGAAACACACCTGGAGTCCCCTCGCACCTTTAACCTCCCACCGTGAGCGTCAGTACACCGTTCCATTAGGAAACCGGCCAGAATCCGTGACGAACCCTCAACAGGCCCGAAGCCCAAAACTCAATTTTCAGCCGCAGCGCAAGATTATTGCTGATCGTAGGGGGCGACAGGACACGGCCCTGCGTGGTGAAATGCCTGGGAGGCTAATTATAGGCAATGGTCAAAGGGCCTGCGTGGCAAGTCTAAGTTTCCTTTGACACCGAACTCTGGAAGAAACGGGGCCACGGGGTGCAAACGACATGTCATGTCACTTCTTAGTACATGAATAGTTGTCCGCGGGCACAGCTTCCACCTTCTATCTGCCCTCAACCCGAAGCCCTACAACCCGCTACCTTGACAATCTTAAACTCTAAAACCCGAAGCCCTGAACCCTAAAGCACTCAACAGCTTCAGTGAGGGACTTCGATAGTTCGGATAATGTTTCTGCTGTGCTTCACCATAGACATATATATATATATATATTTATATTTATTTATAGATTCGAGGACAACGCTTGAATCCATGGGGCCTATAAGCCGCCTTGGGCCGCAAGGTGCGGTGTCCTAGGATGTAGGCATGGCTGTCATTCCTGGGTGCTTCGCGTATGTGCTGGAAATTGCAGCAGCTGTTTGCAGAAGCCTCCAAACTAACGCATTCACAAACCTCACAGGGTTAAAGTTCAATGTTTGTCGATCCACACTGCACATCCTTGATTTAAACCGAACCCCCAAAAAATCCTGCTTCTGATCCAAAACCGACGAGCTTTCCAGTACAGGCCAGATCATGTCGGAGACTTGGCACTTTGAAGGGCTTAGTGACTTGGTTTTGTAGTTGGGAGGGGGGGGTTTCTGTCCAGGGAGCTGGTTGTCTCGAGTTTGACCATTGCACATACACGGTGCTTGTAGCAGCCGCGGTGCCCAAATGTGGCAGCCAAGAACAGATCCATCAAAGGCTCACAAGCCTTCTTGCTCTCTCTAGGCTTGGTCAAGCTCTTTCCTGGTAAGCAAACACCCTGGAAGCCCGAAGCAGCCTAAAACCAACGTAAGGTTGCACGCTGAGGGGCCACACATATTCGCCGTTATCCTCTCTGATCGCATAGATCTTCCGGTCGTTGGACCCAAAGAAAACCTCAACTGAGCTTCGAGTCCCAAGCTGCGATGACCCTCAATGTTCTGTGCTTCAAGTCCTACTCGTCCGCTGTCCTGAAAAACTATTTAAAGGTTAACCTGTGGGTTTCTGTAGGGATTTTAGTACCCCAAGAAGCTTACTCCACTTCTCGAAAGAGCTGTTCCCTCCTAGCCAGATTCGCGGCACGGTGGGCTCTTGTCACCGCCCCTTCCTGGAGAAACTTGGAGCTACGGTTGTCTATTGTTCATGTTCAATTCCATGCAGGGGCTCAGCTTGGTCATGATGGCCCAAGGCAGCGAGGCGGTCTGTTGATGCTGACAGGAAAAGGACACTAGCCAGAGGCTCCATAGTAGTTCCTTTTTGGAGTTACCTTATAGGGTTCTAAACATGTACCCCAAAAAGGAACTACTATGGAGCCTTAGGGTAGCAGCTACGGGAACACAAGCAACGTCAAATGGCCGAGATGCATGCTGCTTGCTGACAGTAGGCGAAGACTGAATCGCATCGGCCGCGCTGAACCTCGTAAAGGGGCTCGAGGGGCCGATCAGACTCGGAGACCATATGGGAGTTTCCGAAAATCAGGCGTTATTTTGCGGTAAATATAACAAGGATGTTATGTACCATTTAGGATACTATATTAGGGTCCCGTATTTTCGGAGAATAGCACGGCACCTTTAAAAGAAAGGAACCCTGTGACACCATGGTGCCCTTTTTTGCACGGTTTAGGGTATAGAGTTTAGGGTTTCGGGTTTTTGGACACTCACACTCGGACAAGCCTGGCAAGGTCTGCAGAAGTAGGTACGACAGGATCGTTCAAGAGCTACTTACCAAGCAGTTTCACTTGATATGTGCGCTGTCAGACAAGATCCCAGACACGACACCAACAACCCAAGCATATCACAAGCCCTCAACTGACAACAGCCCTGCCGCGGGGAGGGTTATACAAGCCCACAAAGTTAAAGACTACTTTGTTAGCCCCTAAAACAAACGAAAGGCAAGGTCACGGAGCTCAGCTGCGAGTCCTTCCGTTTGCGAGTGGAGAATCGATGGCTTCTCAGCCCAGCCACACGGGCACAAAAAACACCATCGTGATGGGACTCGATGGATAGCAAGAAGGAACAGTGTGCTGGAACGGCACCATTCCCTGTGTTCCGAAGAAGTTGGCGTGGTAGTGCATGGGTGCAGGTTGTTGTGCTCCGCCGCAGGTGGAAGGCGTGGGCGGGAGCTTGCTCGCTGCCCTCGGCCGCCTGCTCCGCTTCCACCTCAGCCACCTCGGGAATACTTGGCTGCCACATGGGGGGCTGCGGCTGATGGGCCGCGCTGACTTTCGCAGACGACACGCGACTGTTTGCGGGCGATGTGAATCAGCCATTTAAGGTCTGTGTCCCTGAGCTCGCGCAGGCGCTCACGCAGAACGCACATCGGCACGAAGCTCGGACAGGGTCGTTATACGTACTCAGGTAGGTGGACAGACACATAGACAAGCAGGTAGGTAGGTGGATAGATAGGCAGATAATGGCAGATAAGTAGACAAGTCGATTGCTAGATAGGGGCATAGATAGACGGACACATAGATAAGTAGATCTCGCATATTTCCGGACTCATGCTAGACAGATGTGAGCCGTCGCAATCAATAGGGCCTCGACCTTGGACAGGACGGAAACCCTACACTTGTAGACAGAATGCTTGAGCCGTAGCCATTTTGCTTAGGGTTTCGCGTTTAGGGTGTGTCGCACCTAGCCCTAAACCCTAAACCCGGGCCCTACCATAATCCACGAGGCAAGAAGAACACTTTCGACTTTGGCAAAAAGATGGAGCACACACGCCCTGAACCCCCGGAATATAGGGACCTTCATAGTCAGGCAAAGCTTTGTTGAGAGGCTTTGACATAACTACACCAAGGTAACACTTTCCCTCCGCGTTGCGGGGAGCTGATTACAGCTTTGGTCGTTGAGCGAAAACTGCTGATTTGGGAGTTTCCGAACATAGGGGACCCTAATATAGTACCCTTAAATGCTAGGATCCTCATTATAAGGACCCCAAAATACGGTACCCCCACTTTTCGGAAACTCCCATTTTCTCGTGCGAGGAACTCCCAAGCCACAGTGCCGTCTGTGCTGTCCACGGCATACCTCAGTCGGAAGGCTAGAGGAGGTTATTAACGCGTCTTTAGGGCCGCGATACTCACGCGCTGAATGCTAGCCGCATGTAAAACAGCCGTATAACAGAGGTAAAAGTTTAAAGGTGCGGGGACGAAGTTGAAGCTTCAGACAGCAGACTCTAGACCTTAAAACCCTTAAACCCTAAAGTCCTTACGCCCCAAACCCCAAAACGCCGGCTCAGGGTCCCTGGAGCAAAGGAGGGGCAGAGCCCTTACCTGTAGCCATCACTTCAAAGTCTCGCCTGGCGGGCCACAAGATTGAAGATCGCAAGCTGCGAGAAAACAAGCCACGCCGCCCTGACCAAGGGTGACAACTCAAGCCGTTCAGAAATTAGCTGCGTACCATAGACGTTGTTGAAGAATCACTCCACACCGGCCCAGGTCGTAACCATAGTCTCAGAGTTTTTCGGGGTCAGGGTCGATACTTCAGCTCTGCAGCTGGAAAGGTTCATTTCTTAATCCAAGTCGAACTCTCGACATCCCCAAACCCTTAAACTCTACGGCCCTAAACTCTAAGGCTCGTTTAAACCAAGGCCCTGGACCCTACGGCCGTATAAAACCTAAACATCACTGAGCTTGCGTCGTAGCTGCATTTTGCCACTGTCAGTGCCGAAGAAAACCTGCAGCTGCGAAAGTTGCCCAAAGGGCTAGCACAAGGGACGCGCGAATGCTGGAGAATACTATTTGGGAGGTACCTATGCTACACGAAATGCCGAGGTCCTAAACCCCAAGCTCTAAACCCCGTGCTGCGGAGGTCAGCGCAAACGGAGGTGTGGTTTGGTCGACCTTCGTGTTGCTCAGCACCGGCGTCGTCTGGATGTTCCCGGAGCTTCTGCCGCTGTTTCCTGGGCTAACTCATCGTCGGTGTCTGCTCATTGCTGGTGATGATGATGATGATGAAAAGACAATAGAGCTGGCCGCCCAGAATGAAGCTAATGATGGCGATCATCATGGCGATGGCGATGATGCTGGTGATGATTGGGGTGATGGCATGACACGACTATGGTGATCATGGCGGTGTACATACATTGACTCACACATTCACACATGCATGCATGCATACGCTTATTCGTTCATACGCTTGCAGTTACATTGGTTCATTATCCTTCGTTCGTGAAAACCCTTCATTCGTTGAGTCTGCCAGCAAGGCAGCCGTGCAGCCGGCCAGTTAATGACACACATTGGCCCTGTGCATGCAGAGAGGGTATACCAATCAAGTAGAACAAGATCATCAAACACACGACCCTAAACCCTAGGCCCTAAACCGTTCGCGAATAGCGAAATGGCTCTGGAGAGCCTAAGGAAGCAGTCCACGTCCAAACAAAGTCCTACCCCTAAGGATTCTGAGTGCAAAAGTCTACGAACTGGAAGAATAAGTTGAAGGACTGTGACAACGACTGGCAATATTGAAAAAGCTAGGTTGACTGTTTCCTGTGTAGGTGCGAAATGCGCGGCCTCTTTACACATAGAACCCTTACTGTACCCTGGCTCAAAATAGACCAAAAGCCCTATGTGCTATGGTCTTTGGGCCCTAAGACCCTAAACCCTAAACCCAAAGGCCTTGCAACATGAGTCCTCAGAGCCTTGGGCTTGCAGCAACATAGGGATCAGAAGAGGGTTTGGGTGCCCATTATACTATAATTGTCATGAGGAGCCTCCAAAATAGTAGAGGTACTTGTTAAGGCACCTATATTAATCCTGAAGCCCCTAAACCCAATGGGTCCAAAGTACATTTCTACTATGATTTGGGGAAGTATCCCCCATAACAGCACCCCCAAAACAAACCCTGAAAGGGACCCCTATAGATCCCTTAAAAGGAACCCTTAAAGCATCCCCCACAACAATACCCAGGACCCTTGAGGACTGCCTAAATCTCTTGAGGACTGCCTAAATCTCTTAAGGCCAGGATCTCTGTGCGAAAGTCCATGTGGATTGATCATCTGCACAGCCCTGAAGCCTCAGGGAGTAGGGATTTTTTCCCTCTCGCATGGCTGGCAACTATGTCCACTGGCGAGGTTTGTGATTAAACTATCAAAGGGATTGGGGATTAAGGTTTAGGGCATATATTGCTCAGGGATTCTTTCCCTCTGGCATGGAAGAGAACTATGCTCACAAGCGCGGTGCGATTGACGATTTTCCGATACTATTGAAGATGCTATACATGTCCTTGTAGTGCTTTGGGATTAGGGTTTCGGGTGTAGGCGGCTCTACTGCCTTCGGGGTTTCTTTACAATTTGGGGGCCTTCATGATTTTAATAGGCTCGTGGGGAATGTAATGCTAGATTATGGGGCTTAAATGAGTTGGGGCCTTAATAGTTGGCATATTGTTGTGGGGAATGGTCTACGAAAGCTTTCTGGAGCTGTACGGGGACTGTGGGGACTCATTATTAGGGCTCTAAGGTTTTGGGTTTAGCATTTAGGGTTGGTGCATTCTCTAGAGAGAGACA
The DNA here is from genome assembly GCA_905221615.1 of Symbiodinium sp. CCMP2592. Classification (NCBI taxonomy): domain Eukaryota; class Dinophyceae; order Suessiales; family Symbiodiniaceae; genus Symbiodinium; species Symbiodinium sp. CCMP2592. The sequence continues at coordinate 49,474 of CAJNDT010000736.1, read as the reverse complement.
CGCGTTTCCGTGCGCCGACCTTATCCTTGCGGGCTGAGTACCCTAGCCCAAACAAGGTTACATAACCTTTAGTATGGTAGGACCCAGAGAGCCAATACCCCTTCATTAAGGAATATGGCTTTAATTATATAGGGCTTCATATTATGATTTAAGCCATATTCCTTAATTAAGGGGTATTGGGCTCTCTGGGGATTTGTACAAGCCCCAAAAGGCAGCTAATAAGTACCAAAAGTATAGCTGAAGGGTGCAAAGCCGAAAGCCCAGAGTCTTCACCTGCGTGGCATGAGTCTTAAGGTACAAATCCTCGACTTACGTAGGGTTTAGGATGGTTTAGGGTACAGGGCTTAGGCTTTGGGTTTAGGGTTGGGGGCTTATATGGCACCATATCCAGTCAACCCCGAAACATCTCGCGATGCAACGAGACGGTGCCACTGTGTTGGAATCTAACTCTAGGGCAGGGGGGAGGTCTCTTGTGGCATCCTGCGCCGCATCAGAAACGCCACGCAAGACAACCTTGAACGTACAACCTGCTGTTCTGTGCTGTGTTTTGGAGTCTAGGAAACGCCATGAAGAAGATAGGACCTCGCCTCATGTCCGAGCAAATACCTTCTTGCTTGAATGCAGCTGCAGCAGTAGGATTGAGCACAGGGGTGAGGAGCAGGTGGAGTGGCAGCAGTTTGAATCCGCTAGTTGCACCTTTAATCTACAGTATCACCGACAACTCTGACTTGGAGTCAAGATGCCACAGCGAGCAAATCAATGAACAGACTGCCAGAAGGCCACACCGTCCATCAGCACCCATGCGCTCAGGAAGACAGAACCCTTGAACTCCAGGGCCTTTACTAACGATTTCGCCAGGCTTACAGGTGTTGGAACAACTGGGGCATCACAGTTCAAAGTCTTGCGTTGAAGCCTCTGCGACGCCTCAAGCACGTCAGGGTTTTGGGATAAAGGTTTCGGTCCTTGCATCTGGCGCCTGTGCTGCAGAAGATCCTGCACGCACTTTTCCTGCACGATGCTTCGAGCCAGAATCAAGCAGAACGGGACTTCCTGCACACGGTAAACATGCAGGGGTGGGCAGCCGACAACATGCCGAGCCTGTGTAAGTATGTGTCCTAGAACTTAAAAGTTGCTCTCGGATTGATATCGGTTCATAGTCCTACCACTGTAGCGGGATTCTGCTATGCTGCTGCAAGCGAGACAGGTTGAGGTGACTCTAGCCCCTTGCTGCTGTCGACAGCTACTCTCAAGCTCGTAGCAGCAGGCGCAGGCTCTGGCTGTGTCGGGTATGTGGGCGCAGGTACGAGCTTCAATGACCACTGGTTATCCGGTTTAGGGTTTACATAGGGGTTTAGGGTTTACACTCGGACAAAGCCTGGCAAGGTCTGTAGCAATACTGGTCCTTCGTTAACAAACACCAGGGTTTAGGGTTTGGGACTGTTGAACCCTGAACCCCGACAAAGGTACCGGAAAGCCTCACCGCAGGAGGGCTCGTCGCGGCACTGGCATCTCGCTAGCCTCGCAAAGGGGATTGAATCAGTACCGGGCACTGATTCTTGATCAAGAGTAGTTGCAAGGCTTTAGTTAAGGAGTGGAATTTGGACGTGATCAGGCTCTGGTAGTCTGGGCCTTCACGTGCCTAATGCATCTCTGCTCATCTCAACACCAATCTACACTTCCTACTGTTCTGACCCCCAATGCCCGAGGATCAGGTATCTTGGACGCAGAGGACAGGTCAGCGTAGTTTCAGCCGTGTTCGAGATGAGTAGCGAACCCGAGACTCAGGACATCCTTCCACTCTTGAAGGCCTTACTTTGAACCATACACAATAACCGAAACCCCAAACCCCACGATTTTTCACAGTAGTAAAACAGTACTTCTTAAGCCATACCCAAGACCTTAAGCCAGCCATGAACCCCAGCTCCTACATACAGGCTGGACATGTCGATGCGAGCCCAATGCCCCTTGATGCCGCGCCTCACAGGCACCAATTGCAGCAGAACAGCTGACTGCCTCCGCTTGTGCGACGTGGTCTCATGCGGAACTGGGTTGGGTCAGAGCTTCAAGTGAGGCCCTTGAAAGGGCCCCCTAATTTAATTTCTTTCATCCTAAACCCTAGTTAACTAACACAAGGGCCTCTTAGAATCGGGTGTTGGGGCATATCATATCATAACTATGGAACCGCCCGAGAGAGTCTAGGTAAGTATTAAGGCCCCTCTATTAGCAAGAACGCACTATCACGGCTCAGGCTACAGCGACCTGGAAGACCAGTCTCGCCGCATTTGCACCAGTGGGAGCGAAACCTCTGCTCAAAATATGGGGGCCTTCATCGTAGGCATAAGTAGACTTGCATTCCGTTACAAACATAGACATGCATATACGTAAAAATAGAAAAAGAAATATAGATATCTATATATAAACTATAGACTGATAGAAACAATCTAGACAGTAGACACATGCAGACACCGAAACCCCTGCTCCAGTTATTAAGCGCCCTATGCTATCGGATATCCGGTGTCTGTACTTCGTAACAAGCTTCTCCGTCGTTTACGGTTATCGGTTAGGGCCTAGCTGTGCAAGTCTCGAAGCTTCTTCAGCTGTGGACAGCGGCATGTAAAACAACAGCCCTATAAACCCTGGACGACCTCTTCAATCCTGAGACGGGGGCATTGGGCGCAAGCTCCTCGCGGATCATTTCGTCCAGCAGTTTCTGCGCAATCTGCCTAAGCGCCGGCAGACACAGACGACAAGACAGAAAAAGCAAAGGGGAATGTCTAGCCTAGAGCTGTTTTCGGCTTGGGGTTGGCTTAGGATTTGCAGTGAGACCGGATTGCGGTTTTGTAGTCCCACAACGCACAGTAGAAGCCCAAAAGTTGGAAACCCAATAGCCTCTGTCCTTAAGAGTAATGTAGAGCGAATCCCAGCACTATTTGGCCTTAATCCGGTTTCCAACATTTTGGGGTTTGCTGTATCTTTCCTGAGCACGAACATTGCACATGGCTGTTGTTCTTAGGTTTTCTTGGAGCTTGCACATCATCAGATCCACCCTAAACTTCGCGAGTTCAAGATTGAGCATGTGCACGTGCGGCCCCGCGGCAGGGCAGCTAATCATATCATGAAGCTTGCAAAGTTCGTGAAGCAGTATTTTGCAGATGCAGATTGCTCACTAACTAGGTTCCCATGATGCCAGTCTAATGCTGGAAATCGAGTTCGGGTGATCTGCGACTGGATATGTGTACTTAGCAGGCGAAACCAGAAAACCCCGAATGATGCACTCCTAAATCCCTGTAAACCCTGCACCACTCTACATATCAGGGCGAGTTTGAGACTCCCGGCTTGAGGCATCCATTAGAAGGGGCCCCCACCCTGTAATAGTGGTATAATAGGATATAATAGGGCCCTAATATAATCCCTATAGTCACTATTACAGGGTGGGGGCAGCTTCTAAGGCATCCACGGCTTTTGGGTTGAGGTGCGGTTTTCGATGCTCACACTCGCACAAGGAAGGCAAGGCTCCACAGCGGTTTCGGGTTTAGGGTTTGTAAGGTTTAGGGCTTGCGCTGGGGGGGGTGCCTATGTTATGTCGAGAAGCCACCCAAGGCGGCTTATAGTTTATGGCCGAGGGTGTAAAGTTTATGTCTTATAGGGACTGGCCATGCCCCCGAAAACGAGAACTTCCGGCTCCTTGCAAGCTTGGCTTCGGAGGTATTTTGTGACATGAAACTCTATAAGGGCCCATGCACCCCAATAGTATATGCTTTGGGCCCAATGTACCTGTACAATTGGGGACTACTTTAAGCCTATTTGGGTACATGGAGGAAGGGAGTTTGTAGGACAACGCACTGACGTTGGGCGAGGAGCCACTGCTCGCCGCGACACGACGCAAGAAGGGAGTTGAAGCCTCGAAAGTCTCTGCTCACTGCTGCTCGATAGAGCAAACACCATCCAAACACACCAACATCTAGACACCTTTGCCTATGACGCCATCCGAAAAAGAATCTCTTTAGGCCTTTGTAGGCAGGGTATTATTTCGGGGCGGCACAACCATTGGTCTTGTCGCACTGTTCACTGCTGCCGCAGCTAGTATTGCAAAAGATTCATCACATTACGAGTCCATAAAACATAGAAGCCTCTTGTTGAAGTGCACTCAAAGACGTCATGCTCGCTTTACAAAGCACAACCCTAAACGCCCTAAAATTTCCTCCTTAGCAATCATCCCATATTTCCACAAAACCTCAAACCGTACTCTACGTCCGAACCTCAAGCCCAAGCCCTAAACCGAAAGAAGCCTTCCCCTGTAAATTAGGGCTGGAATGTCTAACTAGATTCCTGAATAGCCTCTACTATAAGGATACTTTTTGTCCTGGGAAAGGGCAGCGGGGCACCACTAGGGAGCCTAGATACGATTTGAAGTACAGGGTTTCGGTAAACAAGAACCCCAAGTACCGTTTAACAAACCTCAGATCATCCTTCATGCAAGGTATTCCGGTATCGGTATCATGGAGGGGTAGTTGGGGGAGTCGAGGTAGGGTTGAATGATTAGGGTCTTGGAATTGGCTAGTAGTACTGGGGATCATGGTTGTAAGACAGAGCAGATCCTGTGCCTAAGGCCTCAACTCCCAACCGGACGACCTACACACTCTGGATTCGCACATGACTCGGGTGCCTTGGTATGTTAGCCTTTGTGTTATAGTAAGGAACCCTCAGGAGAATTAGTCAGGGTTTAGGGTTTAGGGTTTTAGGGTTTAGGGTTTAGGCCCTGGGCCCTGTAGCCAAAGGCACTGACAACATCCCGGGCAACTTGCTTCCAGCGCAGGCTGTCCATCACATGCAGCCTCAGGTTGCGGTGCTTGAAAATTATAGGACTATAGGATTAGGGGGACCCTTGATAAGGTCCCTTTTAAGAGAGTCAGAAGTAGGGTTAAGAAGGGTCCCCTTTAAGGGGTCTCCCGGTCTCCCTAATACTACTTAGGATTAAAGCTGGAGACTCCGGACTCAAACTGCAACATGCTGGCTTTGGGGCATAAGGCATACAGATCCAGCCGCCGTAAACTGTCAAAAGTACCAGTGACTTGGTACAATAGGAGGACGTAGTGCGATTTCAAATCAGAAGAGATTGCACAGAGAGTTTCGCATTAGGCTTGTGTCCAACCTCGCTGACCGAATGCCACGTCACCGAAATGACCCTGATCCGACATGAACCACCACGTCTGCAAAGAGGCACCTGCCAAATTCCTGTATTGCAAAGCTGCTCATACAAACCTGAAGTTGGATTATCGCGACTCGTCTCTGGGGCATGTTGCTTCTTCAGGAGTCCTGCGCCCTGCTCTGCCGACAAGCGACTGCACCCCGGGGACAAAAAGGCGGAAAATGTAACCCCGGAGATCTGAATCAGCAACCCAAACACCCTGTGGTGCACATCTGCAAAGCATAGAAGGCAAAGCACCCACGCTTCCATCGTCCGTACGTGCGGCAGAGGTCCAGGACGGTACCGTAGGAAACCATGTTGGGTTTCACGGCCTTCCGACGTAGGGTTTAGGGCTTTAAGGTTTAGGGCTCTGATCCACAAGAGGATTTTGCATGTGCACAGGCTTGATGCGTGCTTTTCTTACATGGGAGTTTCCGAAAACAGGGGACCCTAATATAGTACCCTAAATTATAGGATCCTGATTAAAAGGACCCCATAAGAAGGTACCCCTCATTTTCGGAAGCCCCCTTATAAGTTTTTAAGTGGCGCGTGCATGGCCTGCTCAACCAGCTTCTGGAGCTCTTCCTCCAAGTCGTCGTCGATGCAAGCGGTACGAAGCAGGGCCTCAAATGCTGGATACTCGAGCGTACGTCGGCAGCTAAGCTAGTGTCCACCAGCATTCAGGGTTTGGCATTGCGAGGCAAAAAAATCATTGAACATTCGACAATTTGGGTCTAAACAGCATGGTATATAGCACGAAAAGTCGGAAATCTGTTTGGCTTGAAAAAGCCATTGCATCAGGGCGCATTGTAGGTCACCACGTCGGCACGGACTCGCGCTCCTGATGCTTATTCACCGCTTATATAAGCCTGACACCCCACCCACTCAAAAAGCAATACTTCTACAATCTCAGACATCAAGCCCTTAGTGCTAGCATCTGCTATTGTATGGTTTTGGGGCCCATTAGCCTGTAATTCTAATAAGGATCCCCCAAAATAGAATTGGAAGTTATTTAGGGCCTCTATGCTGAACCAAGAACTGTCTGTTCGGCACCGTTCTGTGGAAACCGAACCGTGCTGGCACCAAGCTCAGTCTACTTCCTGTCGGTATGCTATACTCCCTGGACGATATGGGAGTTTCCGAAAATAGGGGACCTTAATGTAGTACCCTAGGTAGTAGGATCCCTATTATAAGGACCCCAAAATAAGGTATCCCTAATTTTCGGAAACTCCCATGTAGGGACTACTATAGGGATCCATTTCCCCACTCCCTACTTAGCACCAGGGAGGGAGGGTTTAAGTTTTTGCGCAGCTTTCTGGGCTTCTGTCCTAAAGGAACAGAGACGACCCTAAAGCTTCCATTCAAAATTCTCAAATAAAGCACCCCCCCTTCACTCAGCACCTAAGCTTCAACGCTTGGCTTCAGCCCGTGAAATGGGAAGTCACTTCTTAACACTAAACCCTACATTCCTAAGCCTCACATCCTACATCCCACACCCCATGCCATAACTACGAACAACAACCCGAAACACTAAATCACATACCCTAGGCCGTAAGCCCTACACCGTAAATACCAACCCTTCCAAGCCCTTAACTTTGCCCTAAACCCTACAATGGGGGCCTGAATAATGCGAATAGAGGCTTTCGTGGCCCGTTTATAGCATAATTATATTTTGGAACACCCAGAATAGTATTGGAAATTATTACGGCCCCTATATCAATCCTTGCAATAGCCTTCTAGTAGCCCTTATAGACCCGTTTAACGGCCCAAGTTCCTCTCATCTTCCGGAGAAGCCCCACAGCCAACGAGCCCCGACGCCGAGGCGGCGCCCACACGGCGCAAGCGGCCAAAACCTCAAAGAGCTTCAAGTGCTCAGAATCAGGAACCAGTTTCAGGTTTATAATATGATCACATATAACATACCCTAGCATATTTCATGCGTTGTACATGATATACCTTATTGCAGATATAACACAAAACATGTCATCTAAAATGTGTAACATACAGTATACACTGTATACCAAATCTTATATGGTGTACAGCTTGCGGCTTCTAGGGTCTAGGGTTTCGGGGTTCTAGAATTTGGCATCACAAAGGCTTCAACCATGCCCTTTTGCGTGGGGTGTGTACGGGTTTCAGTAACGGGGCTTCGGGTTGTTGGGACTGGGGAAGATCGGGTATAACTGCCGAGCAAAAGCCAAACTTGTTTGGGAGCCCAAAAGCCCCAATTCTCCGAAACCGTCAGCCCGTAACCCCTGAACCCGAAACTATGAACCTTAAACCGTTCACCCTGAACGAACTGCGACCTTTGGGGGTCTTCGAAGGAGAGGGCTCTGAGAATTAAGGATTTGAAGATCTACATGAGCATTTGGGGCTTGAGGGCTTGCAAGGGGCCGGTTGGGATTTATCGGGGTTTTTGGGGGATCTGCTGTTAGCCACGAGTTGCTTAGCCTGAGAACCCCCAAACCCGACTCTAGACAGACACTCCCGCAATAGCTTGACATTGCGAAGGATGCGGCTGAAGCTTCTGAGGCGCAGGCAGCATTGAATGTGAAGCAATTTGGCGAGACCTCGACAAAGCTAAATCCTAAACTCAAAACCCTCAGCCCTTGTCTACTGGGCTCAAGTCTAGCCAGACCTCAGCCCTAAACCCCGAACCCCAAAACCAAAACAAATCGAACTTTCTATATGCAGAGTCCTGGTTTTCACCCTTACAGAAACGATCAACCTCTCAACGCTGCACCCTAAACTCGTACCTGGAGGCCGTAAGCATCGGGTTGAGGAGTGTAGGGCTTAGGGTAGAGGGTTTTAAATTTAGCCATTGATTCAAAACTGTAATACAGGGTTTGCGCCATATTTCTATCATACTCCAAAAGCCTTCCTAAGTATAGCGAAGCCCCTACTACAAAACCACAACTAATGCGGGCGAGCTGTACTGAAGATTGTGGCTCGGGTGTGCACAATCCGCGAATTTGGAGGGAATTCATGCACTGCAGGTCTTAGCGGCTTGTCATTTCATACTGGTGTGACAAACAAGCTCTAGGGTTCAGGGTATACGGAAATTGAACTTGCTTGCACCGAGGCTGAGAGAGCAGATGCTCGAGCTCCTCATGTGAACAGAGGAATGGTGCTGTGGGTGTCGGATAGAAATGCAGCCCCCGGGCCGCGGGGGTGGCAGTATCTAAAGCTTTCAGCCCTAAAAGGAACCGTCCTCCCACCGGACGCTACACCAGACCGTAGTCCCTGAACCCCTAGACCTGTTGTTCGCGGCTATGCCTGGAAGGGCTTTAGACCATGCCGGGCCATCAACACTCACCAACTCCAAACCCTAAACTCTAAACTCCAAACCCTACATCCTCAACTGGAAGCCCAGACACCTTGAGCTCTACCCTAAGGCCCTAAATATTTAGAATCCTATTAGGTAAGTCCAAAAAGGAACTACTTTGGGGCCTATGGGTAAACCCCAAACACCTTGAGCCTACCTGTTGCCCAAAAGTAGCTTCTGCTTTCGGCAGCTGCCAGAGCAGCCCCAAAGAAGCTTCCCAGAGGCCAACCTTCTCGAAAGGCTGGGTTTGACTAAGGGTTCTTCTGGTTCTACCAGGGTTCCACTGTCACAAAAGAGGGGCTTCAACAATTAGAATAGGATCTGAGGCTGAGGGTCTTTCTGGTTCTATCAGGGTTCTACAATAGAGGGGCCATGTGTTCATTTAGGGTCTTCGGGTGTATTTTGGAACAGCTGCAGCCGGATGCCGGAAGCAATCCTTCTCCCCGGGCCCCATAACCCTAGGGGTCAAAATAGCCCAAAGCCTTATATACTATGGTCTTCGGGCCCAAATGCCTTAAGATATAAGTCCTTAGACCCCTTGGGTAAGATCAAGATCTTATGGCATTACAAGGTGCAATCCAGGGTTTAAGCATCTGACTTTTACTTCATGCGTGCAACATATGTGAGCTTCGAGGCGTATAGGTCCAGGTCATCAGGGCAGCAATCACTAGCACAAACTCCGAAGGCCTTCCAAAAGTGATTTTCTAAGAGATGGCCTTCTCATGCGCACTGATGGTGCTGCTGAAACCTCACGGTGGGTGCGAAAAGTCAATACATGAGAGCGCGCGCTAACAACGCATAAAGCAGGCTGAAGGCGAGTCAATACATGCATAGCAAGACCATGTTGCAAAATCTGCTCCTATTTATTCAGCTTTCTGTTGTATAGGCGTGAAACACAGTTGGTCCAGTTGGTGAATTTCCGCAATGCCAGACTGAGGCTTCGGGGCTGGTAATGTCAACATATATAGGATGTTGGGTTTAGGGTTTTGGGGCTAGGAGATGCCACCTGCCGTAATGTCCTCAAAAATATCGGGCTCACACGAAAAAACAGTTGACAAAGCGTATGTTTGGCCCCTGTGCTCATGAGGGCTGCGAAGTGGCTGACGACATCCTTCGCGACCCTCAAGTCCTCCCAGGGTATACAATCACTACGACTGGTTTGGTGGAAGTGGGTCTCGATGAGAAGCTAAGAAGGGCCGTCAGTAGGGTAACTATAAGTTCACATATGTTTGCGTCTTATGATCCCCAGTGCAAGTGCTATAACTGTGCGTCTGACGGCTTAAGGAAGTTGAGCGTAGAAAACGATCGCAGGTTCCATGCCCTGAAATACTCAGAAGGGTGCCAAAAAAGCTTATTCAACGACTTGAAGTTTTGGTTGAAGTTTAATGCTTTCGTGTTGCAAGGCCGCAGCTTGTGCGAGTGGAACCCTACTGCGTGGTGAACCTGCTGCGCACAATCCGTGCGAATGCCCCCCGAAATTGTTGGACTTTGAACCCCCAACCTTACAACAGAATCCGACATGCATTCCAGCCATTCTGTAGCCCAGAATGCGGGATATAGTTGCTACATATCCCAACACTTCCGGAATATCTTCGAATCGCAAGCTTAAGCAAAGTTTAGCCTTAAATGCAAGTGCGCTCCGTAATGAACGGGTATTCAGCTCTCTTTGGGCTCGGGTATTGATCTCTCTTTGAATTCAACGGACCCAGAACCGATCTCGACGTCCTCCATCTGCTGAAGCAGTTGCAGTGGCACCTCCGTCGCCGTTTGGGGTTCGGGGTTTAGGCGCTTGCTCTCGAGTCGTCGAGGGCTTTGGGCGTCAGCGGATTATGGGGCCCGTAATGAAGGCCCCGGCTAGAAGCGGCTAGTCGGACTCTTCTGAAACTCGCTAAACCCTGCGCCCGAAACACTGAAACCAGGCAACCGTTTCTTTCTGAAGCTAAACTCTAAATACACAAGTATCAGGTGCCGCTGTCGTGAAAACGCTGCAAACCCTCAGCCCTAAACCGCGAAATCAGGCACCCCTATCTTCTGAAGCTCGCGGAACCCTCAACCCTGAACTCCGAAATATAGGGTGCCCCATCGTTTTGAGACTCCTCAACCCTCAATCCTAACCACCGAAACAGGAATTTTGGGGAGCCTGGAAATTCCTTCATGATAGGGTTCCCTGATGTGAGCAGAGTAAAATATATCCCTAAACCCCAGTTTAACTCTTCAGACCCCTATATCACAGAACTCCGAAGGTAACCCTCAAAAGAACCCCACAAAACTACCCCTAAGCCTGAGGATCCACGTACTCATCTAGTTTATACTTTGGCCTTAAGTAGCCCCTATATGGGTGCTTTATGGCCCGTATATAGTAAATGAGCAGGTGGAGTAAGCTTCTGAAATTCCCACCTCCCATCCAGCCGCGGCTTTTTCACAGGTGCTAACTGCCGAGTTGAAGCCTCGGCTTCTATCGGGGGATTGAAAAATGAAACAGTAGATTTTTTACACCCGCCCAGCTGACAAAGTACGTAGATAAGGCGTAGGGCTTGTGGGTTTCTGTACCTCTTTGTACCTAGATGGATCTGAGGGCTTCAGAAGGTCGAGGTAAGCGGATTCACCTACTTCCGAATTTCGTGCATAAGCACAGGTGAGCCTGCAAGCAAGAGCGCAGAGGCAGCCCCCCCAAATCTACGTGTACATCTGCCCCCTCTTGGTTCTGAAGATGAAAATATCCGTAAACAAGACCTGTATGTTGATGTTTCAAGAGCATGAAGGGTTTAGCAGAACTTACAGCCCATGTTTTCAAGCGATGCATAGCCCCGAGTGCCTGAAATCAGATGTCAGGCTTTCGTTTTAGGCTTTAGGGTTTGCAACCTATGGTTTCTTGCCTCCTAAACATCATGAAGCCTTGCCTGAACCTAAGGTTTAGCATTCAGGGTTTAGTGTTTAGGGCTCACAAGTCGGATTTCGGACAGTCTGGGGTTGAGGACTAAACGGGTCAAGGCACAAGGATGTTTCAGGGGCAGGGAATAGCTCGAATCGGGCATGATAGTAGAATGAGAAGAAAATTTTCGGGGGAACCTTAAACCCTAAGACCGAAAAACCATCTAATCTATTTGGAGGTTTCCGAAAATAGGGGACCCTTATGTAGTACCCTCTATAGTAGGATCCTTACTATAAGGACCCCCAAATAAGGTACCCCTCATTTTCGGAAACTCCCATTTAGTTGCCGAAAAGGGGCCGAAGATGTCTGCAAGCAGTCCGGTCTGGCGCATGGCATCCAGCAGAAATGTGGCCCTGGGCCAATCCTTTCTTCGGGCTTTGGCTAGCGGTTTGGGGTCCTACGGTTGATGATTTATAAATCCTGCATTACCTTAAGGACGCTAAACTATCGGAATTGTGGCATATTCCTTAATATGGGTAATGCAGGATTTATAGCATCAACCGTATTGCGTCGGCATTTGAAGTTTTACGGCTCAAGGTAGTTGCGTTCAGGGGCATGCCCGTGCTCATGGACACCTGCCTGAACGGTCCGAAATGCACGGTTTAGAGTTTAGGGTTTAGGGTTTAGGGTTCGGGTTTGTATTCTTGGGCCGGCTTAAGCAATAGTTGTGATACGGTTGCCCTGAGGAATGGTCTTACTAGCTGCTTAGACGCCAGGCGTCACCGCTGTGGTTTGTGTATGTGTAACTCATGCCTCTTATAACTTATAAGCACAAAGCTACCCATCGGGAGCTCACAAACATAGAGTGGAGGCCACATGCGTACGAGTAAGTAGGCTTCACGAGATTGAAACAGTTTAAATTTTCTACGAAGCTGTCTATGGGGGATGCCGACACACACCATGACAGCAATTCCCGGCATCGAAATAGATATCTCGCCTTTTAGCAGCATTCGGGATCTTGCAGAATTTTTCGTGTTGTTGCGTCCAACTGTAGTGGTTCAAGACTTCGGGTTGGAAATCAGGGAAGTAAAGTCTTTCGGTTGAGGGATCGGTTAGCTTCTCCGACATTCAGATTTTCACGGTCCCATGAAGTCTTCGGAACTCCCAAAATACTAAACGTCCCCAAAATTCAGTGGCTTCGCTTTAAACCTTAGAAGCGCTTGCAGCTTCCGTGCTAAAGGGGCCCTGGGACCTTTCCGCTGGCGGGAAACGCCAGGTCGAAGCCGAGCTGCCGACAGCGAAGAAGGCTGACTGATGTCATCACGGATCCTCATCTTCGGGGATCTATATCCCCCCTTAGACCCATAATGTTATATGAACAAGAATAGAAAATCGGAGTTTCTGAAAATAGGGGACCCTAAGATAGTACCCGAACTAGTAGGATCCTTATTATGAGGACCCCGAAACAAGCTACCCCCAATTTTCGGAAACTCCCAAATAATTCCTTAGGAGACCACAGGGGTGGGGCCAGGATTGAACGCTTTAGGGATGGGCTCGAAGGTTGAGGGGTCTGGGGACAAGATGCGAAAGCTAAACCTACATATCGCATGAGTTTAGGGTTCAGGGCCGTTTAGGACTTAGTTCAGGGTAAAGTTTAGGGGTTGGAATTTCGGTGTTATCAGACACTGTCCCAGGCAATTCTTCTCTCGTGTTTGATCGTTTACAAAAATCATCACTCGGACCATAACCAGCCAACAGCTGAGCAAACCTAAACCACCCGACATGTGAGCCGCATGTACCCTGGGCCACAATGCTTGCTCTCCCCCCCCCCCACTAACCCAAACGAAGCTTAGAAGGCCAAACCCTAGCCCATGAACTCATACATCAACTGAATCGCGTTTCAGCACGGACTGGGGCACACAAGTCCCAACCCGCTTTTAAGGCAAGAGCTCGAAGGAAACGCTGGATGACAACCGGCTGAAGCTTAGGCTGAAGATGGTAGTTTCCGAAAATTAGGGGTACCTTATTTGGGGTCCTTACAATAAGGATCCTACTATTTACGGTGCTATAGTCAGGTCCCCTATTTTCGGAAACTCCCAGATCCCGTGAGAGAAAGAACCGCTAACCTTATCGCTAACCCTTTCAGGGTTTGGGGTTTAAAGTTTATAGGGAAAACTGAACCCTTAATCGCCAGTCCTCCATGAAACCCACAAAAAGCCTTAAGCCGCCAAGTCGCATCTCGCGGTGAGGCGCCGGCCGAGAGGAGGCAGCCCCTTTCCTGGCAACCCGGGCTGTGGCTGATGATTTAGGGTTTAAAGTTTAGGGTTACAATTTCAGCAGTACTTCAAGCACCCTCATAGCTATGTGGGAATTATATTCTATTATAATATCTTCACTCTTCTGGGTACTGCAGAATAAACCTGACCAAGCCTTATCGTGACTTAACCCTAAACCCTATACCCTAAAAAACCCTATACTTCCTGAAGTAGGGCCTTCTTGGCTCCCTGTTAGACAGTTAGACGGTTATCATTTCCAGGTTTAGGTTGAGGTGTTACTCCCTGGTGCGTAGTAGGGCAGGGGGGAAGGATCCCAGGGTTCCGTACTGGGATTTCCTATACATTACTCTGCAGGATTGAGGCTATGGGGTTTCCAACTTCTGGGCTTCGCCTGTCATCCTCAAACCCTACTTGGAGGGTCGGGCGGACTTAGTAGCTCGGGTTCTAATGTAGGGTTCTATAAGGGTTCTTTTAAGGGGATCTATAAGGGATCTATAAAGGCTTCAGGGCTTAGGGTCTCGGGGAATACTTAAAGGGTCAGGGGACTTAGTAACTAGGGTTATAATTAAGGTAACTATAGTGATAATTACTTAGAACCCCAATTAAGGCACCTATAGCCTCACTTACGAAGTCCCATGATCCTCCAAGTACGGAACTTAAACTGAAGCCGAAGCCAAGATGCTCACAGGCATTGATCGTGGAGTTGAACCTGGAGGGCTTGGACCAGCTACTACAGGGGCTTCTCTATGCATGAAACGCTTGCCCAGAAGTCTGTAAAGTCTGTAAAGCCCTGCGGCTCGAGTTACCTAAATAGTAGGCTGCTGGGGTACATAATTAATCCATGGTTAGTAACCCTCTAATGCAGCCCAAATACCCACTACTAAGGGCCATAAAAGAGCCCTTGGGGAGGATCCCCGTGAACACGGGCCCCAGTGTCTGGCGCAAATGCAGTAAAGGTCAGTATGGACACTACTTCAATGGGACGACCGTCGTGGGGATGCATCTCTGGGAACCAGCATACATCGACCATCCATGCGCCCCTGGCTGCAAAGCATTGCAAGGGCTTTAAAAGAGTGACACGACCATTTTTGACCATCACAACGACGATACGGTTGATGATATCAATCCTGCATTACCCATAATAAGGAATACCCCGTAATCCCCATAATTTATGTAGGGTCCTTAAGGTAATGCAGGATTTTTATCATCAACCGTAGCACCGAGGATGCTGCGAGCAGTCCGGAAAAAAGGTGTGGAAACACAGCAGTACTATCGGCTCTGCCTGGAAGGATGGGTTTGCTGAAGATATGGCCCTATGGGAGTTTCCGAAAATAGGGGACCCTAATCTAGTACCCTAAGTAGTAGGATCCATATTCTAAGTACCCCAAAATAATGTACCCCTAACTTTCGGAAACTCCCCTATCTGGTGCAACCACCTGCTGTAAACCTGAAGCGATGCAAACCCGAACCCTGAAGCCTGGACCGACAGTCTTGCCTTGGATGCCCAGTAATCTAGGAGTAAAAAAGGGCTCCCTTTTTGGTATTGGGTAACTTTATAAGGAACCTAGGACTACCAAAAAGGGAATGAGGGTACTACGGGCATCCTAGTTGCCGAACTCTGAGCCACGTGACGATATGCAGGTGGCTTCTAGCAGCGATTGCTTCATGGACTCCTTGGTTTGCGGTTTCAGGCTTAGGGTTTTTCTCGCAACTCGGACACTGCAAGACGAGGTCTCCCGCAACGTGTGACACATACCCGTACGCACTGGTAGGCTTTAGGGTTTAGGGTAGTTTCAGGGTCATAGAAGGTCTTGTTAATAAATACGTGTGACAAGGTTGACATGGAAGTGCATTACTTACAGGATTGGGGCGTAGGGTCGAACTTCGAGAGTGAGAGCATTTTGGTGAATTGGAATGGAAGGCTTATCCCCACCACCACTACATCTACTGTTATGGCTGCAACAACAACAACACCACTTCCTGCTCGTCCTGCTGCTGCTCGTACTACTACGGCGACGACTACGAAGACGTCAGTCTCAAGCGGCCTGCCCCCTTTGCTTGAACCCACGACCCTGAGATCTTGCCGCGAGTTCGTTGCACTGGAGAGATGATGGCAGCTACTATAGGGGCCTTCTTAATTAGAATAGGGTTTTGGGGCCCAGGATACTATGACTATAAGGAGGAACGCCCCAAAACAGTATAGGTAATTGCTTAGGCCCCTATATTATCCGGCACTACTCCCGCAAGGGGTGGGGGGTTGGTCCCAGAGGCCGCAATATATAGGTGGTGTTGAACATGTGCTTTAGGCTGATTCCGTTTTCTTTTGCTGCAGGAGCTGAGATAGCAGCAGTCCCTAAGGTAATACAAAGGCCTTTATGAGAATAGGGTTTTGGGGCCCATTATAATATACTTATAGTAAGGAACCCCAACATAATATAAGTAGGAAATCATTGAGGCCCCTATATTCTAGTACCCTTATAGTAACCCTTATATGTGCCAGCATCCGCGCACCCCCCCCCCCCCTCCCCCCCCCATGGTAATCCCCCTCCCCCCCCTGTGGTTCCTGTGGTTCCCCCCCCCCCCTGTGGTTCCTCTTGGTTTTCCCCCTCCCTTTTGTGGTTCTTCTGGTTCCTGTCTCCCCCCTCCCCCCCTGTGGTTCCTGTGGTTCCTCCGCGTGGTTGCTGCTGCTTTGTTGTTGCTGCTGTTCTTCTTCTTGTTCTTGTTCTTGTTCTTGTTGTGTGGTCGCCCGGGTCGGGGGGGGGGGGGATACCATTGGGGGGGGGGGGGGGGTGATTCCGTAAACCTCTAAAGGGGTAGCTCTAACAGGTACCTACAGCAATGGCTGCATGCTCATACATATACATTCCGCTGCCCATTGGCTCACAGTGGTTTTACCATATTGAGACAAGACAAGCTCTCCTTGCGTAGCAAGACAAAACAACTACTGTCCGTGTGCAGGGCGCTGCCCTTTGATCCTTAGGGAATAAACTGGTCATACACCTCCTAACAAGGAGCATTTCCTTGTGGGTGTATCGGCACAGTTTTCTGGTAGCGGAGCCCGGAAAGGGCCGCCCGCCTCCAAAGTCCGCTACAGCGGTCGGCCTCGCCGAACGCTTAACCAAGCGGATAAGAGGCAGCACAATGTCGAGCTCGCATAGCGAAGCCGACGGCAGTTCCCAATCCTCCGGGGGATATGAGAACGAAGAGACCTCCCAAGGTCCAGCCACTTATGTCGCACAGTCATATGCAACATCTGACCGCATGCTTGCATCATTAGGCATAACGCCCAAGATCGCGCCTGCCTATGATGGCACCACCTCGTGGTTTGAGTATGAACAGTTGATTGACGACTGGTGCGACATAACAACGCTGGATGACACCAAAAGAGGTCCGTCTCTCAAGACGAGGCTCTCCGGATTGGCCGCAGTACAAAAGGAATCACTGAACCGAGAAAGGCTTGCAGCCCCAGATGGAGTAGATTACTTCAAGAAGAAGATGCGTCCATTTTTCGTGAAAGGAGAACAGTACGTTTTCCTGTGGCGTTTCCTCGGCCTATTCAAGGCATGGAAGGGCAACCAAGACTTTGTGACTTGGATTGCCAAGTTTGAGATCGTGCTCCAGCGCGTGAAAAACTCATGGATGGATCTCTTACCAGAGATAGCTCTGGAAGATGCCAATCCAGATTTCATGCAGGCTGTGCAGGCAGATCAAACCTTCTTGCGCCTACAGGATGCAACCGAGAGAGACACATACGCCGCACGTTTCTTCGAAACATGGAACAAGGAACGCCTTGATAATCATCGAAGAGCGTTTCCTCTAAATGATAATCTCCTAGCTCTCCTCTTCCTAGTGCAGTCCGACCTAAATGAGATGCAACGTGAGAGGTTGGTAACAGCATTGACCAACCAAGGTCACCGAATTGAGACCTACACGTACCCTGTGGTACGGCAGACCATGTTCGATCAGTTCTCAACGACCAGAACTGGTCTGCAGGATCCCAACATTCGGCACTCTTCTCACAAGAAGGACCGCCATGGAAGGAGAGACCAACGCCGCAAACGCGGAGGTCGAAACTTCCTCATCCTCGATCAGGGTGAATACGATGGAGTCGATGGATTCTGGCTCCAAGACGAAGACACCCTTGAGGAAGGCTTTCTTGCCGCCGAGGATGAAGAAGCTGTCTTCTGGACAGTTGATGACCATGAGGCCTTCGTTGCAAGGAGATTCAAAAAGGGAAGAAGACCAAGAATGCGTCCCGGATCACCGGGAAGAGCAAAGGGTGGCAAGCGAAAAGGACGTGGCCGTTTTAGGTCATACCGCGGAAAAGGGAGAGCCAACCAGGCAGAACATGATCCAACTGATTCCAGCTATTTCGGTAAAGGTAAAGGAAAGGAAAAAGGAAAAGGTGGAAAAGGCAAAGGAAAAGGAAAGGACAAAGGAGATAAAGGAAGCTCCTTCAAAGGCGCAAAGGCAAAAGGCAAAGGTAAGGATACAGCTAAGTCTGCCTCCTTACAAGGAGACCAAACTGGATCTCCACAGGCCTATGAAAGTTCCACCGCACCGAGCTGGGATTCATGGTATGAGGACAGTTATTATACTGACTCCAGTTGGAATTATGCCGCTTATGACGATCAAACGTCTTATACATACTATGCATCACAAGCCTCACGAAGAAAGACACGGAGAAAGAAGAGAAGAAATCAAGCAGGATCATCAGGTAGAGGCACAGATCCGAGCGCGCACCAAGAACCCGTGTACAACTCATCAGTGAGTTACGTGCCCCAGGTCTTTGAACCATCCGAGGGGCAAGGTGTTGAAACTGCAACAGCGGTGTTTCCGTTGCAGCACACCGTCCTATCTGCTCTCACAGAGCGGATCAATCTTGATAAGAGCCCTACCTTTGTCATACTTGACTCAGGTTGTACTAGGGCTATGGGTTCCCGCTATGCGGTGAATAGGCTTATCAAGGCCGTGAAGCAACGTGCCCCAGGCATGATTGATTTCACTTTCTCACCTTCGAACACGAAGTTCTCTTTCGCAGATAGTGAAACAGCTCTTATCAAGGAGCGTGTAACTCTATGGTTCAACACAACTCCAAGAAGAGATACAACCATAGAAGTTCTGGATCAGGGGAGAGTTCCCATTTTGTTCTCCATCGAACAGATGAGGAATCTAAGAATGACCCTCGAGTGTAGTCCCACAGCTGACCTAGCAACGTGTGAAGCTTTCGGTTTGTGTAAAACCCCTCTTCCGATTAGTACCAATAACCATTTGGTATTGGACCTTCTAGGCTTCACTTCCACCAGGAAGTATCTCCCTAAATCAGGTACGTCGTTCAGTGCGACAGAGACTGCTCTAGGAGCTAGGAAGCCAAAGGAAGAAGGAAGATCTTATACTAGGATCCCGGAAGGTCGCTGTCCAGCCTGCGCAGGACAGAAAAGGGCTCATACGTACCTCAAAGGTTGCGACAAGGCACCTGAGGGAGCAGCTGATCCACCACCGAAGAGGATTTCAGGTAAGAAGAAGCCTCTTCCATCTGATCCGGCAGAATCATCTGCCAAGAAACCTGATCCACCAGAACCATCTGGTGATGCTCCTGAGCCTTCCGAACCATCGGAACCATCATCAGGCTCTAGAGACAAACCTGCAGAATCATCTGCACCGCACGAACCTCCAGAAGAAGAAAGACTTGAGGTTCCACCTGCGAAGACAAAGACTCCAAAGGGTCTTAAAAACCTTCTGAAGAAAACCCGCAAATATGCGGTCAAACCTCCTGTTGAAGAGAAGTCTACAGTCCCAGGAGCTGATGACGGGACGGAGGTAAGACCACTTGAGTCAAGAGAATACCCGGCTCCTGGTACAGACTCACCTACAGGTGAAGAGACTGTGCAGAACCATCGCCATCTCTTCCCATTGCTCTTCGCAGGATTCATGAGAAGCTTAAGGACCCTGTAGAACTCTATAAGCTTCACCTTAAGCACCGTCATATGAGTACGGATCAGTTCAAGCGACGCACGAAAGCCTTACAGATCCCAAAGGAGATATATGAGCTATATGACCAACTGGTCAAAAAGTGTTCAGCCTGTCAGGAACACGTGAGAGCTCCTTCAAGAGCGAAGATTTCCGGTTTAAGATCAGAGACTTTCGGTGATCTCACCTTTGTAGATCACGGTGAGCTTCCAATTCCCGGCAAGGATAGTCGCTTGATATTTCTTATTCTCTATGACGGAGCAACAAACCTGTTGACTTCCGAAGTAGTCCAGGATAAAGAAGAGCATACTACAATGTCGATTATGAATGACTACTTTGAGAAATTTCAGATCAACCCAAAGGTTGTAGTTGGAGATCAAGCATTCATGACTCCAAAAATGGAGGCTTATTACAATCGGCAGAATATCAAGCCTGTAGCAACAGGACCTGGAACACCATGGCCCAACAGGGCCGAAGCTGCTGTAAGATTGCTGAAGCATCAGATTAAGATCATACTTCAGATCCTGAAGGATGGTGACCCGCAGTATAACGGAATCACCATGAAGTATGGCAACCTCGTTCGACAAGCATGTTTGGCAAGAAACTCTTCGATTACCTATGGAGGAGTTACTCCTTTAGAAATGGCCTTTGGTAGGCGTCCTCGAGATGTTATAACACCAGAGAACGCTGATCCCAATCAGTTGACAGGTAATCCAACTGATACGGAAGTCACTGCGAGAGCCATTAAGGAGCTTGCCAACAGGGCTTACCAAGAGGCACGCCAATCTGATGATCTGCGCAGAGATCTTGCGGCCAGACTGTCAATGACCGAAGGACCTTTCTCTTTGGGAGATAAGGTTTTCTACTGGTCAGAGGATAAGTCTAAGATTGGATCAACTGGGTCCAAACATGGATCTTGGCTAAAAGGAAAGGTGATCTCCGAACTCGGAGGATCCATGGTAGGTGTGGATCTTGGAACACGCATCGTCCGCGTTAACATCTCAAAACTGAGGAAAAATTATGACATAACATCTGATGTGGAGATTCCTCTCGCGCCTGATGAGGAAACTCTGACGTCAGAAGGTTCTGATCACGCAAGTTGCATGGTCACCTTTGATGCTTCCCTGCAGTCGACAGACCTAACGGTTCCGCATCAAGAGTGTCACTGGCAGGTCACCAGCACTGGGAAGATTGACTTCCTAGAACTCTACGGTGGATCTCCCCGTATGAGTCACAAGGCTGCCCTGTCAGGTCTGCGAGTAGGTCAGCCAGTCGACTTGCGTAGTGGTCTAGACCTTGAGCAACCTCAAGGTCGCTCCAATCTTCTTAGGATCATCAAGGAACAAGAACCTACTATTATTGTTATGTCACCCGATCACTCTCAGTGGTCTAGCTGGTACTCACAGTGGAAGAAAGGCTCTGCCAAGAGACTTTCTGTTTTAAAATTCTGTGAATCGGTCGCAGACCACCAAATGAAGCTCGGACGTTACTTTGTTCTTGAGAACCCATACTACAGCAGGCTCTGGTCTTCACCAGAAGCAAAACGCCTGTTTTCCAACCGCAAGATCAGCTATGAGGTCTGTAACCTACAAGCCTATGGCATGAAAGATCCAAAAGGATACTATGAATCGAAATCCTCGATTTTCATGCACAACCTGCCACCGCAGGTTCTAACTCCTCTCCAGAGGCATTCTGCCAAAACGAAATCTCCAACATCTCCACCAGGAGACGAAAAGGGTATTCAAGGCTACGGTCTTAAAACGAAACTCGCACAAGTGTATCCTTATGAATTCTGTGAGACCTTTGCCTCGTGTTTGGCAAGATTCTGAAGAGAGATGCATATGCATCTCATCTTTCTTTGGTCACAGACATGCTAGAATACTCTGGAGATGAATGCCTCCAGGGACTTTCGGAACTTCTTGACCAAGAGTATTCACTTTTGACAGCAAATCCTCTCAAGGATTCCAAACTCCTGCAAGATCCGAAAATCAGATCACTTGTTGCTAGAGTAAATTCCTTATCGAGTAAAACTGAATTACCATTGCATCATTCCAAACCATCACCGTCCCTTGATGCCTTGGTGTCAGACATTACTCGCCTTAGATCAAGACTCTTACCAGGGTCTGGTTTCGAACAGTGTACTCTATACAGAGGTACATTTGGAACAGTCAAAGCACTCACCAGTGTAACTGATGGCGTTCTTGTCTTCTGGAACAAGAAGAAGCCCAATTCGACTATGACGTGTTGCTTGCCGCACCAGGTTTCCTGGAATAAAGTACACCCATCAACCTTCTCGGGGGTGCTCTTCCAGATGACAGGCGGCAAGACTTCACCGTCCGTGCGAACACCGCCGGATGTTATCATGTCGGACGAAGAGGTTTCGCCGTCAGACCCGTCAGAACCCATGAGCACTAGTCGCTCACGGATCACATCTGACGATGTCTCTATGCCGCAACCAGATCAGCCGATGCCTCCCGGCACGCCGCCGTCGCGTCCTCCTCCTCCCGTACCTCCACCGCGACTGCCGGCCGTTTCCTCCGATGAGCCCGTGGCTCCTGCTCGGGCTAAGCCTCGCGTGTATCCGCCTCCTCGCGTTCCGTCTCCTCGGCGTCTGGGGGGTGATGTGTCGCCAAGGTCTTCATCGGAAAGGAAAGTTTCGCCGCACAAACAGAAATCACCTTCACAGGTGCCGACACCAAAACCTAAACCGAAGGCACATCCACAGGGACCCATTCTTCCGTTACAACAAGATGAAGAAGATTCTGAAGAAGAACTGGTCCCGGACGACCCCGGACAACCGTCCGCTCCTCCTCACACCTCTGGTTCACCAGAACCGGAGAGCGATGCCGAGTCAGAAGACACAAGGTATTACTCTGATGAGGAAGGTGACTTGGTCGTAGATGAGAAGGACTGGATCCTTCTCACAGAAGAACAGAAACTGTGCAGTAACACAGGTTCTTTCTCCATGCCTCGGTACATGCATGGCGGACCCGTAGACATCAGAGAGGTAACATCAAGAGTGAGGTCAGACCGAACACGGTATAAACCCACCAAAAGGTTCCGATCTGACATCCGTGAAGAGTATGATCTTCTCACGGAAGAGGACAAGGCCTTATCCCTAAGTTCCCCCAGGAACTCAGCAAATCTGACCCAGAAGGCACAACGGAAGGAGGCAACCGCCAAAGAAAAGCGTGAGATGAAGAAACAGTTTGATGAAGCGAAAGCAGCAGAATATCAGAGCTGGCTAGACAATGATGTCTTTGAGCTCGTCGATACACGGAAACTCGGAAACATCCGAAATTATGTCACTGGTCGATGGGTCCTGACTCTAAAAAGAGATAAGGACGGAAACTTCCTTAAGTGCAAGGCCCGATGGGTCCTAAGAGGTTTCCAGGATCGACAAAAGGACATACAGCAAACTGATAGTCCTGCTGCGAGTCGCCCAGGTTTCCGCTTAGCGATTCAACTAGCAGCTAACAAGCTGTGGAATCTGACACACATCGACCTAAAGACTGCTTTTCTGCAGGGTGAAGCCTATGATGAGTCGAGAGACATAATCTGTCAGATTCCTCCTGAAGCAGGTTATCCTCCCTACATTGCAGCGAGGATGAAGAAACCCGCTTATGGACTTAACGATGCACCTCGAAGATGGTGGAACATCGTTGATAAGGCACTCCTGTCTTACGGCCTGGTGCCAACCCGTGCGGATCGCTGTACATATGTTCTGTATGGTAAGAAGTCTGCAACAGCAGATGCTGAGCTCAAGAAGTCTCAGCCTAAGACCATGGAATCAGCGATTGACTATCTCCTAGATCCCATAGCAGGCAACAATGCCAAGGGTAGACAGGTACATGGAGTAGTCTGTTTACATGTAGATGACCTGTGCATGGCCGGTGATGACACCTTTCGTAAGGCCGTGATTGAATCGATCAAAAAGGAGTTTGCAGTCGGTTCTGAAGACACGAACGATATTATGTTTGTAGGACAGAGATTAGTCTGGAAGGATGCTACAGCATCAGTGCCAGCACATATCTCAGTAAATCAGAACCTAGCTGTTGAAGCTCTAGAGGAAATTGTTTTTGATAAGAAGCTCAACAATGAGCAACAATGCACACCACAGCAGCACACTGCTTACAGAAGTGTTTTAGGACAGATCAACTGGCTACAAAGCCGGACTCAAGCTCACATCTGTTATCGCTTCAGTCGGTGTGCGAGTAAGGCTGCCAAGCCTACTATCGGTGATATTCGAGAATTGAACAAGCTTGTTAGGATTTTGAAGTCTACTGAAGTAGAACTGCGTTTTTGGCCGCTGAAAGGAAATCTCAGAATCCTCGGTTACCCTGATGCTTCCTACAGGAACAATGATGACAAATCATCTCAGAGAGCACATGTTATTTTCCTTGCTGAAGATCGAAATCCAAAGCTAAAGGGAATGAAACAATCAGCAGCAGCTGCTTCTTCCAAGAAGAACGATTTCTCTGAATCCTCTATTAAGGAAACATCCTCGAGAGGTAGCCTGGTGGATTATGAGTCTCACAAGCGAACAATCTTGTGACAACAGCAGGCACGACACACCTTCCAGATTACGACAACCACAATGTCCACAACAGTGGCAGAGAGCAGAAGGAAACTCACCACCTCATTCAGATGCTTCGTAAGGAATCCAACTCTGGATCTTTAGATGACCTAGCTCATGTAAGCCCGAAGTACTGCCTAGCTGATGCATTAACAAAGCACTCGGCGCAACCTGATGAGCTTATCAAGCCAAGGAATATGGTGGTAGTCTTGTTTGCTGGTAGCACAACCATGTGCTGGATTTTCTATTTAGACTGTTTTCCGTCTAAAAGAAAATTTGTGTCTGCGAGCTGCGTTTTCATTAAGATCGGACATGTTCATGAGAATTATATGTTCTGTATCATCCGCAGCCGCTTTCAGCCTCGAGCCTCACAGCAATCAGCCTTTCGGGCTAACCAAGCTTCCTGATCCTGTTTGGTCATTGTGCCGTAATGAGCACACGATCAAACTTCCGTAGCCGTGATGGACACGCCCTACCCAGGGCAGTGCAGGCGTACCATGAGCGACATCCACACATGGATAGCTCGTACCCCGAGTCTCGTCGGGAAGCATCACGTCGAAACACCGAACACGGTGGACACCGAATTCACAAACGTGAGAAAAATCATGAGCCTCAATTCATCATCATGAATCACCAACAGGTGTTCAATCCGCATCCAAGAGATCTTGCTCAATTGATCTCACAATATGGCCATGCGAGTAGAGCAAGGCTCACTCTAAACTCCAGACATGGAGTCAGGCTCTATGAAGGAGTCCTTCAAGGACCATGGGACAACAGTCCCCTTGTATACTGGGATAACAATGTCGGTAATCACGCTCGTGATCCACACCAGTTCTGTACGATGCTTGCACAACACCTTCAGACAGGCCTCCCACTGGAGGTAGAACAATGTGTGAGCCTTGATGGATCCGGAGAATATGACTATTCCTCCTCAGTGCCAAAACTGGCAGATGTAACAGGTCTCTCACCAGAGATGTGCTTCCACATTCTTTCCAAGACCAACAGAGGCGGAAGGTGGTTGGCACACTCAACAAGACACCTTCAGAACCAGCGCCCAGATCTCTTTGCTGGCCAACACAATTATCTTCTGGACATGTTCAAGTTGGCCGATGCAGAGCTCGCACAGTATACACCACAAGAGATCGCGCTTGGTGTCCTCCTCAACACTAAGTCTAGGTTTGTGGTCACCATGGTTTATAACAAAGATGGCAAGGCCGAAACCACAGATGCCGACGTTAACATCCCACCGGATGCAAATGTGTTGACCATGAGCAAAATTTTCCTTTCGGCAGTGGGAGGACACGGTTCACGACGAACTCTACCAAGAGCTGAAGAACCAGATCCTGAAGAAGAGAGACCAAGGTCACACATGACCATCTCAGACTTCATGGCAACGGGGAGCAATCCAGTGCAGTCCCGTGCACAGCGTCTCTCCACTAACGCGCCAGGCCCGTCGGCATGGAGGATTTTGTTCGACAGAACAACCCTTGTTACATCATGCATGCCACGGACCTACAGGCATTATCCTCAATCCTGAGGCACGGTCTGGTACCATCAAACCTCCTAGCGCAGGTGGTCACAGCACCAGATTTCCAAGCGCTTGTGAATGAAAACAGTCGTTCCAACAGGGACACTGTTCAGTTCTCAACGCTAAACCTGGCGAATCCTAATCCGACCATGTTGCGTGCCAACAAGGCACTGCTTCTGGTCTTCGATGCAAATAACGTAGTAAACGAAGTCACAAACCTGTGGCAGTCGCAAGTAGGGATGTTTGCTACACCAGATGTAGTGCATGCCCGTACTCTTAGCGCCGTATTCGCACCCTCCGAAACACTCTGGTTATCATCGCAATACGATGAGCTCAAGAGCATCGGACCATGGTGGGCAGACCATTGCTCCGAACAGATGCCGTCAGCGACTTACGAGTCGAAGAAATGGTGCGCAAATTACGGCCGAGAAATCGAATCGGCACTTCGAAAAGTGGCAAGGCGAAATCTGCCACCAGAGCCTCCCAAGGCTAGATCTTCTCACAAGAAGTCTTTTTCTCTGCCAAAGACAGAGGCTGACACAGCTCCAAACCTGGAGCAAACCGCTTCTGCAGGTGAGGTACCTCCGAAAACGGAGACTACTGCAAAGGAGATCCATCCGAGATCCAAGCTCGCCCGGCAGGCCGAGGCTGACAAGGATCCGGACAGTCTTATGGGACAGCTCTGGAACTCCGACGGCACCAGAAGCGCCACTGAAGTTCTTAAGATAACGACAGGTCACAAACCTCCAGAACCTGTTCAGGATACTTCCGCCAACGTAGTTCCTCCCAAGGAAGAATCTTCTGGAACAGAGACGGAACCTGAGGAACCGGATCCTAACCAGGATCGTGACGAAGAATCAGACGATGAATCGGCATCAAGTGAAAAGAGCTCAAAATCTTCGTCATCCTCAGAACTCCGAGTTGATGTTAATCCGTCTCACAAGACGAACTCTGCACCTGCAGCGACGGAGGAAAAGAAAGAATCTCCCACGGAAGAGATCACAGAGAAACTTAAGGAGGTCAAACTTGACCAACCAAAGCCTGAAACAGAATATGTTCAGAGTTCAGACGAAGAGCCACAGAAACCAAAATCTCCTAAGAAGGAGAAGGAGAAATTCCTAGTTCTCTTCGATCCTGAAACAGAAAGTTATTATCGAGT
Source organism: Symbiodinium sp. CCMP2592 (assembly GCA_905221615.1). NCBI lineage: Eukaryota > Dinophyceae > Suessiales > Symbiodiniaceae > Symbiodinium > Symbiodinium sp. CCMP2592. Next base: position 22,580 of record CAJNDT010000736.1, on the reverse strand, counting down.
CAACAGAAGCAAGCTCAACCTCGAATACGAGGAACCTGCTGATGAGGAAGATCTCGTAAGAGAACATGAGCGCATCAGCGCTCGACTTCGAGAAAATCGCAAGCACCGAATCTCGAAGTCATCGTCTAACCCGGCTATGCAACAGGAAATGAAAGAGAGAATCTGGGTTAGTCGATGGAATCGAAAAATCCGAAGTCCACTCATGATCAAGGATTCTGAGGCTCCTGACGAAGAGGAGTGGGACAGACCCAGAGAGTCGGCATCTTCCTCCTCTGCACCTCCTACCAAGGAGAGATTTGTAGGAGTACGCAGGACAGCCATGAGTCTTAACCAAAGGATACGGCTGATGACACGACCAGATAATCCTCTCTGCGATCTTTGCAACCAGCCTACAGGCTATTTTTGCTATTCCTGTGGTACGATTGTATGTGCAGACTGTCGACTTACCCCACAGGGTAAACAACAGATGTGCGAGTGCGTCTTGCCAATCGATTGCCTCGAGACCTCTAAAGTGTCAGCAGGAATGACATCAGAAGAGCGTCAGTTTTTATACGAGGCCATCCTCACACCTGAGGACGTAGATTTGGCAGTCCAGAAAATCAACATGTACTGTGACCACGCAAGAAATCTGTTCATGAGGGACCATCCAGGCGTTGATCCGTGTAGCTTTGATGATATTAGGAACAATCCTCCTAATACTTACGCCAGCTCCACAGAGGCTCCAACCCTGGAGGAATACAAGAGCATTAACAAGAGTCACATCAATATCAAGGACTCCAGAACAAGCCACCCGGCTTCTTTTCTCTCTCTTACTGGCCACGAAGACAAACTGGTGCTCGACGCACATTACGAGATAGTTCGTAATAGGATGGCCGGTGTTAACGAAAAGAGAGAACACATAGAGGGCTCAAACCCAGACAGCGTATCACTAAGCCTAGTGGTATGCAACTGGGGAAATATGGATCGAGCGCCGGTGCCAGCAGGGAATCCCAAAAAGAAACTCAAACCTGAGAAGGGATTCGATTACCACCCTCTTATTGACATGTGCTTCAACAATTCAGCACATATTACCCTCGTACTCGAGGCAGGAGCACTTGCGTCAAAGTATTCGATCGCAACCATGCGACAACATGAATACAGAGGGATGCTAATCCATTCTCCTCCCAAGGAGCCTGAGGCACCCTCAATGTATATTGGAGTCAAGGGTGACCCAACAACAGACATCTCTCTCGTCCACCACTTTTACCGTCACCGAACAATGAAGCCTAAGGCTGGTGGTCCCAAGAAGCGACTGTGGGCATGCCACGGTGCGGTATGCCGCCTCACCTTTGGGTACCACAGTACCATCCCGGAGGCAAAAGAATGGGTCCACCCATATTCCGGCCAGAGGATGACGAGAGATGAGTTCATGAAGATTATCGGATATGACCCTCTCAAGGGTAAAAATCCTGACAAGGATGGACCCACTGATGGCTCTTACCTCTCACCAGAGGCGTGTCTGACAATGTCGGACCTCGACCCTGCGCCGGTTCTCTGTGAATGGAACGGCCATGTCGAGGGTGATGAGCCACCAGAGGAAGACTTTGAGTCATACGCAGAGATCTTCTCACAAGAAGCATCAAACGATCTTGACGAGATGTGGTGTACAAAAGGGCCTTACAAGGTCATCACCATCGCGATCGTCCATTTCAACTCATACATGACTCATAAGGAAGAACAGAGGCGCGAACTGGTGAACGCGTTCCTCAACGAGGTTCTCCCTTTCAAACCGGATGTAATTGCGGGGGATCTCAATAATATTGCGTCGAGGCTCACCTTAAAAGGTGGAGACGTTCACCCGCGAAACGGTTTGTTTTCTCTATACCTGGAGAAGAAACTTGCAGCATTCAACAGAATAGCAGGAAGGCACTCACAAGTGCGACACCTTTGCTTGAACAACTCTGACCAGCACAGACTGGCACGTGCAGATCGTCTACCGCCGGACCCGGCGAAGAAAGTTGCTGACCTCGACTGTATCAACAGTTATATCCTTGACTGGAGCAAAACGCCGCACACGGCGTCACCTAGTCCAAGAGATGCTACACCTGCCGCCGAAAGAACATACTGGGAACGAGTCTCAGATATGTGGCAGGACATGAACAGAAACAGGGATATCGATATCCGTCTGTTTGTCTCAGTCAAGCAGTACTATTCAACTTTTTCTAACCTTGACCTGTGGTTGAGTCCCTCTGACAAAGATTGGCACAGCCCTTTGGGCTTCACGATACAACCAATCCTTACAAAAGGGAAACACAACCGGTCAGATGCCCAGGTTCAGAAGATCGCTAACAAGCGACAGGCTTACAAGCAGCGTAATGCTGAATACTGGGACTACAAAGAATCATTTGTGTATTCATCCGGCAACAGCTGGTACGACAAACAGCAACCACAAGGTAGCTATCACAGATATGGAAGATTCTGGGAAAGGCCGAGGCCTGAACGTCCCAGTGAGCCTGAAGGCCCTCCTCCAAGAAGGAGACAGGCATCATCGTCCTCTTCACAACAAGATCTACCAAGATCAAGGTCCAGACCTCAAAGAACCAATATTGTTGACAAGCTCAACATGTCTTTAGAGGAACTGGACACACTTGAGGAACAACAAGAAGAAGAACACTCTCCAACAAAGAGTGATATTGAAGAGCACGAACGAGAAACATCAAACCTGATGTCTGCTCAAAGAGATGAAGACGAACAAGAGGACGAATCCTCCAGCCGGAGGAGAAGAAGGAAGGCATCACGCCCACCGTCTGCTCCGAGCGGCAAGGCACTCAGAACAGCTGCCACAGCAGCGGGGTTGTCGGGCTGGTTCGGACACCGTAATCAAGGCGGTGCAAACGCAGAGTCTATCAAGACTGATGAACCTTCACTTCCCAACTCACTAACCAGTGAGCAAGACTTCTCCGTCTTCAGCATCGCGTGGAATGTGTTTCTGCTGCTAATGGGCCTACACTGGATGTGGAAGCAGCTCACCAGGGCTCCCATCAGATGTATGGACCGCCAACAATCAAATGCAAAAGCAGCAGCGAAACGACCACCACCATTTCTCGAACCCGAGAATGAACCACAGACGCGTGAACCTTTAGGACCCAACAGGGTCAATTCTGGAGAAACAACGGATTTGCGACCTGTGTGGCACACTTCCCGAAGCGAAGTCTACCATCTTTCAGACAGCTGTTACCAGCTCAAGCAAGCAAAAGATGTTTCAAGGAAGGTGCTGTGTAAAACCTGCCTCCAGGCAGTACAAGTTGCGGAGATTCGCAGGAACGATCCTTTTCAAAGAGGTGATACACGATCACGTGGCACCGAAAGGGACATTGAACGGTTTCAAACCTATGACGATGCAAGTACTACTCCTCATATGAGGCAATTATTCAGTGATGCATTGCATTCACAAATGGCCGAAGAAGCCATGCAGATTACCTATACATCAATCCCTAAGGGATCCTCGGCAAGAGCCAGAGGTACATCTGCACTCGCAAGTGCCTCATCGTCGTCAGTGCCCAAGGCAATGCCACCAGTGCCTAACAAGGCAAACATGTCACCTCCACCTAAGACTCCTCCGCCAAAGGCGAAAGGAACAGTACCTTCAGATCCTCCGAGACCAAAAGGTCCTACCAGAAGAGGAGGTCAAAATCGGCGCATTCAACGAAAAGCAGCTAGAGAAGCCCATAACAGTGGACTCTGCAACCATGCAGACGCTGCACTTGGCGAAGCCAATCAAGGCCAGGCCATTAACACTATGTGCCGAAACATGGCAGTAAGACACGTCAGCTCTATCGATGCAACGGTAGAAGCAGCCGAGCAGTTTACGCAACGCGTGCAACAGCATGTAGAAACATATGATGAAGAGGAACCGTGGAGCACGGAGTTTCTACCAGTCGTGGAAGTCCTATTCAGGAACTTGAGCAGCGACGAAACAACTGTCATACATGACAATCATACGGCAACTATGCCTATTCAGAAATATCTCGACCTCCTCAGAATCGCACAATCATTGCGAAACTCTATCCAGAGAGACAAGGAGGAAAGAAAGGATCATCTTGACACCATCCAAGATACTCTATCCAGAGTGGAAATCCTTCTAACAGCACTGAAGGACTCAAAAACAGTCTTCAATCAATTGGTCCATTCCTCACTAGAGATAGAGCGAAGACATAAAAACCTCAAAAATGTCCTTGAGACACTTTTTGACGACCAAAGCTCTGAGGAAGACCAGTCAGAATCTGACCATGAAGAAGTCCTAACTCCTTCTGCAGCACAGTACTGGAACAGCCTTCATGCCCACGCCTTATCTCCTTCAGGAGATGAAAGTGAAAGATCATGGGCGTCCTCAGACGGACAGCTTGAGAGAAGAAAGACCGAACGGGCAAAGGCTAAGCAGCCACAACCGGCTAAAGCCGAGGCAACTTCAATCAGCTCACAAGCTGCACCAAAGGCCGAGCCAAAGGCGACTACATCCAACCATGGATATGGAACTGCAGACGCCGCCTTCACCAGGGCTGAGAACAGATTACTCGGAATCTTTTCAAGTTCCGAAGAAGATCACTCAGACCCGGATGAACCACATCCGAACGTCTATGCTCGAGCCTATGATCCAAACCTGGATCCGAATCTGAGATAAGAAAATTCTCAGAGTTTCACAACAGTGACTCACAAAGCTCTAACAAGAGCACAATGAAGGGCTGCATAATTCGGTAGAAGAACATTACCAGACCTGATCTTGTACAGATGATCTCTCTGACCAACATGCATGAGTGTGTGCAAAAGGAGTGACCTCAACAGTGTACTTCAGTGCTATACCTAGCATAAACAATATGCTGTTTTTATCATGAGTCCAAACTCCGCAACTGTGACAGTGGGCATAATAGTATATGTGTGAATGTGCGGCCATGCTTCCGGTAAAAGAAAATTAGTGTCTGTTTGATTCCGTAAACCTCTAAAGGGGTAGCTCTAACAGGTACCTACAGCAATGGCTGCATGCTCATACATATACATTCCGCTGCCCATTGGCTCACAGTGGTTTTACCATATTGAGACAAGACAAGCTCTCCTTGCGTAGCAAGACAAAACAACTACTGTCCGTGTGCAGGGCGCTGCCCTTTGATCCTTAGGGAATAAACTGGTCATACACCTCCTAACAAGGAGCATTTCCTTGTGGGTGTATCGGCACAGGGGGGGGGGTCGAGAACGCGGAGCGCGGGCACATATAGACCCCTTTACAGGAACCCTAAGGAAACCTTAAGGAGCCTTTAAAAGGGTAACTATTAAGGCCCCTAAGGTAGTCAGGAGGCCAGAAGCTCCAAAGCAGTGTCCCACTGCTGGGCGCATGCATCGATCGTCGCATTCAGTGTCACTGGGCTGGCTTTGACCTGAGACGCATTGAGCTGCAGCGTCTTAGTAGCTGGGTAGCCTTTTTAGCGTTTAGGGTACTATAAGGGGTTCCTTTAAGGCTATAGGGGTTCTAGAAGGGGCGCTTAGTAGCTACTTGAGCTGCTTCTCTTACCTTTGGTTAGTAGGGAATGGAGGATTGGGGTACAATTCTAACTACTATTACTACCATTCTTCCATTCCCTACTAACCAAAGGTAAGTTCCTTGGGGCTTTATCCGCTTTAGCCTCAACCGTGTTGTCTTTAGGGTTTAGGGCTGCTTTGCCTTCTGCATGTCGAGTTCTGGCAGCTCTGCCCAAACCCAACATCCCAAGCCCCAAGAACCACGCTTTCACTTCACACTCACCACCGGAAATCCGCAGGCATCGCCGGCAGTAAAGCAGTGGCTCAAGTGCTCTGGAGGCATACTTTTACCCCCAAGATCTACCTTTTCAAGGACTGATATACGGAAATCATAATAAGCAACCCTAAAAAGGTTGGCTATTCAGGGTTTAGGTACCACCCGAACAAGCCGCCTCCTCCAGAACGAATTAAGCAAAGAAATCGGACTCAGCAGGAAGTTACCTCGACCCTCCATCTACCGATCTCTATTAGACCCTAAATACCCATGATTCCCAGAGGCTCCATATATAGTACCATTATGGAATTAGGTCCCAAAAGACCATCCATATCATGGCTTTGGGGACCTAATTCCATAATGGTACTATATTTGGAGCCTCTGGGATTTGGGTCCATGTACCCCTATTTGAGAATACAAGGAGGGTCCTGGTTCTCGGCTCCCAGCCTTTCAAGCGCTTTCAAGAGTTGCCAGACAAAGCAGATCTGCATTAGGTACGGCCCCCTTACAGTAAGAGTTTATAATAGGGCTAGGATTAAGGTTCTACTATATCTATATTATGACTATTATTCATTATTCAACTATTACTGAGTGGGGGCCGTACCCAAGATCTACATGTCACTCTATTCCAAGCGCAAGGAAACCACGAAGCCGAGCGAAACTGCCGAATACATTTCTCAGTTTGACAGACGCACGCTTCCGGATTCTGCTTCTCTTACTCTGGGTTTTCACATGCTTTCGCTCCCTTAAACCCCAAAAACAAAATCTTGTTCCCAGCTGGATCTCAGTGTTAAACGCCCAAAGCCTACGCAATGAACTTCAAAACTCCATAGAAACCCCACAACCCCAAGCACTAGCCCTAAAAACCCAAACCCCAAGCCCTAAACCTCTAAACTCTGAGCCGTAAACCTCACAACCCTCAGCCCCTCTTGAGGAGGGGCTGCTAAGCCCAACACGCCAAAACCTTAAGCCCCCAAAACCCCAAGCCGAAACCCCCAAAACCTTAAGCCCCACAACCCTAAGGGCTTTTATGAAGGGATCCATAAGGGTTTCTATAGAGTTTCTAGAAGGCTACTATATAACCCTCGACCCTAAACCCTTGTTTGCTACTGGGCTTGAGGACTAGCCAGATCCGCTCGACCTCTATCATCACGACCGCGGCCCATGCACATGCCACCGTCAGTTAGCCCGCAGAAAGCCCAAACTCCTAAACCCCTACTGGCCCCTACTTGGAGGATCATGGGACTCAGTAAGTAGGATCATAGTTACCCTAATTTGGGTTATATGTAATTATAAGTATAGTTCTCTTAATTATAACCCTAGTCGCTACGTCCCATGACCCTTTTAGTAACCCCTAAACCCTAAGCCCTAAACCCTTTATAGATCCCTCTAAAGGAACCCTTATAGAACCCTACATTAGAACCCTAGTTCCCCCCGAAACCAAGGAATCCGAGACTCAGCTCCGGCGGCTGCTGCGCAGAGGAGTCCGGCAGCCTCCCGCCAGCGCCCTGCGGTGCCACAGGCGCCAAGCGAAGCATTGAAGCCTTGGTCGTAACGGTCAGGGTTTAGGGTTTAGGGATTAGGGGTAACCCTTATACTAGAATCTTTTAGGGGTGTAAATGTGTTTTACTTGGTCGTAATGCTGTTCTCATGTAGAATCCTTACTAGAATGTTTTAGGGGTGTACATGTGTTTTGCTTGGTCATAATCCTTATATACCATAGAATCCGTCAGGCGTGTAGGGTTTGGGCTGAAGGGGGGAGGGGGTTGTGGTTGGTCATGGTTCAGGGAAAGTCCAGGCTTTCAGGGTTATATAGGTTTAAGGCTTCAGTATGTTTCAGAGCTCCTGTTGTTTTCTAGCAATACAGCTAGGATAAGAAGACAATGTTTACGGAAAAATATGCAATTCGGGAGGGGAATGGTCTCTCCGGGCCTGGGCTCAGACGCCGGCGGCTGTGCCATAGCATCTTCGCCCTGTCGGCATTTCCTTCTTCGCGATTTTCCCTCGATGTTTGTCGGTTTCCGAACACGACACCAACACATAACCTCAATATGAGAGTTGGTAGCCAGCTTTGGTTCCAGTCCTCGACTAAGTGTCACCCTTTTCATTTCAAACCGGTGCAAAACCTGCCGAGCGATTGCACCAAGCTGCTGATAATGTCAGCCTCGAGATCCTTGGCTGACTTCTGAACCCCTCCCAAAAGATAAAACTTTTAGCCTCCTTATTATAGCTCATATAGAAACCCAAAAAGTTAAAGACCTATCCTAAACCCTAAACCCTAAACCCTAAACCCTAAACCCTATAAGAGCCAACCAGAAGAACGCCAAGGATCCATGCCAACGGTGGACACAAGCAGGTGAAGCGCCGGCTGCCAGCGGCCTCACGAACTCTTACCTAGGGGTACCTTTAAAGGGATCTATAAGGGTTACTATAAGGGATCTATAAGGGTTACTATAAGGGATCTATAAGGGTTACTATAAGGGATCTATAAGGGTACTATAATGTAGGGGCTCTAATAATCATATAGCTTACCTTTGGTTACTAGGGAATGGAGGAATGGGGTACAAGTATAACTGCTACTACTACCATTCTTCCATTCCCTACTAACCTAAGGTAAGAACTGAATAACTACGGTTTGGCTTTTGCGGTTTAGGGATAAACCACAAAAGGTCAACTTCAGTGCTGGCATTCTTGCGACTGCAACAGGAAGCAAAGTCCGCGGAGGCCCGAGGTGTCATCCCAGTAGGACTCACTTGATTGCTGCTCAATTTCAAACTCGATTGAAACTGTCCTCCATGCTTCGTGTCACCGATAACACTCCGTGGCACAACCTGCTTTACAGCTATGTATATTGGGACTTATCATCGTAGACTGTGGCCCTGCAGCATCAGGTCCGACCAGGTAACCAGGCTGCCCGCAAGCGCTGGCAGCTGTGTTTAGCACCTGAAGCAAATGGTTCGCGTGATTTCGAAACCATACGGAATCAGCCTCTGCACGAATTACTCTCATGCCTGGAATGCTACCCTTTATCATGGTGTGGCCGGCCATCGAAGAGCCTGCCGGAAACCTAACACGATCCAACACGGCTAGGCTGGGCTGGAAACCTCCTGTTAAAGCCTGGTCACGACATGTTCGGGGTGTCGGGGCCTAGGTTTATCAACCAGCTACGTGAAAATGGGTTGGAGCCGCATGGTTACTTACAAGATCCACAAGTTCGTGGCCGAGCAGTTGCTACCTGTATACACCGGCTGCATCTACGGGGCAGGACGTGCTCAGCACGTTTTCCTGCCAAAGCCTGATCCTGCAATGCACAAGCTTGGAAGACCTCCAAGTCATTTGTAGACGACTGACAACAGTGTAGATCACAAGCACTGCAGAAACAAGAGCAGTCACCAGATTCGTGCAGCAGAGCTGCGACAATGTCGGGCATAAGGCGCATGCTTGGCAGCGCAAGGACCTTGATTTGCAAACCTCCTAAACCCGAAGCCCTGATCCCTACAAACCCTAATTAAAGCGCAAAGCCTTAAATCTTTTATGGCGTTTGAAGGCTCTCGGAGGGTCAAACCCGAATCATGCAAGAAGTTCAGCGCTACTATCCAGGAACGATGGCGACCGAGTTCTGTAGAGGCTAGGGCGTATACATGCTTCCTCAGAACAGAGCCTGTTTGCTTCAGATTACAGACATCAACATCCAATATGCCAATAACCTTTCAACAAAGGAATTTTCCTAAACTGGGTTTTTATTCTGATGTAAGGTAGGCTCTTTGATTGAGCGGGGATAGGCTCCCTGAAAAGAGCAAGACTGCAGCCACTTCCACCATGTCGATGGCAGCATCCCAAGCAGAGGATAGCCTCGCAGTTGCAATACTTCTGGAGGTTGTATTGTCGGGCTTTCAAGGCTTGACATTTAGGAATGCTGGGGATGTAGTTCGCTTTTGTTTTATGGTAGTTGTGGGTTTTGTATTTCAACGTTGAGGAAAGAGCCGTACTTTCCAGCGTCACGACTTTCAAGACTCAATAGTTTACGCAGTGCTTTCAAACATAGAAACAACAAGGGTAGTTGTGTTTGCGTCTGCGTAATCAAACCGCCGAGGGAACTTGTCACATTGACAAAAGGCCCCACCCTTTAGAGTATGAGGTCTGGGCTGTAGGTGTCGGGGCCTGTGGTCTCTCACAGCTTGGTTTTACATCATGCGTCATGACTCCTGTCTTCATATGCTCATCCTGCTGACTGGTGCAGACACCACTGCATTGTACTTACCAGCATTGTACTATCCCGGCGACGCTTTCAGGTCGGATTAGGAAGCAGATCGACTCTCTTTGGGTGATTGCCTGGGCAACGCACATCTGTCGGCTGATATGCGAAGAAGAGCGGGCAAGAAAACCAGATAAGTTAAACGGTGGATTTGGGAACTGCGGATGTAAATGGGAACACACAAAGGTAAATATTTCTTATATACGATTGTAGGATTCTTTCTACTTGTCGTAGGAGTCCTAGTTAAGATGGCAGGATCCTCACGGTAAGGGCCCCTGAATAAGCTTTGGTAGCAGAAAAGCCCTCCATAGCAAGACACATGCAACTCATGCCTTTATATGTTGCACTCCATCACATCCTCTAATGCAGACCCGTAAAGAGAAGGCTGATCGCAGCCTAGGGTTTAGGGCTTGCAAGATCCGGAGACCATGCCTTTACAGAATCTGTTCTGTTTACTGATCAAGGGTCTACATCAAGGCTTTCAGTTGCAAAGGCCAAGGAACTCGCAGGCACTGATTCCCGCGCTGTAATGGAAGACATTGGTCTGCACCTGCCAGGAAGGCTTGTCTCGGCCAGAAACCCCAAAAGCCCGAAACTCTAACCGCCCTCGGCATCCCAAAGCGCCAGTATCAACAAGTAACAAGTGCAACATCCAAGCTTAGACCCTAATTGGGACCCGAATTCATCCCTACCTAGACCCCGCAACTACCATCAACTTACCCACTATCAAGGACAATACGGGAGCACTTGGGGGGGGTCCTGGGAGGGTGGCTCCTGCTGTTGTGGATCTGCTAGACAGGCCTGCCGGCTGAAAAGGACAAGAGGAGTAGCCACTCCGCAGTTGCTGCGAGCAGTACAGTTCTCCATGCTCAAACCCTCAACGCTCATTACTGCAGCGCTGAACCCGGCACCCTAAAATCCCACTAGAAGCTGTCCCTAACCCTAAACCTTAAAGGAACTCTAAAAGCCGCATAGGTGCTGCCCAGCCCGGTGCCTGACCGCGGCACATTGCCCGCAGCACGTGGCGACAGAGACGCACCCGACCGGCCCGGGCCAAGCGCGAGAGCACCTGACGGTTTCACACGGTTTTGCGGTTAAAACTTTTAGGATTATTTTCATGTTCACACATGTCATAGCGGGGTTTATAGGCTTATAGGGTTGGCTTGGGGGGCTCATAGGGCAGACGCTGCAGGATTAGCTGCGGAAGTTTTTGAACACTGTAAATGCTGAGAGGTTTCGATTCTACTAGAGTCCCTGGAACAGACGCTTACTACTGTAGGAACCGCAGCATCTAAGCTACGGAGACTTCGCATCGATCAGGCTGGAGTGAAGAGACTCTATGACATGCCGCATGGGTGGTTGTCAAAATTATGGTCCCTTTTTGTGTCCTTAATATAATACGGCACCTAATATTCAGGGTACCCAAAAAGGGACGATAAATTTGACAACTACCCGCATGGCAGACCCGAGCTGATCGAGGCAAAACTATAGGAAGCACTCGTAGCAGCCCTGACTTAAGACTGTAAACATGATTATCATGACATTGCTCGACATCAAACATATTATAAACATGCCTTGACCCATGCCGATGTGGTCGGGACATACTCTCCGGAGCTGCACAAATCCGCTTTCCCAAACAATGGATCCTCCATCCCGGCATTCCAATTCACCAAAGCTCATAGGGATCCTTAGGGGTGTAGGGGGAGGGGGGTAGGGGGCCTTAAGGCCCATAATAAGGACAAATAAGGCCTATTTAAGGAAATATAGTCCCCTACACCCCTCCCCCCTACACCCCTAAGGATCCCTATGAAAAGCCCAGACCTTAGATCCCCAAAACTCCTTGTACCATCCCTACAGGGCCCTTGCACGGAATGAAACCCTAGCCCGAAGAGCGCATGGAACCCTAAAGCCCCTCACCCCCTAACGGTAACCCGCTAAAGCCTAACCCTCCACACACCAAGCCCAAAACCCGTAGCTCTGAAAGCCGCGGGACCTTGGTCGCATGCCGCGGCTCGAGCTGCCAGTCGACAAGCTCGGGCTTCCTTCACGGTTTTGACCACCCTTGTCCTTTTTTCGAAACAATATATATAAACAGAGCCCTATACCTATATCCCTTAGTAGGAATTTATTAAGAAGGTCTACTAGCCGGTCTGTTTACGTATTCCTTTGGGGGAACCATGAAAAAGGACAAGGCTGGTTTTGACAGGGCTTTCCTGCCTACGCAACAGCTACCGGTTGTTAAAAAGGTAGGTTTGTGGCGTCGAGGCTGGGCTCAGAAGTTATTTAGCGGTTAGGGCTTTGGGGACTTCGGTCCTCGGCTGCATGGTACTTCAGGCTCGATCTTGCAAGCCCTTCCAATCTGACAGGAACATGATGTAAACCCAGAGGGTCTATGTTGCTGGATATAAGGACATTGGGGGCCATGTCCGTGCATATAAGATGTGCCCCCCGTGTCTCTATATACAGAGACATGGGCTGATGGGCTTCAGGATGGGAGAATACATATGTGCCTTGAGGGACTGCCTGTTGCCTAATGTTGTGCACAACACCCAAAAAATGGAATCTGATCCGAATGTCTTAACAATCTCAGTCACGAAGGACTGTTTTCACTGCTGCTGCAACGAGGGGTCTTCATGATTGCTTTGCCGACGGTGCGGAAATAAATCCTTGTGTCCATGTACATTGTGCTCACATTGTGCTTGCCAGCTTCTCAGGAAGCTAGTGTTTGCCACTGCACGGCGCATGCCCTTTCTCGTGCAACGTCTGCTTCCGGAACATCTCATAAGACTCTGCCACACGACGGAGTCGACGGGCCAGATCCCGAGCTGATGGCCAAGCCTTGCTTCAAGATCTCATGTAGCTTGCTTAAGCTTGTGGATCTAGCAACTGATTTTACCACCTTTATGCCACCCAGGCACAGAATCCTCCAAGGTCTTAATTGCACGAATAACTTTGCTCATGCTCCAGCGACCCTGGACAATCATGTGCACAGCATCCTTGCTTCTGAAGTGCGGCGTGCGGCCATTGCCAGATGCAGCTCTAGTATTTTGTTTCCCCATCTGCAGTAGATAGGGCTTGAGCTGGTAGGGGCAGCAGCTGCAAAGCGAAAGCTTTCATTGATGGGAGCACCGGCAAAGTAAACTGGGAAACATCACAAGAATCATCATAACCATACGGGGCAGCAGGCAGGAGCAGTAGTCCTAGTAAGCCTTCTTAAGCCCGTCGCAGCCTGGAATGTAAAGTAGGTTATGGTAGAAGCCAGAAAGTTGGAACATGAGTTTCCTCATGCTCCTAAAGTAAAAAGTATAAGGGATCCTAGCACTAATCCTCCTAAACCCATGTTCCAACTTTCTGGCTTGTGCTCTATCATAATCGAATTACACTCTAGATATATAAGTTACAGGCACGTCCCGAATAGACAGGCTCAGTCAAAGAGCAGCAACATGCCATAGATCTTATTTATTTTAATTCCTATGCACTAGTCAGGCTAAAGAAGATCGTAAATTAGATTAGCACCAGCTTTGCATTGCCACCATGTTGCTGGCGCCTCTGCTGCAGCAGACTTTCCAGATATAGTAGCTCGTAGGGGTTATTAGGGATTCATACCTACATGCTTCAAGTAGCACACCCACATACACATACCACAGCATCATTAGGTGCACTCCATTGCACGTGTCACTTTCGAAGGCAGAATCAGACTGCTTCAGCGTGCAACCATCCTAAGCCTAGACTGCCCCTGTGCCATGTGATCTTAAGGCTAGTTTACAGTCCATGCGGCTCAGAGACTTCAGCAGCAACAGACCACATGTAGTGCCCAGGGCGATCTCATTAGGTTGCAGGATCAATATAGACCCCAAACATCCACACATAGGGTTATTATGGAAAAAAACTAAAGATTCAGGGGTTGCCTATTCGGTCTTGCGATAGGAGGATTACTATCCTACAGTCAGCTTCTTGGGTTTCATTCCAATGCTTCGGGCATCTATGCTAGGGTGCAGGGGCTTAGGGCTTAGGGGCTCAAGGGAACTAAACAGAGAGTATTCGCACTGGGACTCTTGTGGCTCTAAGTTGGTCACTTCTACCTGAAATCCTGCCTCGACATCGCCATATCCCTACGGTTGATTTGTTCTGTGTCCAACTGTTTAGGGCAGCAAGGGATCCTAGGGGGGTGATCTTGAGACACCTTAGCACGAAGAATTCGGATTTTCAGTCGGGGACTACAAACAAATGCCAACGGGTACTGAGCTCTCGAGTACTGGGGATCGGGGTGTCGAAGTTTAAAGTTCAGGGTCCACTGCCTCCATGGCGCTTCGGCTTGCTGACATCGACAGCTTTCTCGAGGCACACGGTGGCACACGGATTCATGATCTCGTGATGAATTGCGTCGTGCTATGAGGGAATACCCTCATTTGGCATGGAATTAAGCAGATCGAGCTTACAGCCTTTGTCTAACTTGTTCATACCACCGACAACCTTTCAGGGCTACAGCCTGCAAGCACGAAAGAAACTCAGCAGCTACCAGGGCTCTTGGAGTGGTAGAGCTGCATGTACACACGGGCCAAAGTCATCGTCTCGACGGATCTTTTGTGGCAAGCTTCTGCGATTCCTTGGGCCACTATCTATTGTTATTGACTATTTCCAAGTCATTTGCAATTAGAAAGCACATGTACAGGTGGACAGGTCAACAGCTAAGATCCGTACTCACCATACATCCTACCATGTCCTCCTGCTTGAAGCAGTGATAGGTTCGCGGGTTGATGCCTTGCAATATGAAAGCATGAAGACCCTTGCACACAGACTCAGCATGCAACGAAAGAAATCAGAGCCTCTTGTGGACAAGTTACGATGCTTCACAGCGAAGAATGCCATCTCCTGCCATCCCTGGGTAGAGGTTGTATGTCACTTGACCATGACGCCAGGCTTATGCTTAGAATGGAATCTGAGAACATGACATGAAACTTTGGTTTCACCGGGAAGAGGCATTTCTTCTCGGTCACGGCTTGGTGCGCCAGCTGTAGGTAGGCATCCAAAGAGCAATCCTCAATTGCAAAGTAAGAAGCATTCCGATCAAGCTTTCAAACCAACCACACCAGAAGCCACTCCGAAGCCAAGAAACACACGCACGCTGAAGCCTGCTGGCTTCCTCGATCGTCAGGTAGCGATCGCATTTCTCGCTGATGTTGAACCAGCTTGCAAGGTGCCACCTGGGATTATCGGTGAGTGGATGGGTTTTGCAGGTTTATGGTTTCCTTGGGATGTTTTTAGGGATTGTTTAGAAATCCACATGTCAATATTTTTTGTTGGGGTTGCATACTTTCACATCTAAGATCGAGGTTGCATGGGTAGAGTGCTGGTCGCTTGCGCTATGGAGGTGTTTCGGAGCTACAGGGTTAGTAGGATACTATATACCTTGCAAGTCCCGGTTCTAGATTTCTCCGTACTCGGAACATGAGGTTGGGTTCAGTATATCATTAATTAGACGACCTTGCTCATAATTAGCCAGTACTCATATTCCAGCAGATGCACAGGGAGGTTGCCAACAGCTGCTGAACTTCTGTTTGCATGTGCTGCACCGACTTGTTGGCCATCCATGCAACCACCACTCGTCCCTGCATCAGGGTCAATGGCTGATCTACCATATGATCTGCACTTAATTTATTACCAAACCAGCAGTATTCTACATATGAGCTGAGTTGCATTGTAAGCCTTGCATTGGAACAAGGGGTAGCGATCCATGTTCGACAGCTTGAAGGCCGGCTGGCTGTGACTGAGTTTGACAACTAATGATAAATAATATAGGTTATTAAAAAAACCCTATATAGCTCTTAATGCTACTGAAGACGAGTTGCGGGATACGGTGGGTTTTGGTCCAGGCATCAAACTCGGCAAAAGCAGCCTTAAGCTGCTCCTCCTCCGAGGCATCGCCCCAAAGTCGGTCCCCCGTCATCTGTCGAAAAGCCGAGCCCAGGAGGAACTGAGCCAGCCCCAAGTTCAATGTATGCATCCCACACCAGCGGATGTATTCGGGAGAGAAGTTCATCAGGCGTAGCAAGGAGCCTTTCCCAATTCGTAGTTAGTACCGGGTATGGGATTGGAAACTATTAATATTTTTATAGTTCAATTTCCAATCCCATACCCTGTACTAACTACGAATTAGAGCTTATAAGCTATTAGAATCTGAATAGGGGGATGGGTACTTAGGGTGGGCTATCCTTATCAATGAAACCCGGGTCCTATTAATTGGCAAATTCCAGCCGGTCACACTCCGACTTGCGGCAGGCGTGCTGCTCGAAGTCGGCTCGATCACGCCTCTCATTGAGGTTCCCCGGCACGGACGCATATTCTTGCTTGTGGGCTCTGCAGTGATGGCAAACTTGATTGCAGTTCCAACCCACTCTGAGAGCGAGCCATTCCTGAACGGGTCTCATGAAATTACAAAACTATCAGCAAGTGAGCACTAACAATCCGGCGATAGTACTGGCAACAAAATATGTCGTAGAGGTCTTCATTCTCTGTTCATGATGGTAGACAGTATAGCCTATGAGACGTTTTGTTAAGGAAGGAGTATGGCTTTAAGTTTAGGAGGTAGGTCGAAACCTTATATACTGCTGCCATTGGCTGTAATCCCTGAGGCCGGGCTATTGTTACAATATTATCTGGATCTGTGTTCAGGGCGGGAAAAGGGTTGTGCCCGAGTTGAAACAGGAGTTCACCATGATCAGTTTTGGGCTGCATTCCTGTGATTACCTGCATGCTACTATAGCATGATTGGCTGTATCTACCCAAAACCCCCAAACCCTACCTACCCAACGCCCTAAAACCCTGCCTAGCCTAAACCCTAAAACCCGTACCTTAAACCCTAGCTACTCTAAGCCCTAAACCCCTACCTGTTTTACCTTTAGACACTAGCTACCCTAAACCCTAAACCGTGTGGTTATTTAACTCCACCCCCAACAAACCCATTAAGTGTTCATTAACCTATTCAACTACAACACTCTGTCCCAGGTCAAGGGGGTGCAAAGGGGGAGAGGGGTGGCAGAATCTGCCACCCCTCTCTCCCTTTTCACCCTCTTCACCCACGGCCACCGCCGCGCATGCAGTGGAGGCATACTTGGGGCTACATGTGATGACCTGAAATTATGATTCAGACTTGAGGGCACTCTGGCATTAGACAGGTTCCATCAGAATAGCAGGCCTTGTGCCACTTCCAGTCCCCTTGATACTGGACCACAGCAGCATACACACGCTTGTGTTCCCCATTTGGAGTCTGCACCATGACACCCTGCTCGAAGAGAATGTTGAAGGAATCAACGACCTGTCTAGCATTCACACGGACTAGCTAACAAGGTTCCATCCAGGCTTCCATGCATGGTTTGTACACACACAGCCTTACAGCAGAATGAACTACTTAAAAAAAACCCACAGTGCCTCCTCCATGAAGGTGTTGAGAGTGCCAGGGCCAGCACTTTGCCCCTCAGGGTTGGGTAACAGCATCTTGCTTATGACACAAGGTACATGACGGGTTCTTGTAGATGTAGCACTGGCTCTGGAAATCCGCTAGTGGGCAGCTTCGAGCATGGGGGTCCAGCACTATATCTAGTCTATTACATTAACATTAGAATTTCGGGCCTGTGGGTCTTTGGGAGTTGCATCTGTTTCTGGTGCGTTGGATGGTTTCTAGCTGACTAGAGACCTTGACTAGTTAGAATCCCCCACCTGCTGATAAAGAAAGAGGGGCCACACAGTCTGCAGGGCATTCTTGGAACTCTCAAGCAGCTTCCCAAAGGCCACCACCACAAGTTTATCCTCGTGTGTTTTGGTAAACCGGGCATCATCGCCCCAGACATACAATGGGATGTGCAGGTCGGTGGCCCCCATAGTTGGCATCCCGCTTGTTCTAGCATGTGACCAGAACTTTGCATTCTCATCCGCATCACTCAGGGGGATAATGCCATGCCGCACCAGCCAAGGAAACAGCTTGTGTGGAAGCACCACAGGAAGCTTCCTTATGTTGCAAGGTCTAGGCCGATCTAGAGCATTAAACATAAGGGCAAGGAGCCGCTTCGTCAGCACACCCTTTGCGAGCACCGGGACCTCCAAGTAGGAAACCGGAACCTCAGACACAGCAGCAACTTCGAGTAGCACATATTTTCAGTCTGCACAGAAACGACCAAGCTGAATCATATGTGTGTGCATATGCGAACAAGACACCTGGGAAGCCTTGCACCTTCGGAGCATATCCCGCTGCACGTTGCTCTGCCACTTCCCCGAAGTGTTGATCAACTCACCTGCAGCCCCACCAAGCTCGAGTCCATAGCCCTCGAACTCCTTGTTCACAGCTTCAAGCATCTGACGGGCCCCAACAAACGAAGTCTCCTCGGCTTGGATGCAGGCCAACAGCTTCGGAGACAGCAAAGGCGGCAGTTTCAGGGGCGGGGTTGCAAGGCTAAGTACTTCAAGAGTACTTGACATGTAATGTAGCTAGGCAACTTCACTGCAATTGGAGGCTTGAAGTAGGGTTTTGGGGGATGATATTTGGATCTGGGGGTCTGGCAGGGCGCTACTGTTTAAATATACTAAGCACAATGATGATAACAACGCATATGCACACAAGTGTGAGCCATCCGGCCAACAGTGATTGGGGTTTCAGGTTTAGGCTAAGGTCTTAATTATGCTTAAGCTTAGGTGTTTGGACTACTACTACATGTATATGCAAGCCAGTAGCCCCTTTGCCGATGCTGCGCATGACATAGGAGTGCAGAGGAGTGCTGGTAGAGCGACCTGCGCGGGCAGCTTCTACATATATTGCAATATGTAGCATCAATGATAGTGCTTCACAATCCGACACGACAGCACGACACATCCAGGTAAAGGTGACGTTTTTTTCCCTCGTCGCAGCACTTCAGCTGCAGAAGCTCCAGGCTTGAAAGGTTTTGCACCCTAATGAATGCTTAAAAAGCCTATGGCGCATCACAGCCGGACAGTGCAGCATCCTTGCATTGTATATATCTAGCGTTAAACAAGGCTACTGCATGCAACCAGGATTTCGAGGTACTAGCCCTGAAACCTAAAACCCTAGAAACCTAAAGCCCTAAAGCTCTAGCTGGTATTTGGCGGATATTTTCGGAACAAAGGTTGTGTGCATGTTTACTTAAGCAGACTGCCGCATCCCGGCTGCTGAATGCCCATGGCATAACAGTTGGTGCCAAAACTCCTCCGGACAAGCTATCTCGAGAAGGTCCGACAGCCTACCCATCTTCAGATACACCGCACAGGCATTGCAACCTGCTCACGATCAGCGGCCCCTGCCGCCAGCCCTGCCCTTGGCCTTCGCCTTCGGTTCCTTCGGGGGGGCCTGAGAGAAACGTGTGTAGATATGAAAGCATTGAAGAGGATGCCTAGTCATGAGATCAATCAAGCATCTAGTTTCGGCCTAGCTACCGTTGCAGCTTTCACAGCTTTGATCTTGCCGGCTAGCACCGTGAAGGCACTCTCGACGCTTCGCATAACCTGGTCGTACACGGCTTTCTCCTCACCCACCTGGGATGTTTAGGTTCAAACTTCGGAGGGGATAATATCACGACCTGACTAGAATTGAAAGTAGTACCATCCGTATTGTATGTATACTATAGGATTGAAAAGTTGTAGCATCCGTATGATATGCATCAACTTCGGAGGGGATACTATCACGACCTGACTACATAGGAAAGTCGTACCATCCGTAATTGTCTCTAACTACATGTAGAAATCGACTCTGGAACCGGGGCACAATCTCAGCATCCTCAAGCTTGCGGGAAAACCATGACTCCAGCTGTGCCCGGGCATCTTCCACCACCTTCTTGCCCTCATTGAGCTCATGCTCGTAGCCCTCCTTCATTTTCTCCGACCTGAGCAAGTGGCTTGTTCTATTTCGTGACGGGGCTCTCCGGTCTTCAGATTTACATTGTAGGGCCCAGGAGGTTACAACAATATCAGCATTTGCCATTGCGTGTGTCTAAACATTACTGGGTGTAGACTTAGACCCTAGAATCACTGCGCCTAACTCAATTGTGCTTAGCTGTCTTCCTGGCGACTACCACATTGCAGGTCTAGGTTGCAGGGTTTGAGATTTAGGGAACTAGCGTGTTATTCCATATTATACATAGACCCCGGAATAGAAGGCTAGGTTGCCACACGTAGTTCAATATGTGCTGTCTGGGAGACGGAGGCCACAGGATTACACATGACGACACCAAACCGTTCTTATAGTCTTAATTGAAGATAAGGGGCAGCTGGGTGGCACTGGGCAACTCGGTGGCCATAACTCTCGCTTCGGCCAGCTTGCTTGAGATCTGGCTAACCTTGGATGTAGCCTGTTTTCGGAAGCTGGGGCCCTTTCCTTTGCCCTTGCCCTTTCCTGGTGGATTCCCGGGCCCGGGTGTCTCACCACCTGGTCCACCTGGGGTGTTGGGTGGTGTGGGGAGTGGCCTGCCAGGCGCTGCTGGGACAATGCTGTAGCTCGAGCTCGCCGGGGCGCCCGGCTGATGGAATTGTGCCCTTAGCTGTAACCATACACACATAGCAGTTCAGGCCTGGGTGTCTAGCTGTACCTCTCCCTAGCACCCAAATCTTAAATACGAGGGGCCCAAGTAGTAAGCTAGCTAGATGTAAAAAATCAATCAAGGATAAACCCTAACTGGTAGAAGCCTCACTGCACTACAACCCAACACCCCCCGTGCCAGTAGCAAATTATTGAAATAATTAGTTATAATTCTGAAAGTCGCGGCACACAAGACCCCTGGAAGCATCAGCATCCAGCGTTCCCTCGGCCCGGAATTGGTGCTCCTGCGTCGTGGTCTCGTCATCCTCGAACTCCATCGAGTCGTAGACTTTGAAGCACTCCCACTCCTGCTTGAAGTGGTGCATGCTCTCGGTCCACATGTAATTGGAAGTGTGGTCTCTAGTGGTAGCTACAACCGACATCTAATATAATGCAGGAGTAAACAATATTGCAATACACATTAATTAGTGAATCGTGAATTCTGCAAATTTGTTATAACTCCTAGGCTAGGTTTATCTTCATCTTAGACATGCATATACCTAGACAATCCTTCGGCGTTTATTTTCGCCGCCAACGATAACGGCAATTATTCTCGCCGCCAGTTCCCAGAAACGCCGACAATAAACAGAAACGCAGACAAAAAAACAAAAACGCCGCCAAGGACAGTACACTTATGATGCTATGACAAGACTACCTTACACACGAAACAAGAGCAGCATGAAGCCCGACCGAAACCCTGAAACCCTGAAGCCCTGAAGCCCTAACCAGATTTGGGGTTGAGGCTTGGCGATGTTCGTGGTTAGGGCAGGTCTCATACAGACGAGGATTTGGGAACTCGAGGATAAGGCGAGGTTTTTTGATTCAGAATCTACGACTGAAAAGTCCTGAAGGCATAGTGGCTCAGATGTTTGGCATACGATGTCTTTGATTAAGTTGTAGAACCTTGGAACAATACTGAAGCCCTAAACCCTAAGCACCCTTAAGCCTCCCAGAACCACTCCACCCATCTTTGCAGGGGCTTCCTTCAAGGACCGTTGTAGCCCTGAACCTCAAGCACCTCTAAACCCCCACACCCCGGCACTCCAACCCTCATCTTTCGCCGGCCATCGTCGCCGAGCTGCTGGAGTCTGCTCTGCAGCCCTGGTGCTCCTTGGGTTTCCTGGACTTACACCCTAAACCTGATTAGGTTATACTATATTTAGGGACTGGTATACGTAGAGCCAGAGCCCGTGGAACACGTCAGAGCCGCAGATTCTGCTTGGACCGGCTCTGTCGGTGCCTCCTAATAAGAGCAGCTTTCTTCAGGAAGTGTCTCTGCAGCACCCGTTTGCTGATTGTTTTCACAGCAACTTTGGTCGATAGGGAACAGACTCGACCGATAAGGTCCTCTCCTTGCTCACACCCCCACATGATGGGGTTCGGGATGAGCTTTGCATTGGTCAGCAATGCTTGTCGGATCTCATATGCCACATGGTGGATGCCGTGGAATTTGGGTTTCAAGGCAAAGAAAGACATCTGCATCGTCACCGCATGTGCAGCCAGATGCTGGTAGCCCGACAGTACGGACATCAACCTCAAATAGAGATTTTGGGCACATGCCCTCCTCAGCCACAAACCATGTTTGTACATCAAAGTGAAGGCCTTCTGCGACTCCAGGATCGTCTTCTTCAGCACACGAAACAAAACAACATGTGCGGCAGGCAAGTTGGGTTTTCTCAGCAAGATCGTCACATAGAAGCTGAGATATTCCAACAAGAGCATGGTATCCGAACCCTTGGAGTTCGTCCAAGCGAAGTCGCTCAACCGTTTCAGATTGAACAACGACTTCGAAAAGTATCGCAAAGCTGCGGTCTTGTGGGATGCCAGTCGCCATAGTTTGAAGTGGGAAGCAGCGGTTGAGCCTCGACTTGATATTTGTATCATCGCTGCCACTCGGATCATCGTAATATCCAAGGCGAGCCAACAAAACCAGGGAGCCACAAATATCTCGCCCAAGCCCAACTTTGAAAAGATGGAACATG